>JAWWLZ010000019.1:15188447-15200033 GCA_035041345.1 Poliocrania exsul
TTATTATATGCAGGGACTTTTTAAAGTACTAATGCATTTAAAAGCTTGACTTGAAAAGAAAAAAAAAGAAATCATACAAGGTTTATCATTAAGCCTTGTGGAATACTACACCTCCATGTTTTAAAGTACATCCAGTTCCCAGTACATTTCTCACTTGGCAGAAGAAGTCTCCGAGTTCTGAGCAAACCATATCATCCAAAAAACCCAGCACTCAAATAAATCAGAATACTTTCCCAAAAGCCAACAAAAATGAAATTTTTGTCCTCACTTCCAAAATTTTCTAACATTTTTGCCCTTCACAAGTCCATTTATGATTAAAACATTCTGAAAACCAAAATAACTTACTATACTCCAAGGTATTCCTTTCTGATATAGAGTAATTTGTTATACCCTCTGGATCAAAGCAGGACTATCATTATGAAGCTGATCCAGCAAAAGCCAGGTGGGCACTATGCCCCAAACTCCTAGTAAAGTTGTAATTAATGTAAAAAAAGTTGTACAGATACTTGAAGGGGGAAAAAAAAAAAAAAAAAAGAAGGTGGCAGGGGGAGTCAGATGTACATCACCATCAGCTGTGCATGAAATGTGTTTCATTTCCATCAGTGATTCCTTCACTTGTGCCATGAAGGTGTGCTGGCTGGCACAGCTGCACATTTAGTCTGCAAGTATTTTTACAAAAAATGTAACAGCCCCCCCAAATTTACAACAGCAATAAGAAAAGGATTAAACCCACACAAACCCTTAGAATGAACACGTTTGGAGGTGCCCAAGACTCCAAGGGCATTGTCACCATCTGGTCCTCGATTGCCTCTGCCAGTGAATAACATGCACATTGTTTGACTGATGTTACTCAATGCAGCCACAAACCTACTGCAGCACTTACAACAATAACTCCCCATAGTACTGGCTTGTCTTCTTCTTTCCCTTTTTTTAAGCATTTCCACTCCCCACTGTCAAGCAATTGTATAATAAACACACACACAGAGAAATCAGTAAGACATTAAAACTGCCAGAACAGGAATCCAGAGAATTCACACATTGGTCTTATATAGTCACAATAACCACACGTTGTTTTAAACAGCTGAATTATGGGACATTTTGTATGGCATGTGGTTTGAATTTATTTTACAAAGAATACTATATCCAGCTTGTCCCTGATACTCCATGCTGCTTCTGACATATCTATTAAACAAAAAAATCTTCTTATGTGTACTACAGCTAAGACTTTATGCAGCCCTTGAACCAGAAATGACTGCTTAGTCCCAAACTGGGGAAACTGAGTAGATGTTAAGTGGCTTAAATCCTTTCAGAAGCATAAATCAATCAAGAGCTCAGACCCATTCTGCTTTTTCCTGTACAAATTTAAGTCTTCACCATATATATAAGTGATCTGGTTTTGTAAGACCACCAAGAGTAGAAACAACACAACAATCAATGAGATCTTAAAATTTTATGTGACTTCCAAGACCATGTTACTTTAACTGCATCACTACTACTTGTGGTAGATCAGTATTCTGCAGGTGTGAGTGTTATTATACCCAGCATTTTAATCACTGAAACTTTCCTGAAGTACAATGCTGGAAATACAAAGGATTAATACAAAGACTCAAAATAAACACCATGTCACCTTTTATTAATTTACTGATTTCTGTGAAAAATTTTCTACCAGTTCCATTTCAAGAAACAATAGTTTGGTAAAAGACAAAGCACATGCATGATGTCCACACAAGAAACACAAGTAATCAAGTTATTGGTCTATACCTGATTTCCATGGAGATCTAAAACATCAAGATTTTTTAGGTTGTCCAGATTTGAGATCTTCTTTATTCTGCAAGATTTCAATTATGATATATATTATTTTTAATATTAGATTAATATTAGATTATAAGCATCTTTCATTTTTCAGCTAGTACAAAGCTGAGCCATTTTTCCTGACTACCAAGAATAACAGAGAATAACAAAGTTTTGAACCACACAAAAAAATTAAAAAGAAAATGAATGAGTCTGTCTTAGACTATCACCTTCCTTTCTGACTTTCAATAATGCAATAGCAGTAATAGCTATGTGGTTGTTCTAGAAAGGAGAAAAGGAGGGAATACTTGCTCCACTAGAAAACAAAGTCAACAACCAACCTATCCAGATACCTAAATAATAATAATTAAAAAAAAAAGACTACTACTGGTGAACAGCTAATTTTAAACCAGTGTAATGAAAGATTATAGTGACACAGGCTTTTGAGTTTGTTAGAACACAGAATTAAAAAACCCTTGAAAGTCAGCAGCCCTTTCTAGACAACAGAGATCTCCAGGCTTGGCAGTGTCTTCTCACCTGAACAACTTCACTGTGTTCAGACTTCTCTGTCCTGTCCTATTTTCTCAGATTCCAAACCTAGGCTATTGTATACTCAACAGCATCATCTACTGGCTGATGATATTAAACATTATGTGTACTAAGGATTTGCTTCGAGAGTAATCAAAGGTCACACACAGATCAAGATGAGAACAAGTTGCTTTCAACTGTGCCTCACTTGTAATGAATCACTTAGGAGTATGTCTAGTCCTACCTACCTTCAAACCATACTTCTAGGTAAACTGCACTGGTTATGATAAACTGGTTAGGATATAGAAAATAATTCCTCAAAGCACTTTATAGTTCCCATGCCCCAGTATTTCACTATAAACAAAATCAATAGCTACAGGTGAGGTTTATAATACAAAAGCTATCAGCTCTAATAACATACTGCACTATTGAAAGTTGTTAGGTTTGAATTAGGAGGTACATTCTTTAAAATCTGCATACAAGTGAAATCTGTTCAGCAGTTCTCACTTTACTGAATATAAAAAAATAAGAAAGATTAACAAGATGAGAGCACAACCCTTAGATGTGTGAGCAATTCCACAGATACTTCTATTAAATTATCAAAATTAGAGGCTAAAAGATTAGACTCAAGTAATAAGCAGTCAAACCCATAACTCATCTGTCTGGTATTTTTCCCAGCTAAATATATCAGGCAGAAATACTTTTTATAGATTATAAATAATGCAATCATTTAATCACTTGAACACTGAATACTTCACTTGATGTGAAAAGACATTCCACCTGTCACACAAATCTAAGAACACATATTGAGTAGTTAACCAGAATAGATCAGATGGAAACACAAAGTCCTTCAGAACTGTTGCTAAAATTTATGTAAGAAAGGAAGTTTCTGAAGAACCTGACACACAAAAACTGTGTCCTTCCTCAGCCTGATCCCTAACACTTAGTAAGGGATGGTCTCAAGGAACGTCACAAACTGAAAAACCTGCGTAACAGAAACAATGACAGACCACAGTTGTTACACCATAAAGAAATAGGGTGCTTTAAGTTAGTGTTATTATTTTTACCTGTTCTTTCCCAACAAAAGGACTCTCAGGGATCTCAAAGTTGAAACTCCACTTATTTCCTCAATCTGATTATCATATAAATCTAAGAAAACAAGATGGTGGAGATTAGAAATATTTTGGATCCGAGTTATGAAGTTATGCTGGAAATTCAAAAGACGAAGATGATCTTCCCCATCAATAACTGGGCACACTGTCAGTTTTTGCCTGGAAGAAAAAAGAAAAAAAACAAAGCACACAAATTGGTAACTCACCTTCAACTCACCCACTGTGGCTGAACAGAGAAAATTGTATTATCTTGGTTAAGGTAACATTAAGGTAATTAGGTTTGCTAATAATGTCTGTAAATAAAGCAGTAACTCCTACATAATAACAAACTGGCATGGAAGCACAGCTGAAATGTTTCCAAAATGTTCCAAATGCCTCTCCTCTTAGTCACAGATTTGATTCCTATATGGAAACTACATGGAAGTTTCCTGTTGTGACCACAGTAAAACTTCAACAGATGCAGCCTCCCAATTTGTTAAGTTTTTCAGCAGGTACCACATTAACAGCATGTTTAGATTAGAATTCAGTTTCTATGTCTATGCAATTTTTCTTTGGTATGTAGAACTTTACATTTGAAATACAAATACATTAAATAAGTGTGCTATGACACATGCTCTGCCACCTTCTCACCTTTCCAGGGTAAGTCTGTCAGAGTTCAGGATTTTTTCTTCAGCAGTACGTTGCAATATAGGAAATGTTATTGATGAACTGCTCCCAAAATTTGTGTTATCTATCAGAAAATCATACAGAGAATATATTAGCTACTTCTTTGCAAATTCATTTAATGCACCACAGGTAATAAAAGCTATTTTTTCTTTCTTATTAAGAGAAAAGTTAAACACTACAAAACTGCTTTTTGTCTTCATTCAGTGCTACGATTTATCAGTTTTCTTTCCTCCCATTTTTTGTTTACAACTACATCCTTCTAAATCCTCACTCCAAAGTACATCTGTTTAATTTCTGAAAGATTTTTTGTCACCAATTTGTTTTAAGCAGATATTTTGTAGATGCTTTTATTTTTATTAGAATTACTCAATGATGTTGTAACATAAGGTTGTATAATTGTTTGACAATTTCACTATCTCAACTTTAAAAAGCTATTACTTGAGATGAATTTAAAGACAAAGTTCAAATAGATATTGGTAGAACTAGAAACTAAATCACCAACACATTGACACAATCTCACTGAGCCACAAACAAATGCAAAGCCTTTTAAAGATAAGTGCATGCAATACCTAGTTATCATTGGTATTGCATTTCACTCCATTATCAAGAAACAGGCAGTCTTTTAAAACACATTCATAAAGGTATCCATCTTGACCAATTTAATTACTATAAAACCAAATAGGTAGGATGCCTAAAAATATCTGCAAAATTAACCAACAAATGTGTTCTGTGAGCTTTGGCTCATTTGGAAAATGATCCCCTGAAAAATACTGGTCAAACATAAATCACTGTCCATGTACACTACCACAAAAATACAGGCTCAACTTCTATGTGCTTGCCCATTTTTGATTTTTTTTCCTTTTCCTTCAAATTAATTAAATATGTTAACAAGAAAAACATTAATTCTTCAACACACAAAGACAACTGCTTTACTACTGTAGTGAGTGAGTTCATTATTGTCTAAAATATAACACTAGATACTGATTTCAGTAAAACAATTTGTTGTTCACTTTAGAATCTCTTCAGTGCTACACTTAGTATTTTATCAACATTCTCTATGTATTCTTCAAAATCAAAAGAATGGTGAAGAAAAAATCAGACACAAAAAAAAATAAAATCAATCAACATTGTTGCAGAAGTCTTAAGTTAGTTGTGCCCCATGTGTTTAAGCCAATAAACATGAGAGCAGCGATTTAAAAATCAGGCTGAAACATGACTTGATGGCAGTAAAGCAACTGTTCTCCTTCTACTGTCATCCCCTAAAGACAAGTGTGAAAGATCCCTATTATTGCCCTTTCATTATAAAAAGAATTATAAAAAGTCTCTGTTTAAATTCCTATATGGTATTTTTAAAAGATATTTCTAGTGGTTTCATGACAGTGACCTCTCTTAGTTCCCAAAGGGAGCACTAGGAAACACTTTTGCTAAGGCATCCAGTAAAAGAGAGACTGACAAGAAGCTTTTTCACTGTTACCTGAAGCATGTGAACTAATACTGTGGCTGCTCTGTCGAGATCTGGACTTTGTAGGTGTGTGAATAGAAGTCTCACCAAATCCTGATAAAGAACCTGTACTCTGCTTCAAATCCAAACCAGACAGTTCTGTCAGACTGGATGGTATTGGGAGATAGAGCTGCTTATTACGCACCAAAGGACTTAATATTCTTTGCTCTCCTGCGCAGGGAACAAAACCAAGGTGCAGACTTACATTTACTCCATAAGTTGCAAAATATCCCTAAAAATCAAACCATTCTGAGTGGCTGCTGGTCTTTATTTTTTACCAGAATGAATAAAGAGTTCCCATAATATTTAAATTGGTCTTCTATCCTAACCAATCACTGTATCTACATGACAGACAAGCAGCAGAAGCATGTTAAGAACTGTTGTTTTAAAGCTCTTCCAGTCTTCACCACAGTTAGCAGAGATACCACCAATATCTTGCTTTTCAAAGCCAAAAGCACACAAGCAGAATAGGAAAACTATCTCTTCCTATCAGTGTTCTGAATTTGAAAGGAATTTTGTCTAAATATACTAAGATATTAAATGTGCAATACAATGTTAATAAGAAACACTTGATAGGTTGTCACTTTGTAGGTAGAAGAAAGAATGCTCTTACACAAGGGGAAGACATATGATGAAAACAGCCCCCTGCACCAGCATGGACACGATGCAACAGTTATTACATTGAATTAATGTAGCCAAGTAGGAAAAGCTGTCACTCTTACATGATACAATCTTTTCTTCCTCTACAGTTAATAAAGCAGAGATACAAAAGACAAACAAACCAAACCCTACGGAATATCACCTTGTCTTCCAGAATAGTTTTTTTCCAGATCATGCTGCAAAAGTCTGTTGTGGAAAGATGATGGTTCTTTACTTATCCTGAATTCAAACTGTAACACAATATTTAAGAAAAGTGTTAAAGTTTTCAAATACAAATAATGTCTTTACACAAACAAAACACAAACCTAAGACAAATACAACCTTAGTAATAACTACAGTTCTCAGGTATTTCTACAAATTATTAAAAAAAAAAACAAAACCAAAACCACAATTTCTCCAGTAAAAGGTGTATTCGCTCTTTTAGGACACTACAACAAAACCTTCAGTGTTGGAAACTAAAATGAAAATACAGAAGTTACCAGCACATTCACCTGCAGTTGAATAAATAAATAAACAACGCCCACCTGTAAGGAATACGGCAATTACAGGAGAAAGAGAGGTACAGATGGAAGCAAAAGAAATCATATATATGTATATATAAAGCTTACGGTAGGGTATGGTACATCTCCCTGATTTTATTTTATATGTACATAATAGGATGGAATAAATTACCCAAATTCTATCAGATGCATTAAATATCATAAGTCAACAGATGACTACTGAAAAGGTAACTCCTATCTGAGAGCATGCAAATTTGCCTTATCATACAACTGCTTTAATTCATATAATTATCCAAGAAAAGATAATAATTACTGGTTTGCTCTTATCTGGTATTGAGGAGGTCTGGATAACGAGCTGAAGACCACAATTATTAACCTGCGAGTTGGAAGAAAAAGAAATTAAATGCTGTTTGTCAAAACCAGATAGCAACACCAAGTTAAATGTAACAATAGAGGTCTTTTTCAAATCTGCTAAGAAGGGAACTATTTAGCAAAAACATTATGAAGAAGATATCACAGCGTTAATTAGCATGAAATAATAGTTAGTAAAAAAAAAGCAAACAAACAAGCTGGGGTTAGTTTTAAAAATACACTAAAAGCATGACTTCCATGGGGATGTCATTCTCATTGTGAAGAAAAACAGCATTTACATTAAAATACACCTCTTTCCGAAAGGCAAAACGTGCTGGTCTGTGGGTCTGTATGACAGGCAACAGCTCCGTGCGAGGTGACTCAAGGCACTAAGAGAACCCCTTAACCCCAGGGGTGGCACATCCACCGCAGGGGGCACACGCACACCGGGAGCCCCGGGGGAGCCGCCCGCCCGCCCCGTCTGGCCCCCCGAGCAGCACCTACCGCTGCGGGCGCGGCCCGCGGGCCCCGACCGGTGCGGCCCTTGCTGGGCACCATGTGCCGCTCTCCGCCAGCCCCGCACCGCCCTCGGAGCCTTCGCACCCCGCACAGCCCCTGTCGGAAATGGCCCCGCCGTTACCGCGGCGACCGCCGCTTCCGCCCCGCCCACCGGCCGGGGCGGTGCCGAGGGAGGGAATCCGTGATGGATGGACGGAGAAACGGAGGGACGGACACGGTGCTGTGCGGCCGCCCCGCTGTGCCCGGTGCATGCCCCGCGGGTGATGCCGCCCGCCCGCCCCTCCGTAGTGAACAGACACTGAATCCCGGAATGGGTCACGTAGAAGGGACCACAGTGGGTCACATGGTCCAACCTCCCAGCTCAGGCAGGGCCATCGCAGAGCACATGGCACAGGGTTGTGCCCAGACGGTTCTGGAATATCTCCAGTGAGGGAGACTCCACACCTTCTCTGGGCAATATCCCAGTGTTCTGTCACCTGCACAATGAAGTTCAGGTGGAACTGCCTGTGCATCAGTTTGTGCCCAGTGCTTCTTGTCCCATTGCTTGGCACCACTGAGCAGAGCTTTGTCCATCCTTTGACACCTGCCTTTAGATATTTATAGACATTGATGATGTCCTCTCTCAGTTGTTTCTTCTCAAGTTGAACAGGCCCAGCTCCCTCAGTCTTTCCTTGTAAGAGAGATGGTGCAGTTCCCTCCGACATCCTCATTGCCCTCCACTAGATCCACTCCAGGAGCTCCACGTCTCTCTTTAACCAAATTGTGATTGTATTTTTCTGAATTTTACATGCAAGTGGCTGTGTGTGAAAATCTGTGACAGGGCAAGAAGCTGGATGTACCTTCCATGTGCAGGTTCTGTCTCAGGAAGTTTCCTCATGACCATGGACTGCTCACAAAATATGTAACTCCCTGAGGGCAGCACTGCAGCCTGTGCCAGCTCCTGGTGCTGAACCCTGATCAGCTGCTGGAGACAAGGAGCCCCACTGATGCTTTTAAACACATCAAGAACTCAGTTGTTAGAAAAGCAATGGTCTATGACTGTCAGTGTGTGGAAGGTCTGTGAATTGCCACACAGTGTCTCTGCCATCCATATTAGAATCTCGGAATCATTAAGGCTGGAAGAGGCCTTTAAGATTATCCAGTCCAACTGTGAACCCAGCACCATCACTGTAACACCTAAACCACTAAACCACATCACCCAGCATCAGATCCAGATGCCTCTTAAACACTTCCAGGGATGGTGACTTCACCACCTCCCTGGGCAACCTATTCCAATGCCTGACCACCCTACAAATATATATTTCAGGTTTAGCTTTGTATATTGTCATTTTAGTTACTGTCTGCTGAAAGACTGACAGAAAAATAATGTAATTGCATCATATTTTGTGAGAAATCCAAAATACGTGGCGTTTTGGTTTGGGGTTTTTTACAGTATGTAGGCAATGCTGTGCCAACAATGAATGTGTCACAAGAAATCTGTGCAGATTTTGGTTGTGCAGTTGAGGTTCATGGGTTTACAATATTACTGGGTACCAGTGAGCCATGGGTTTCCCTCTAAGGGACTTGTATATGTTAGTTCATTTAGTTTTAAGTTCTCCCATGGTTACAAATACTGCCTCATCTCTGCTAATAGCTAAGCATTATAGAGAATTGTTATATTAAAGTAAAAATGAAACAAACCAAGCGAACACAAAACATTTGCCTGGTAATTTCATTGGAGATTTAAGCAACACAGTGGTTGAAATGACATATATCTGGCCAAAAGCCAATTCTGAGTCATGACCATTATATAGCAAAGAAACAAATCTAATGTCCTTTTCTATAAAATCAAGTTTCCTTAACCTCAGCAGAAGGAGACATCAGATAAACTGAAAGGTCTCTCCCACACATCATTTAGGTTAGCTGCAGCACAAAAGAGTTCTTTGCTCATACTGGTCCTGACCTTGTGCCTGCCTGGGGAGGCAAACAACTCCCATGAACTGTTACAAACCAGACCCTCAGTCCCTGTCCACACTCTGTTTTAAAATGTGTGCTTTGTGCTTGTACTTCTGCTCTCACTGAAATCGATAGCAAAGCGATGCCCTACCCAAGACATGTTGCAGAATGGCCCATTAGCAGAGAACTAGAGATTTGTTTAGAGATGCTTGTAAGCATATTTCATAAACAAGATATTTCATTTCTTAAGGCATGTGAAAAAATAAACCAAACCCACTGAGGCAGAGCAGTGTCAGGATGTGCCTGTGCCAGCAAACCTGACTCATGAGGACTGTTTGTCACAGTGATGAGATGAACTGGTTGTGAGTGCAGTCTCACTTTTCGTCCATCCAAATTTTTAAGAAAAAAACAATGAACTAATACAGACAAAAGCAAGGATGCCACAAATGAAGTTGTGACTTAAAGATCCAAGCTGCATTTAGCAGTTTGGGTCCAGACAGTACTGAAAAAAGATCTTCCCTGACTGAAGAATAAACATTTACACAGCAACTTGAAAAGCTTTTGATTCTAATTTTCAGAACATGAATGTTAACTTCACTTTAGTAGCTGAAGCAGTCCACTGAAATATACTGCAATAGTCTCAAGTTCAAAATAATCACTGCGTGTTTCAGAAAAAGGGCCTCTACTTAAATTAGTTCTTAAGGGCGAATGTTTTTATTCTGTGGAAGTACCATACAGTTACAGAGGAGATTGCTCTACAAAACCAACATATATTCAATCACACCCTTGTTCACTCGTGTTTCTTAGTTCCAAATTTCATCCTTGGCATTTAAAACCACACTTACCCCAGCGAGACCTTTCTGAATTTCTTAAAACGCAACGCCCTGCTCAGGGCACAGTGGCTCGGCCCCAGTGCTGTACCAAGCGATGAGAAGCTGAGACGTCGCTCCTCGGCGAGGAATCCGTTATTTTCTGATGAAATAAAGGCAGCCCGGATTGAGTCATCAATGAGAAGGGCCCTTCAGCTGCCCGGCTGGTCCGGGGGCAGCACCGCTGGAGGAGGGTCGGACCCTCCCGCTGCCACGCCAGGGGAGTGGAGCCGGGAGCGCCGCCCCGGCGGGAGGGGACAGGAGGGGACGGGAGGGCGTCTGTGGCAGCTCGGGGCACCGCTGCTGTCGCGGTGGGCTGAGCCCGACCATGGCCCAGCGGGATCCGGCCGAGCCCGGGGCTGCGGCCGCCGGCCCGGAGCTGACGGCGGGGAGTGGCCCCGTGCAGATCCGAGTGGCCGTCCAGGCGGCCGCGGAGGAGGAAGAGCAGGACGAGGAGGAGGAGGAGGAGGAGGAGGGCGGCGGAGCGCCGTGCCCCAGCTGCAGCGAGGAGGACTCGGGGCGGTGCGGGCGCTCCAGGTGAGCCCCTCGGGAAGACAGCCCGGCTGGAGGAAAGGGGGTCCGGCGGCGCCCGCCGGGCGGGGCTGTGCGGAGCGAGGAGCGGGGCCGCCCGGACACCACGTAACGGTGCGGCCGCGGCTGATGCAACGCTGAGGGGGCGGGTGGGAGTCGGGAACCCCCCCCCAGTGGGGACACCCGGGCCGGAGCTGCCCGGGAACCGATGGCTCCGCCTGGGCTGCGGCCCCTCCGCCCCCGAGGGAGCTGCCGGGGCCGCGGGTTCCCCACAGCGAGGAGCGCTGGGCTGCGATGCCCTGGACATTTCCATTTCAGTGCCTTTTAGAGAAAGGCTTGGGGCGTTAGTTGTTGTTGTGTTTTGGAGTTTTGGTTTGGTGTTTTTCTTTCCTTTTTTTTTTTTTTTATTGTTTGGTATTTTATTGCTCAAACCAGTGGATATCTTGGATATCTAAGACACGGGCAGACAGACTCGTGTTATGGCCTTGGAAACAAGCTGACTGGACACAAAATCAAGACTGTTACACATGCAGAAGAAACTACCACTTTATACTCTACGTTTTACTGTTTGGTCATGCCAATAGTGTTGTCTGCATTCAGTAGTATGTTGTAGGAATTATTCC
>JAWWLZ010000019.1:15203095-15222137 GCA_035041345.1 Poliocrania exsul
GATATGTGATGTTACTCATGAAGTACATAAAGGTCAAGCCTATGTTTAATAGCTCCATACTGAAAAATAAAGCACTGTCACTGGAGGAACTTTGTATAGTACCAGGTACCTGCACAGCTTCATTTCATGTTTTGGTGTAGGATTTGGGGGGCAGAGTGTTTTCACGATGTTGGGGTGTGTGTCTCATTGCTCTATACTGAGATCAGGTTTTGGGATGAGGTCAGGAGTTCAACCCCTTATGCTGAGTGGAAAGCTTCCTCCTCTAAACTGTCCAGCTGCCCCAGATGGATGGGTAATAAACTATTCAGTGTCTACATCTACAGTAAGCTGGAACCAGCAATACCAACTGGTGTAACGGTTATGTCTTTTCATTTTGAAAGACTATTTGAATGCACTAGTATAAGATGATCTGTTGATAAAATGATTTACTTGTTTTCCAGTGGTGGGGAAAATGACAACGACTCTGAGCAGAACTGGAAACCACCAGAAAATGACCTGATCCAGAAATTAATAGCACAGATTGAATATTACTTCTCAGATGAGAACCTTGAGAAAGATGCCTTCCTCCTGAAGCATGTGAGAAGAAATAAGATGGGCTATGTCAGTGTTAAACTCCTCACTTCTTTTAAGAAGGTAAGCTAACTTTTTAAGACTTGAAGTGCCTCATGCAAGCCTGATGCATCTAAAAACATTAGGAGAGATGAAAATAACATTTTATAGAGGTGATTTTACAATCTCTATCTATACTTCTTGTTAGGCAAATTTAATGAAATAACCCCCCCAGAACACACATTTTGATCATGGTTTAGACCTAGATAGGGAATGACCAAGCATCACTTGAGGAGGCTTTCAGATATAGTAACAATTTCCAGTTTGAGCTTTAGTGTCAGTTCATGTTTTCATTAGATTCAACAGGCCATGAGCTTTACAGATGCTCACTGATGCCCATCATAGCAGGAAGACTGTCTCCTTTTTCACTGTCTGCTATATGAAACTTAAATCCCACTTTCTGTTTGCAGACTGGTGTCTGCATCTGCCTTAAAATTCTGTAGTTTGAGTGGGTTTGATCAGTTGTGGTGTTTAACCTGCGTCTGTCTCCAAGGTGAAACACCTCACCCGTGACTGGAGAACCACAGCCTACGCACTCAAGTACTCGGACACTCTTGAGCTCAATCATGATAACAAAAAGGTTCGAAGAAATACTCCAGTTCCACTGTTTCCAAGTGAAAATGTCCCTACAAGGATGCTACTGGTGTATGACATCCACATGATTTCCGAGCTGCAGGCTCTTAATAAACAAGAAAACGGATGCATGCAAGAAAGGATAATGGAGCATCTCCTCAAAGCCTTTGTAACTTTTGGTGTAATTTCATCAGTTCGTATTCTCAAGCCTGGCAGGGATCTACCACCTGATATCAGGAGGGTCAGCAACCAGTACACCCAGCTGGGAACTCAGGAATGTGCAATTATAGAATTTGAAGAAGTAGATGCTGCCATACGTGCTCATGATTTCATGTGTGCTGAAAAGAAAGAAACCGGCATGAAAGTTGTCCTAATAGGCACGAAACCGCCAAAGAAAAAAGTTCCCAAAGACAAGAACCGCGACGAGGGTTCCAGCAAGAGCCTTAAGAAGATGCGATCCCTTAATAAGAGAGTGGAAGAACTTCAGTTTGTCGGTGATGAATCTTCAGCAAACAGCTCTTCTGACCCAGAGAGTAATCCTACATCGCCGCTGTCAAGACGCAAACGTACTGCAACAAACACTTCGAGTAATTTGAGCCCCGTCATTCATCCAAACAACCATCTGAGTCCTAATGTGTCACCCCGATCAAGTCCTTGGAACAGTCCCTCTTCACTAAGAAAAGTAACAAAGAAGTCTCCGCTGGCTGAAGACAGTAAGCTTAACGCAAGCACTAGCCCCGAAATTCCAAGGAAATGTACAGATTATTCCTCGGATAGCAGCATCACTCCTTCTGGGAGCCCCTGGGTACAGAGAAGAAAAGCCCAAACTCTGACACAAGAGAAGAGTCCTGTCAGCAGTCCCATGTTGGTTCGGAAAATACAAAATGCAGACGGTCTCCCTGTGGGGGTTCTGCGGCTGCCTAAAGGTCCTGATGGCACCAAAGGATTCCACCATGGGTGTGAAAGAAGGAAGGCCATGAAGAGTGAATAAACTATTCTTTAAAAACAGTCTCGCAAGTCAGCCAACTGGTGACCAAGCTTGGTAAAAAAACTGTCACTTGAGTGACTGAGTTAAGTCAGTATTTAATTTTAAAAGCTTTTGTATTCATATAGAGACTTTATCATCTGTATATTTGTATATTTTCTCCACAGAACAGGTGAGGTTGGGAGGCATTTCTGGCAATTGCCCAGTCCACCTCCTTTGCTCAAGCTACAAGAAGTCACTGAGGGGTTTGAGTATCTGTGAGGACAGAGACTCCCCAGCCTCTCTGGGTGATGTGTTTCCATGTTCAACCAGCCAGACTGTACAAAAGTGTTTCTTTACATTCAGGTGCAATTTCCTATGTTCCAGTTTGTGTCCCTTTTCACCTTACTGGGTATCTCTGAGAAGTGCCTAGTTCCATGTTCTTTACTCCTTCCCAGCAGATACTTAAAACATTGATAAGATCAGACCCCAGAGCCTTCTCTTTTCCAGTCTAACCAGTGCCTGCTCTCCAGGCCTCATAGGAGCGATGTGCCACCCTTTTAATCAGCTGAATCACTTAGCTAAGGCACTGCCCTTACCTGCACCCATTCTTTTAATGTATTATTTTGAAATGCCTAAATATCCGAACAGGCACATAAATCATTCATCTAAGTACATTATTTGCAGAGCTAGGTTCCTGAAGAGCAGTGTGTAAATACTTACAGTTTAGCAGCTGTATTATGAGAACAGTGATATGTTACCAGTCTCATCATAAGGAGCTGAGGTTTTGAAGACTTTCTGTGTTTGCCTCAAAAGGAATTGAGAAAGTTAAGCCACAGTGAACAGTTGTTCTCATGCATATTGCCAAAGCAGTATTTTTTAGCAAGATCAGTATTTTCATGTGATGTGAATAAAGTCTGAGCATTGGAGACTGCTCTGTAAGTGTTCTCTCATATAATCAGATGGAAATAAACAAAAATATTAACTCAGTCTATATCTATTTTGTTTAAAAATAATTTGAGTTGCATCTGAATAGATAACTTAAACCTCAACTTACACCATATGTAATGCTAGTAGTAGCTACTCAAAATTTCCACTGCATTCAAGAAAAAAAGGTCCCCATTACTGATGGTTAATTCTGTGGTGATGCTTCACTGTGACTGTGTGGCACATCATTTCTATACAATATTATAAACTATATTATATAAACTGATATTATACAATATTATAAACTGAACAGTGGTTAAGTCACTGCTAATTCAGGGTTTAACAAGCAGGCTCAGAAAGAAATGCTTAAATTAAAATTAACTATAATCCTACCTGAAGCCAAAGAAGGAAACTGCAAAAATCAAACTTTGGAAAACTAGCCCAGGGACAGTAAGAGGGTTTCAGGTTCTAATGGACAACCTGGGAACTGTGCATGACAAAGGTCTCATCAGATGGTGATTCTTCATTCCCAAAGCCCACATCCTGTCCAATTTCCTAAGTGTAACACTTCTTCAGTGTAAATAACCTCAGTAACACACAGTTAGACTCCTATATATAGAAATCCTGATTCTGTGTGTTGTTCTTCAGCCACCCACATACATTGCTGGCTCTCCTACTGCACACAAATGGAATCCTCCAAGTCACCTCCTGACTCCCATTACCAGCCAAGAAACTGTAAATACTGTTAAACACAAAGTGGTGGGGGTTTAAATCAGCCGCACACCTACAAGTCTCTGAATGACAGGGTAAGTCTTCAGAAAAGGGCTTCCAGAACTCTAGATTACTTACAACAGCACTTGTTCACTATGTCCAAATGCTTGTGTCATGAATAATCAGGGAAGTTGGGTGTTTTTTTTAATTATAAAACTATGCAGCATCCATGTGACATCATGTACCAAACTATCTGGGGGCAGTACTACAGCTGATGCAAGGCAGTACTTTAAAGACACACAGAAGTCAATTAAGTGGAAATATTGAGAATTATATGTAATAGTCCATATTGTTAAAAAATGTGTAAGACACTGTAAACTTGCAGGGGAAAAAGGAAAGTTGAAAATACAGCATATACCTGGACTGTGCTCTCAGAATGAACACTTCTACATGTCACATTCCACATGAAAACCTTAAAAATCAAACTTACTTCCATCTAACACTATCAGTTTGGAACTAAAAACCTCAGATGTTAATGATGACCTTTAGTTTGCCTTAGAAAGTTTTACACATGATACAATGAACACTGAGGATGAATCCCATAATTTTTCTTCAATAGTAAACCAAATACTGTGTTACTGAAGAGTTATTAGAAGGCCATGAAGCTATGAACTGTTATAAAACTTATAAGACAATGCCATCTCATTTGAGAAGCCTGACATATACTTAACTATAACATTCCAGAAAGCTGCTCCACTTCTCTTTAGAGACCCTACAGTAAGAATGAAAAAATACACTTACCATGTTAATTATTTTTGTTAGGGGAAAATACAGACAAGTGTGATCAAATAGCAAGGGGTAATGTGATCAGTGAAACTGTTTGGAAAGGAATTTAAAGTATTGTTTACAGAGAAAAAGTCAACACAAGCTCTTATTCTGATTCAGACAGTATCAACAACCCACAGCTCTGCTCCACATAACTCTCCTGCATCTCCAAAAGGAATGTTTTATGCTTGGAAAACATTCTGTGGAAACGTCCAGCAGACACAGATAAATCACCCTCTTTGCTATCTTCCTCCCCAGCCTTATTGCCCCTTGGAGCCAGAGCTACTTTATGCTGATTGTATCATGAACAGCTTTTGTCTCTCTGGACATACAGTCAGGACTCCTCTCAGAGCCCAGAATGTTTGCTCATTTAATTAATTAATGTAAAAGGATCATAGATAGGAAACACCTTCTCTCTGGATACTTCCTGCCCTAGCCAGCAATGCCCAGTGTTGGATAGTGCTGCACAGGCATGTTCACAGACAGTCTGAGCTGTCAGTACCACAACAGGCACATGAGTGCACGGAGAGGGCACAGTGTGGCTGCCCCAGGCAGGGAGCCCTGGCTGCAGGTTTGTGGTTGGCAGGCAGCTTGTCTGCTCTGGGGACTCACCCCCAGGGAATCCTGCTTCTCTTTAGAAGAGCTCAAACACACACATCCACATCTCAGAGCCATGGTTCCAAAAGGATGGAGGTTGAGGATATTTTTATTGCTTTTTTTTACACAACAAACAGCAATTCTAAAAAGCATTTTAAGAATGAGACCACCTTGCAGGAGTAGCTCAGTTACTGAAGGTGTTCAATATTCCCAACTGCCCAAACACCACCAGTGCTGAGAGCACCAGCAGGGACCCCTACATGCCACACAATCCACAGCAGCCTTCAGTCACACATGTACAGCAATAAAAACGGATGCAATATTTAATTCCTTTGGGACAAATATTTCATTCTCCCTGAGTTTGTTTCTGTCTTCATATTCAATCAACTGCTTAAAACCTGAAGACAACACAACCCCCAAATATACACACCACACATCCAAACTGCTTGTCAGAATTTTGCCAACGGAGACACTTTAAGTGCTGTGCCTTCATTTTGTTGCAGCTCTCAAGTGTTCAATGACATATTTCAACTAAGTATTTTTTTAAAATGTTGTATCAGCTGGAGAGAAAGGTGACAACACATTTGAAACTGTAGTCACTGGTTGAGAGCCCCTCCCAAGTAAAAAAGAACTTTTACTTTAGTCCCCACTAACAAAGGATGTATTCCCACTGTCTTCATTTTGCACAGGCAGTTTAAGGCTGGGTTTATAACCCTGAAGTCTGAAAAAAAATGCTTATTTACTCACCTAATACACCTGAGCTGTTTAGAACAGTTTGATTAATCAAACAGAGCTGGCTTCAGTTTACACCATTGTTCCCTTAGCCTGGATTTTACTGTACTTGAAGCAAAAATATAGTTGATTGAGTCGTAGGAAAGGTCCCACATCTGTGATCGTGTCAGATTAAATGTTTTTGCAACTAGCTCATATTCTTGTGATAGGTTGGTTGCAAAGACACCTTTATCATCAGTCTGGAGTTAAATTGAAAGAAAAGGAAAAAACAGGTTAAATTAGTTCCTCTACATCAAAAAGGCTTTTTTTCTATACCTACAAACCACTTTTATCTTCCTGTCTCACATTTTTATTCCATGGTTCTTTCATCTGTGCATAATTTCATTCTTTATTTGCTCTATTTTCACTCAAAATGAATAAACTGTTCAAACATACAGGAAAACTTCTTAAAATTATGCCATAATTTATCAAAAACTAGAATTTCCTACTAAAATTGCTAGAAAGATGGGTATCAAATGCTGCATACATTCAAGCTACGTGCAGGTCTCCTTAATCCTTTTTTCCCTTTCCTCAGATTTGGGAACTAGAGCATAGTCTGTATTCTGCATCTTCAGGGAAGAAACTCTCTCACCCTTTAGGCAATAAAAGATTGAGGCTTATTTTAATAAGCACAATACTATTTTATATATTGGACAATGCTACAGATAATGGAGGTTAAACTAACAGGATGATAGTAAAATCCTGCCAGTGGCAGGACTAGTACTTGGCACCTCAGTTTTTAAGGACCTTAATGAGCCTTTAAGAGAATTCAACAACTCTCACCCAACACAAGGAACATCTTGGTACCCAAAGTTAATGTGCAAGCCTTGGGCCCACGTGTTTTAAGAGAAACCTGTCAGTCTGCAAACAACTGTGAAGGACATTGCATGGACAGCTGATCATCTTATCCACACAGAAACAAGGCTTGGCTTTACAACAGAACCAAGAGAAGTACTATCAATTCCCATTTGTATTACAAGCATTTCTCAAACAGAACATTCTGATTTCCTAAACGTGAATGAATTGCTACAAGGTCAGAAACTGCACATCACCTCTGGTCCACAAAAAGAGAGATATTTCTCCCACTTCACATGCCTAAATACATGGTTAAAATCAAAAACTTACACAGAGCACTGCAGGATGGCCCATGCTGTACCAGTATCCAAAATGGTGTTTGTCACAGGAAGGTACTGTCTGAGATTTTATGTTTGATGTCATGCAAAGTTCTAGGGGAAAGAAAACAAAAAGAAATTAGGCTATCTATCAAAACATGAGACATTTTTGACATGTTAATTGACTTATTTCAGTTCCTGAATAAAAAATAAAAACATCTATTGTTGTTTCCTTGGTTTTCTATGCTTCTTTGGTAACTTCTTTTGAAAGTTTGGTAATCAATTTTTTCAGGGTATAAAATACAGAGAGCTTGCAAACCAGATATAGAATCACCACAGTCTGGCACAGTAACTATAAATTATGATTTACTTTTGTTTTCATCTGAGACATCAGTTGTCTGTTGCCACAAATGCATTAAAAGCCACAAAAGCATCAGGGGTGCATCTTTGTGGGCAATTCTCACTGCCATATCTGCCTAAGTCACCCCTGGTCAAAGACAAATTGGAGTGACTAGATAGCTATCCTGAAATCTAGAGATAAGCCCTGGAAAATACTCTTTTCCTTACCAATAGGTATACGATTCTGTCGAACAATTGACACTAACTCTTCTGAACCTGCTGCTGTGGAGTTGAGAAATGTTCCATGTCCAATTCTGTCAGGAGGCAGGCCCAGGAGAATTTTGGTCTCCTCTTCTTGATTTGGAATCTAGAGAGGATGTATTTTACATTCTGTTAAGGCAGCATAAAACAGCATATTAAATAATTACAATGAGCTTCTATTTTCCCAGCACATCTTATCCAAAAGAAAGTGATAATGAAATAGAAACAAGTGTAAATAGGCCTGTGACATCCTACATCCTGCTTAATTTCCTCAAAAAATAAAACTATCTTCAGTATTTATCAGACTTGTCAGAGTAAACTCCAGTGACCACTTCAGCACATCGTATGGCAAAGCTCAGCTCTCTGATGATACAAACAAAGCTAACAGAGCTCACTACTCAGGAAACTGCAGATTTCACTATACCAGACTTCCAATAAAATACCATGAAGACAAGAGTGGATCTCTTAGAATGTTACTAATTTCAATTTCACACCCAATCCCCCAGTATAGCACAGGAATCAATAGTTTAACCACTCTGATTCACAACAGATTGTTTAAGATTTCTACTTGTTTTTCTCTCTCTTGTCCAATGCCCCCAACCATTAATACTTTGACCCAAGAAGCTCAAAATGAACAGAAGGTAATTTTAGTTTCATCAATCTTTTCATCAAATGGGAATTACAGGGGGGCACCAAAATAAAGAAAACTTTTACCTCAGAAAGATGCAATGCCAGCTTTAGACCTGCTTTTTTTGCTTCTGAGAGCGCCTCCAAAAAATCTTGACCGTGTCCTGCCTGGAACACAAAAACACATCACATTTTACAGCTGATTTGATGAAACCCCTGCCCTCATCATAATTAAGAAGTCCAGCAGTATCAAAACAATTTATTCAAATAGAGTTACACTGAATACATCTCTTTTCCATTACTTCCTTTGGAATGCAACAAGTCACATTTGGGCACAACTCAGACAAACAGGGTGAACAGCAGCAGCTCAGATGATGCCCAAGATTTACAAGCCAATTGCCTTGATTTTGATATCTTTTATACAGCTCCCACCTAGAGCTATTCCATAGCTGTCCTCAAACATTTTTGCTTTCTGAATATGCAATAAGCATTTGGTGCAGCTAAATAAAATTAAAACTAGTGTCAGCTTGTTTCCACTTAGTCAGTGTGACTGAGATGACTCAGTTACAGACACTTCCCAGATAAACACTGTTTTTCAGTGGCTCTTTTCTCAGAGTCACATATTAAGCTATTGGGGTTTTCTTAGAGTATTTGCCCCTTACAGCAGCAGGAATTAACCTGGTAGTAAGACTACAGGCAGTCTATTCCAAATAGCAACAACATCAGGCAAAAACGTGCAAGAACAAAGCATGCTTAGAACTGCTGTACTGTTATACCACTTATTTATCTTCAAGAACAGACCAAAATAAACCAAAAACTTACAGTGGGATCACCACTGAGGTCAAGTCCTACTACAACCCCATCACTGGAAAGCAGGAAGTCTTCAGCAAGCTTAACAGTCTGCTTAGCAACTGCTGGGCCATCTCTTCTGTTTATTGCTATTAACAACCTAGGACAGAAATGCATGTATTAAATTATACAAGCTGTAATATCAGGAGCTCAACAGACCTGCTACCAACAAAAAAGGCACTTCACAGCCTTCATGGGTGAGAATAAAGACTATCTGTATAGGAAACTGCTCAAAGGAATGAAGGTACCAAAGTGCAGAGGGACACAAATAGATAAATAGCCTCTGACATGCACACATGAAGGATGAGAAATCTTCAGCTTCCCCAAATACATCTGGTAAGGGTTGCTACTGAGACTATAAGAGATGGGCAAGCAGACCACCTCCAAGCAACCACTGACACCTTCTGAACACAGCTTTTCCTGAAAATGTTGCAGAGAATGGATAGGCTTGAAGCTGAGAAGTTTTATACCCAGTTTCCTTCCCTAGTAAAAAAGATAAATATTCAGGTTTCCATATGTATTACCTGTTTCCATTCTATGTAATCTAGTTTAAAACAATTTTCTTTCCTACACTCTCTGTAAACACCACCAAGCATCAGAATACACAAAACATTGGAAAGGTGCTTTATTTACCTTACATCAATATCCAAGCCTTCTTCTTGACACTGCTTTATACCCTCAAGTACAGTTTCAACATACATCCTTTTGGTCATACCTACAAACACATCCACACATTCGGAACAAACATATTTTAATTAGTTTTATTATACTGAAGACTCAGCTCTCCAGCCTCCTAAGTTTCATTTTGCACCTTTGATTTTAGTCCATAGTCTTCTAATCCTTATAATACTAATTCTGTCTGTAAATACAGCTTTACTGTGAACCAACCATTTGAACTAAACGTCCTCCAAAGCATCTGGAAAAATTAAAACCACTTTATATGAACCAGAGAGTCACTACAACACATCTTTGTCCTCAAAAATCTAATGGTGAAGTGACATGCTTTCACATGGTTAAATCTTAGGTTCCATATTTAAAGTATATTTTTTACTGAGACAACTAAATTTGACTTTACTTGTTATTAACATAGTTTTAACCAAGTTTTATAGGACATCAAGCTTACAAATTGAAAACCAGAGCTGATGGTACCTGTGGACTTCTCTTCTCTTGGAGTGCTCCTCAATTCCAGATACTTGACACCATCATCAGCAAATTCTTTAATGACATCTTTAGTTATCTGATTAAGCAACAGCATATTCAACATCACAAAAGTAATGCATATAATTGGTTATGTTTTCCTTTACAACTAGAAGACCCAGTTATTTTTTTGTTGTGAAACACTTGCAATGTTTTTAGTTCCTGATGTGTTATTAATACTGTCCATCTCTGGAAATACCACCCCATTGGGGGCACCTTCCATTCCCTCAGGGATACTGAGGAGAGTTAGGACAATTTCCCGGGCTGCACAGGAATCACAACCTGCTCAGGAATCACAACCTGCTCCACAGCTCTGCACATTTCTGTACATTTAACAAGCTGCCTGTGAGCCCTTCACAGGAGGGAAGAAGAGGACACCACAGCCCTCCCTGCTTCCTACTTGGATCCCACAGCAGTTGTCCTTGACAGCTGTGTGACCTGAGGTGAGCAAAGGGCAGTTCTAGTTCTGTCACTTTTGTATCTAATGAACCCAGGGACCAGGAAACTACTGTAAATCAAAGCTGTTGTAACAAAGGACAAAGTTTTTAAGGCATTATCAGTCCAAGCACCTGAGTGGTTGTAATGACCACCACATTGGAAGTGCATTGCTATAACAAAAATTAAGTGTAAAAGTTGTATGAAATCTGGTGTTTCTAAATTAGTTTTACAATAATTATTCTGACCTCCAGATGATGTTGTTACTTGGAACCCAATGCTCTTAGTCCAACTGATTGTAACTGTGTGTATCATTTGTTTGTTTTAAGTGAACTTTTATTTAACATACCAGTAAAATATCTTCAGTCCTAGTGGTAACCTGATAGATGATCTGAAACATCTGAAAACACCTAAAATAAAAAGTTAAAAAGTTAATTGAACAAACATTGAATGAGTATTCAGAAAAAAAACATACACTTTTAAAACATGTACTCACTAGGGTTAATTATCCACCCTGCAGCTTGAAATAAAAAGACCATCTGAACAGCACTTTCTGATTTTAAATGCTAACAAAGCATTTGCAACAAAAGTTGTTATTATTATTACCACAAAGCTTTTAGAAGCACAAAGGAAAACATGAAGTTTCCAAAAAACCCCAAAACTCTGCGAGTCAATTTTCTCTGAAAAGCATATGCTGAAAGTAAAAAATTTCAATCCTTTCAAGAAGGAATTAATCAACATGAGATTGCCTTTTATTATTCTGTAGATACAAGTACCAAAAATATCTAACAGATTATACTGTTAAACTTGACCTTTATTTTCTGTGATCAGTGGCCACACATTTCTCTGTTTTCAACTTTAAAATCCCTCAGTAAATCAAACACATGTGCATACTCACTCATCTAAGGTTCTTTTCTTTCCTTTGTCAATCACAGTCATTCCATTCTGGATCTGCAGGTTTGGCTTCTGGACCATAAGTTTTTTCATGGTAGCAGAACTGATACAGCCATTCAAATGAGCATGCAGTTCCTGGAGGAAAAAAAATACCTCCCATGGATTTTTGGAAAGGATGGCTTCTGCATCTTGTTTGGACTACTCTTCTTGTATCCTACATCAATGTTTCATTTTGAGATTGAAAATAAAGTTATCTCTGTGTTTGGCTAATTACTGTTTCTCGTGTTTTTTCAAGCACTGCTTCAACCCAGACTGCCCTGTTTGTTCCCTCCCAGAGGCTGTTGCTCTCCATGGAAGCACAGCTGGCTCAAGAAAGAGCTCTCCAGCCAACTGCTGGAGTGGTGTGATCCAAGGTGAGGAGGAAACCACACCTGCCTCAGTATTAAGGAAAATACAATAAGGATTCAAGAACACTCTCCATCCACTGCCAGTTAAATGTACATGTGCTCCATTTAAAAAATAGCAACACAAATATATTCACTCACCTTTCTTTGGTTTCAATCACACCAGAGGTGCAGCAAGACGCTGCCATGAAGGGCAACTGCAGTAACTGCACTCCTTTGCCTGAGGCTTCTTTCTGCCTGACTCTCGACAGTCTGACTTTGGGCTCCAAACCTCTGATCCTCAGCTCCATTCCTCACTTCACCTTTACTTCTTATCTCCTGGCTCCTGACATACAGAACAGGTCCATAGCGCCCTCCCAGCTCCTTCAAAATGCATCTGCAAAGCACCTGCTTTGTTACCTACCCCTTCTTCCCCCTGTACACATCCCTTGTGATTTAGGAAAAATTGGAGAAATATTTCTTCCTGCGTTTCACTTTAAAACACGTTGAAATCGTAACACCAGCTAAGCACCAGGAGCTGTGGCTGCTTACGGCTTCTGGAAACCAAGCCAGACACATTCTGCTGTGAATACCTTACATTTTTCACAGACCTGCAAATGAAACGCATCACAGAATTCTGCTAGACATTAAACGTACACCTTGAAAAACGGCTGATTGAAAAGGAGCACGGGAACAGGAGGATGGTGGTGTGTTCTGAAGCAGGTTTGGTCGCACCCCTGTGCCCTGCAGGACGTGCCACCGGCTGTTTTGCAAGTGCAGCACCGGAGTCCCGACAAATCCGCACGCACCCGCACGGGAGGCACGCACAGATACGCCACAAGCAAGGCACACCCTTGGGAAGTGGCAAAAAAAGCGTTATCTGAGCCAGACTCCTCAGACTAGACTGGAGGGAAGAGGACAAAAAGATAAAATGAAGATCACACACAACTGATTTAGTTGGAATTGGATCGGCCGCTAAGGTCTGTAAACAAGCTGTGCAGGCAAACACATTTTCCTGTGGGGTGAAGGGTCTCAGAAAACGCGCTTTTATGGAAAAATTCCGAGACAGCAGCAAGGGTCCGTCGGTGGGTCGGTCAGTCAGTCAGTCACTCTGTCTGTCTGCCTGTCCGTGTGCCCGCCCGCAGCGCGGGTGAGCTGCCAGCCCCGGCCCCGCGGCCCCGCTCCCGCCCAAGCCCGGCCCCGGGCCCGGCCGCCCTCCCGCCGCTCACCGCTTTGGGCAGCCGCCTGTAGAAGAGCAGCTCCCGCTCCTGCTCCCTCTCCCGCTCTGCCGCCATGGCCGCGCCTCTGCCGGAGGAGGGCGGGACACGACGGATCACGGCGGCAGCACCGCCCCGGCCCCGGGCCCGCCCCCGGCAGGAGCCGGGACCAGCGGGACGGCGCTGCCCCGGCATACCCGCGGGATGGCGCTGTCCCGGGCACCTGGGCAAGGCGGGGTCGGTGCTGGTTCCGCCGCTCCGCCCTCCCCGCCCCGCTGACTCCCGCCAAACGCAGCAGGAGCGAGGTGAGATGACAATAAACAGTTATTATTTCACGTCATAAAAGCTTCAAGTCGCAGTTTATTCAAGCCCGACTGCACCGCAGCCCCAGCGGCGTGCGAGGGCCAGGCACACCCCGCCGGGTATTTACCGCTGCTACAGTTACTCTGCTGTAAATGGCACTACTCCGCTACATTCTCATGAACCAAAGTTATAAGTGGATAACTTTATCGATTATAGTATCAGCTCTTTTTGAAAGCAATTTGGCAAACCTGCTAGCACAAGATTAGGAATTGTAACTTTTCACTGATATGCAGGTCAAATCCAACAAAAGCAAATACATTCTGGAACAATAAAAACCCCCCAACCCTATTATTTCATATTTAGTGCTACTGCAGTCTAATTCTAAAGGCCTCCCAATTTTAAGTCAGGTCCTGAAGTAGATGTTAGCTCTTGCTATGTCCTAAAACAAGAGATGAACATTATTAATATCCTAAAATGTGCTGACCTACATAATATCAGCGTAACTCAGGCAAATAAATTATCCTCTCACAAACACACAAAAAAAATTTACTGACATATTTAGGGAAGTTAGCTTTAAAGCTCAATTCAAGCATAGAAATATGAAGTAAACAATTCAATATGCAAGTTAGTTTGCATCCTTTTGGGGGCCTGACAGATCATCCAAGTTCAAGCACAGTGCAGAATTTGGTTAGCTGTTCAACTTTTTCCATAAAAAAAATAACATGTCCATAGAAGAAATGAAATTAATTTCAACTTACTCAGTGATCCACTCTTTTATTTCACCTTAGTTAAAGGCAAACCAAGTACAGATACTGTACATTAAAATGTATGCACATAGAACAAACAGTTGTTCTTCATTCTAACTTAAAGGCTCAAATCTCCACATTCTTTTTTCATTTAGAGTCCTGTCCAGGCAATGACTCCTCTCTGAAACACACTGTACCCACATTTAAATATAAAGAGAACCATCTGCAGGTCCCACATAGCCAACACCTATGAGCAGCACATCAATTAATGTCCAAATTCCAAGTCCTCCAAAGCTGAAGAGTTTTCCCAGACCTTCTCGCCACTGGCCCAGATAAAAACGATCAGCACCAAATCCACCCAGGGTGATGCTAAAGGAATAAAAAGATGATTAGTTATCATTATTTTTAGAGCTCAGCTTAGGCATCCATACACACTGACATACCTACAAACCTATGATTGTTTTGCTCTACATCATTCAAGAAACTACACATTTTTTGTAGAAAAAGAACAGTTCTTTAATAAGAAAAGCTCTTGATAATACTATTTCTCAGCTAATTAAGACTATCCAAAGACTTCAGGTTTTCATTCATGACAAGCAAGAAACCCCAAACTGATCTTAAATTTTTAAATGTGTCTTGACTCTTCTAACTAGCAAAAGCTAAAAAAGCAAAACAAGATATATAAAATTCCCAAATGCTACATTCAGCCCCACACAGGAGTCAGGCAACAGTAAGTTTCTCCAGCTGGTGGCAGAAAGAACAACTCTTGCTCAAAGGGAAGCATGTTAGATCACTTCCTTAATCACAGACTTACTGTATCTTTGGCTCCAGGAACAGTGTCCCTACCTAATTTACCTTATTAGTCACTTCTGAAATGTTAACATTTAGTGAAAGAGGTCTCACCACTGAAAGAACTTCTGTTACTTTCAAATTGCTACGTGGTGCTCTAATGACTTGCTCCAAAAATAACCTCTATTGTCTGTTTCAATACTGCTTCCCTCGTCTCTTCCCCAATCATTGGAAATGGAAGAAATGTGGTCTTCAGGCATTTTTAGCTATAACAACTGGGAGGGAAGCCATAACAAATGTATACCAACTACAGCCAGCTGAGTGATATCTATCAAATTCAGAAACAGCTGCATTCACTTCAAATGCCAAGCAGTAATTTGGGCAATTTCCAGCCCTAATTGTTTAAAAACCTAGACAAAATGGTAGGAAAAAACTAAAAATTTGCAGACATCACTATACAAAATAAAAGTCAACGTGTCCTCTCTACTCAGAAAATGGATCACTACGTGAAGCTTAAGAATCATTGGCATTTACTCTGAAGGAAGTATATTTGATGCAGAAATAAGGTAGTTGTTCAGCTCTGTTTGTTGCAGACAGCCAGTACTGCTGCCTGTGAAACCCTCAGGCATGATCTGGCCTCACATTCCAAGCTAGACTACCTGAAATATTGGTTATTCAGTGCACTGTTAAAAAATAACAAGCAGAAAACCACACAAAATGAAGATTTGAT
This sequence comes from Poliocrania exsul, assembly GCA_035041345.1. Taxonomy (NCBI): domain Eukaryota; kingdom Metazoa; phylum Chordata; class Aves; order Passeriformes; family Thamnophilidae; genus Poliocrania; species Poliocrania exsul. Next base: position 15,218,955 of record JAWWLZ010000019.1, read on the forward strand.
AGACAGTTAATCTATTTTAGCTTGACATTATCTAACAGTTCTTGTGTACCTTAGTGCCAAGGCAGTAGACCACTTATAACCTCCAGTCCAGTTGCAATAGAGCATCTTAGGAAAGACACGGTTACCTAAGCATTAGAAAACATTAAAACCTTAATGTAATAAGCAAAGCCCAAATAACAAGTAAGAAAATGACAAGCAAGAAGACACTGTATTACTCCAACAGGAGTCTAAAAGGGTTGACACTAACTGAGAGAACAACTGCCAAGACAAACTTCATGCAGTTCCCTGTTCCGTCAATCTTGGTCCCTTCATCAGAAAAGTCACTGAATAAACAGAGGGAAAAATTAAAGTAGCTGGGTGGAACCAGCATAAATTTTTTTTAATGCTGAAATATTCAATATAGTTTCCATTAGTGTTGTCCAAATAAGTTTAACTTATACAAGTTGACAAAAATGAAAAGAACTATTTTCTCTTGTGTGACAGTACATAACAGAATAATGAGACAATGTTTGCTGTTGAATGCCAGTATTATGCTTGAAAATGAAAATGTAACTATAAAAAAAAATAGATTAATCAAGGTGCAGGCTATTACTGCAATGGATATAAATAAATATTGTATTCACCCCTTACAAAAGATGTTCAGAAATTCTTTAGAAAAAAGCTGCTTAGCCTATCACCTTACCTAGGCAATGAATGTGATCCCGGACTGTGCAAGTGGCATTGTATCGTTGTCGTGGACAAGAAACTGTCATGCAGTTTGTGGAGTTGGTACAGACATAATCACTTGTGGCAAGCTGCCAGCAAAACTGGCATGTCATGTTAATTGTAAAGTTCTCCTGCTCGTGGTTATTCTCATCCTGTAGAAGTACAGCATTATCACTTAAATAGTATTAAAAACAAAATCAGCATGCGGTATCAAAGTACATTTTTGGGGCAAAATTACTCTGTTTGTTATCTCTTATGTAGTCAAGTATATCAGAAAAATCAACATTAGAAAATTGATAAAGAGTTATTAAAGTCAAGTTTACCATTCCTGATGCCTCCAATCTATGGTCAGTGCCAAGATGAGGACTCGTTCAGTCTCATCTGTAAGGTCAGTTTGTAGTTTTGACAGATATTGAGCCTTCCCACTCTCAAAATGGTTGGACTGGTTTAACTCAATGGCATGACCAGGTAAGGAAAAGATTCAGCATAAGAAAGGCAACCCAGGGAAGGGCAGACCTGCTTTTTCAGCAACAGCCTACAGTGGCAATCAAACATAACCCAGAACTGCAAACCTGCCTATATCAGAACTTGGAAATCAGTATATTATGGATTTAAAGACAAGATGCCACCCTTTAATTACTTAAATTTAGAGTTAAAAGTAACTGGTTACTTACAACACAGTGAACATGTGGCTTGACTTTGCAATCAAAAGTGGCCAGCTTCCCATATACACAGGAGTAGTTTGTGTTACACGTCATGCAGTCTGGTGGCAGTCTACTGCAAAGCCCGTTGCTGGGACATTTAATCACGTAAGGTGGGATCTCTGTGCTTTCTGAAAGGGGCAATAAGTGCAGAAAGAAACAAAATTAAAAAAGCTGAAGTCTGAAAAATACATACACACTTCTTTTTTACATGTATGTACATAAACAGAGGCACTGACACAATATAAAGGGCTTTCCTCACTACACACTGAGCAGCATCCCCAGACAGGTGAGACCCACAGAGCAGCAGGACACTCACCAAGGGCTCTCACACTGAAGCTCCACAGAGGACAGCACGGCAACACTTCAGCACAGCACCAGAACAGAGCTTATGGGGATTAGTGCCGCCTTAGCCAGCATTTCTTAGAACTAATCACTTTAGGAACAGCAGCAGGGTGACACGAGTAACCTACTTTTACTTCAGCTCTAATTAAGGTTACAGCTCACTCAGTCATTTGTTTGTATGTGCACAGAATCGCTTCTTTGACTGAAATGCTGTTCTTGCTGGCAGTTCTGAGACACCCTTGGTGTGCTATGAAGCTGTACTGATAGTGAACAGGAACAAGTTCTTGCAGGATGCTGGAGTCTTCCAAGAACTTCCACCATCCTGACAGGGTATAAATCACATCAACCACAACGGCAGTTTAATTGGCCATTTGCTAGTTCTTACATGGACCAGTTGTCTAATGAGATAATGCAAATTAATTGTTATGGTCATAGAAGAGTAATTCACAATGTGGTATATTACAATGCCTCCATCACACCACTGTGAAAGCACATACAGGTTTCTAAGACGTAATTCCAGAACTTTTAGACTCAAGACACTGAGAAAAGCCCACAGTCAACAAACAAAAGAAAAAACATAATACCATACCTGCTGCTTTAAAATAGGGAGCATTTGTACTTGTTGAAGTTAGGCTTTTTGCCAGGGTAGACTGTGGCTGTGAAAGCTTTGTTGTCATCAAAGAGCCCGCTAGAAGAAAAAAAAACACAGAAAAAGTGATATTTCTAGAATAAAATTAACCTTCAGAAACAGTTTGATTTCAGCATCCTGATATGAAAATAGAAGTAAAATGTGTAAAGAGACTAGAAAAATCTGTTTTCATGTTCTCTTCATAGCGGGATTGTTTGCATTAAACATTAAAATGACCATTAGAATCATCCCTTCTAGAAAAGGAACTACATTTATTTCCACTCTGCCTTATTTGTTGATTTAGGACAATTAAAAGCGATGCTAAGAAAGCAGATTTTACTCAGCGTTTGGTACTGAGCAGTACCACCTAATGCAGGAACGCAGGTAATTCTGTGGCAGCTGGAGCAGAAGGCCGGGCCGGCAGCCCCGGCCGTGTTTGTGCATCAGCTGCGCTGTCTGTGCGATATCCCCGCGCTGCCAGGGCTGCAAAGTGTCACCCCGAGCCTCCCGGGGGAAGGAAGGTTTGTCACACCCACCCAGCCACCCACCTACCCTGACGGTGCCGGTCCCTCGCCAGGTGCGTTTTGGGTCACACACGTTCCCGACAAGGCGCAGCAGAAAAGGTGCTGTGTAATAAGAGCAGCCGGGGAGCAGGGCCTGGCCCGTGCTTCGCCCTAACACCGAGCACCTCAACCCCACCAGAGTGAAACGCCTGGATCCTTCCCCCGCAGGCAGGGCAGCGGCACCGCATCCTCCCCGCACCGCCGTCGCGGTCACCTCCGCAGCCGGACCCGCCGGGGCGGG
>JAWWLZ010000019.1:15225977-15240136 GCA_035041345.1 Poliocrania exsul
CCCACAGGCACCACCATGACCTGCCGTGGGGACAACCAGAGTGGCCTGGAAAGCATGAGGGACAGATGGGATAAATGTGCACTTGACAATGGCATTCATAACCATAGCCATGTTCCACAATAACAATTTCTTTACTTTACAGAAATATTTATGTTAGCTATGTTGGATGGTATGTTATCTCCATCTTTTCACATAAAATAGCAAATAGATTGATGCCAGTAAAATGACAAATGCAGAACTTGGATCTTCTGTTCTCTTCCTAGCTGACTTCACATTTTTAAACAGAATTTTTTTCATGTCAAAGTTGGACAATAAGACAGATAAACGGCTTAAACTAAGAATTACCTCTTCATTAATACTTTGAACACATTCCTGAAGAAACACCTTCAGAACTTATTCAAGATAAAACAATTCATCTTAGAAGCACAAAAATACTTCATATATTAGGACTAATTCATGTCTGCATACATACAATAATTTCTTTACATATGTCTGACATCTTCCCAGTACAAAAGCATGATTTTTAAGTAAAAAGGAACAGAAATAATGTGGGACTTACACATTCAATCACAGTTCTTATTTCTCCATTACTCTGCTTTTTTTTCTGCAGTCTTATGAATTTGAATTTCTAATAACAAACTAATTAAAAGGATATCATACAACTTAGACCATAGAAAATTGGACTTATTTTCTTGTAATCTTACCTATTAATTTTGAGAAAATTCTAGGGGTATTATTTTTGCATTATAATAAATGGAACATGAGGAAGGATCTGCACTTTCTACATTGTTAACACTTCTCAGAAGTCCACATACCATTTTCCTCCATAATTTTCTGCTAGAATAGCTATCATTCTCTCCACAGATCCCAAAATAGCTCTGTGAATAATCACCGGTCTCTTCTTATCATCGCCATCCTTACTGAAAAAAAAGCAAGGAAAGGTGTTTTTTTTAAAAAAAATGAGATTGTCTTAGCTCACACACATGTAATCCTACTAATATTTCTGATTCTACTTTTAAAAGAAAGACAAAACTGAGTTAGTTATACTTACACAAAATCTACCCTCTTTATTAAAAATGTACTTAAAGTTATCTAGGCTTTTAAAGGAATACTGAATAATCACAGTAACTTAAAATAGTCATGATTATAGCTAGTGGCATAGACACAAACTCTTAAAAACACTCAGCTGACTCAGCACCATTTCTGTGCATTTTAATATTTTATGTTCTTCCTTGTTCTCTTTTTCCACTATGACTTGCTTTTTTTATTTTGTTGCACAGGATCTTACCTCCCCTTGCTGTTCATTACTTTGTTTAAATTACAATCCTGTGACAAGAAGGCAGCTGTTGTTTGCAACAGTATTATCACCTACCAAAAAGCCATGGCATCTACTGTAGAACATGAGCAGGCCCAAAAGGTGACAAAGATTCCACCCTCCCCATCAAAATCTTGGTAATATGCAAAAATAAACATAGCAGAAAATGTGTATTCAAGTCAACATGATACTAAGATTAATCTGCTCAGTGGATTAACATCCCTCTTTCTAGCTGGAAGCCAAAGTGAGGTTTTCACCAAAAACTGTTTGCATTTGGTTTATGTTCAAAGTTAACTTGTTTAACCCAACAAAAACAAAGAACTACTTAGTGCAAACACAGCAGGTCCTTAAGGCATGTTTGAATTTGTATGCTATGTCTTCCAAGGAGACACCATGACTAGGCTGAAAGGGAAAACTGACTCAGCTGAGGTGTTTTTAGCATTATTTATGATCAGTTGTCTTCAGAACTGGCAGACAAGACAGATGATGAGATTTTTCTGCAATCAGTAGCATTTCAACTAAAGTGAGCTATTATTACACTGAGGAAGTATCTTCGAGTTTATGACTCAATCCTCTACTCACCAGGGATGTTTCCCCTCCACCAGGCTAATCATTTGTTAAATGAGCAGCACAGCATTAATAATGGGAAGTACAGATAATGAAAGCATTTATGATTGCTTTTATTTATTATTTCATTTTAAAGAGGAAGCTACTCAGCTTAACCACTTACCCAACATAAGCAAGATTAAATCGAATGGGTAGCTGGAAGTCAAGTTGGATGGTGGCACACTGATGGTACCTACCAATGGCATCTTTGATTTTAATATCAATCTGTGAAGCAAAATAACACAGTTACTAAATATATTTTGCCTGCAGTATGTCTGCATTCTTGTCCATCCCAAAGTTACATGAAAATGCTGAATCACTCACCTTAGGACCATAAAATGCTCCATCTCCTGGATTCAAATGCCATTGCTCTCCAAAGTTATTCAAGCTGTTTTGAAGTTGCTAATAATAAAAAGGAGAGAGTAATTAAAAAGGGTTCATTACTGGAAGTCAGAGCATTTGCCTTTGAAACTCAAAGGGAGTCAAGAGGCACTACAACCCCTATTGCCCAAGCTTTTGTTCATTTATGATAGATAACCTTAGAATAGTAGTTCCTTGTACAAATATTGTGGTTAATCAGAAAAAAAAAAATAGAAATCTAACCAGTTCAAGATATGGGGCTAAGTAAGAATCTGGAAGTTCTCATTTTTATATAGAAACTTCAAATTTCATGTGATGTTTTTCAACAAGTATTTCTGCTAAGGACAGTATTTAGCATCTGATGCAAGCCATTCCATCATTCAACATGAAGAAACTCAAATATCTACCTCTGCAAATACAAATATTAAGGGGTTGGTTCGTTTATTTGCCTTTAAATGATTTACCTTTTCTGCATGATCCCAGATCTCCAACTCTCCGAGATAATTTTCTGGCCTTGTAGAAAGATGTAGTTGAAAGGTAAAACCAAAGACAGCATATACTGACTTCAAGAAATCAAGACAGCCCTCAATTTCTTCTTCAATCTGAAACACAAACCAAAATGTATTTGATAAAATTTACTTACATAAAAATTTAATTGAAACTACTGAATTCCTCATAACCATAAGAGCCCCTTAAATAAAGCAGAAAAAATTAAAAACCACACCCTACAGGCCCAAATCTAGATAATGGCTGAAGAGAGAACAGAGATAGTGTGGCTTCCAAACATGACAGGAAAAATAATATTTTTATTAAGCCTGGGCTTCTGGAGCCAAATTGCATCCATCAGAATGGACAAGAGTACATCAATTTATACATGTAACTCCACTAAAATCTGTGGCATTACTGACAAAATGAAGTATTTGTTCAGTATTACTACAGAAAATAAAACATTGTCAACAGCTTTTTCTTTGCAGGGGGAGATGGAAGATGCAAAAAATCTTACTTTTTGGGACTTTTTGCCTAATTCATCTTTCTAAAAATCCCTCAAATAACACTGTTTTCTGTTTTTGATATAAGGATTTTGTAACTTCAAAGAAAAAAAATTTAAATAACACCGAGTACGGCATCAGTATTTGAGGAACTTGCAAGAAAGAAGCCAAGTCCAACAGGCTATTTGACTTCAGCAATATTGCAGAGATTAAGAAACAGGAAATATCAGGTAACTAAGAAGGAAGTGCCTAAACCTATAAAAAACCCCCATCAAAAGCAGCAACACAATGGAAGAAGCTAGAGTTGAAATACTTGGGGATTTTTTTCTTGTTTACTGTTAGTTTGCATTGCGAGAGGAAGGGGTTCTTTCTGGTTTGCTTGACTGGTGGGGATGTAGGAGGTGCTTGTTTTTTGGAGCTGTTCTTAAGTTTTTTACCTGTTCCATTGTGCAAAAGATGTGAGCATCATCCTGTTGGAAGCGCCTTACTCGAGTCAAGCCACTTAAAGTCCCAGAGAGCTCATTTCGGTGAAGAACTCCAAAATCTGCAAGTCTAAGAGGCAATTCCCTCCAGGATCGGGGACGATGGGCAAACATCAAGCTAGAAGAACAGGAAAGAGCCTTCCTTTTACCCTTCTTACAGAAGATTAAAACAACACAGAAATAAACCAAGATCAATACAGACAGTAGTCACATTTTTGAGCATTTATTCATTCAGGTTGTCTGCATCCTAAGAGACAGGCAAACCGAAAAAGTGCATCACTCAGAATGGACTGCTAAAGACCACCTAATAAAAAAAAAAAACACACTGCAAGAGTAAATTAAGACTGGTTCATCAGTACCTTCTTGGTACAGCATATCTGATGCCTATCTCTATCCAAAACAATTTGTATTTACTAATGGCACAGACTAGTATTAGCATGCACAAACCTAGCTCACCTAGATTTACTTCTGGGACACTGCCAGAGAACCTCCCTGGACACACCAGTAGCTCAGCAGTCTATTGTAAACATACATGACAACCTGCATTAATACTCCCTTTATTTCTCCTCAGCCCCACAAAGGATAAATTAAGTAAAATAAGAAGTTTCTCAGTTGAGAGTACAAACCAGTGTCCTGGACAATTCATGGGTTTAAGGGCAAAAGTTTCCTTCTCGACCTCAAAAGAGAACATATTTTCACTGTAGTGCTGCCAGTGTCCTGAAGCTTCCCAGAGTTTACTGTTGAAGATGTTTGGAGATACAACTTCAGTAAAATTACGCCTGTGATATTCCTCCTACAGAACAAATTCAACATTTAAAAGGTGCCAGAGCTATTGACAAGCCAAAGCTTGATTCTTTTAAGCTGTGATATTGTAGTGGCAATTTACAGAGAGACTAAAGGACTACTGCACATGCAAGTTTTGCACAACTGGAAAAGCACAGCTTCATTCTGCACTATTTTCCAAAATGTTACATCTGTATCATCATAGTGAAAGTCTGGTGAATATTTGCATACATAGATACTTCTCTTTCTGTGGATAGTTCAGTGCTATGAACAGCCCATCATTTAAGATTGACAACTGATATTAAACTTGTTAGGAGTTACTTCAGTATATACTCACTCGTATGAAATCCATGAGTGTGTTATAAAGAAAGGCACCTCTGGGGAGGAAAAAGCAGCTTCCAGGACTCAAATCATGAAAGAAGAAGAGTTCTTGCTCCTAGGTAAATTAAAACCAGAATGCTCTACCAACAATTCAGATAGAACTGCAGAACAGAATTCACACACATTGACACACTGTTTGCAGAGATGAAATGTTACAGAAACAAGAATGACTTATGTAAATCTACAAGTTGTCAGCAACACCAGGTAATTGATCTGCAGTTCGTACTCTTACAACTAAGTTTGTAATACACACAATTCCATTTGATTCTTTGACTATGTAAAAACACACTTAACCAAAATCCTGAAGTCTTGTCTAATCTTACCTTTAGTAACCAAAGCAATTAATCATACATCCATCACACGTGAGGGTCAATGGCTGAAGCTGGTGAGCCACTCACTCTTTATCAGAATTTTGTCTCATAGAAGAGAAACTCAGCCATGTGGCTCTGATACACTTTTAGAGGACTCTACCCTCTTCACTATTATAGATATTAGATACATAAACACTAGATAAATTCACATGATATGCCAAACTGGAAGGGACCCACAGAGATCACTGAGCCCAACTCCTGGCCCTGCACAGGAGCCTCCCCAAGAGTCACACCCTGTGCCTGAGAGAATTGTCCAAACGCTTCCTGAGTTCTGTCAGGCAGAGCCCAACCACTCTCTGGGTGAAAAACCTCTCTGGTTGATTGATACCAGATAATTTGTTTATAAAGAGGCATAGAAATAATCAAACAAATACTATAGAAACATTCAAGTCTTAATAAGTTAATAGAAAGAAGCTTAATCACTTCCATAAAGACCATTTTTCTACTTCTTTTTGTCATTGCTTTCTGTAGATTTCTCATTCTCTCTTCCTCTTCTGAGTTACCCTCAGTTGTTCACCTCTGCTTGTGAAGGCCCTCCACAGTCTCTTCTTTCACGTCTGCCATAAGCAACAAGAGGTTAATGCCTTCATCCTCCTGTCCAACAATGCTGACCTTCACTTACAGAACAGTTTTTCAAATAAATGTCTCCCTGCTGTAAAGGCTCATTGTGTCTTTACATATCCACAAAGCTTCTTTTCCCAAATACACTCCCTGTTACTCCATCCTCTCTACAAAACTATAGCAAAGGTGTAAACCTTATTTACACCTATAATAAAGAATGATCAAACAATGTTATTTATACAGTTTTCAAATAGATTCTCTTCTACGAAAAATACAGTGGTTTAGGTAGAATATGTAAAGACTCTACATTAAAAGGTTTAAGATTTACTCCCCGAAACCAAGGGACTAAAGCCATTGACTTCTTTCCAATGTTAGTTTTAACATTCATATGCAAGTGAGAAGTTGAGTTTGTAGAATTAAAGTTTTAAAATGTATGTGACATCAGGATGCATAAAGAACTCGCTCCCATTTGAACTGCCAAAAAAAGAATAAAACCCCAAAACAGACCAAAACTAAAAAACAAGAGAAAAGAATGAATTCTATTACAGACACATAAAAGAGAAATAGATAGTAGAATAGTCTACCTTTCCAATTTTCCTATGATCCCGGTTTCTGGCTTCTTCCTGAATTTTTTCCCATTCCTTCATCATTTTGTTATCAGGAAATGATATTCCGTATATTCTCTGCAGAGTTTCCATGTCAGATTTTCCTTCCCAATATGTAGAGGAATTCTGATATACAAAACCAAAATTTTAAGATAATATTACATAATATCAGGGAAAGGAGGGATAAACATTAACACATTCAAACATTATTACATTTTTTTCCTTGGGAAAAGATTTATATGCAATCTTTCAGCATTTGTTTATAACACAAAGATATTTGCAGTGCCTTTTAGTCAGCTCAGTAATACAGAAGACAAACAAAAGTGACTGGTCAAGTAGTACTTTTATTCTACTTAGGTACCTTGTTTCAACTCACATCATGGCATGTTTTATTATTTTATATTATAGCAGCTAAAAAAGCAGCACTTGCTTACATTCAAAACATAATGCAGTAGGGAAACATGAAAGACATAACAAACCTAACTCTCACAGTTAATTCTGAGCTGTTTTGACAATCTAACACGTAATCACTGGAATTCAGAGTTCCATACACTTCAGTCAGGAAGCCTGCAAAAGCAATTATGATGAATTTTCCAATAAGCTCAGGCTAAAACAGTTACCAGAGTTAGCACCTGTGAGTAACTTGAACTACACCACAAACCCTGAGGACTCTGCAAAGTGTCTCTGTCTTTCCTGTAACCAATGCCATCGTTCAACAGCAGCACTGGCAGATTTGCCAGGGTCCACTTTACCTCCTGTACCCAAAAGGTACCACCTGACAAGGTCAACATAGTATTTTCTGACCCAATAAATACTTGGATGCTCATTTGCTGAACAGAATGTGCACATCCCCCCCCACCCCACCACACAGAGATGTGACAGCAAGTAGAGACTCAAACCAGGACACCTGTCCCATGAGGTGTATTGCTGGCTGGAGATACTGAACAGCACTGCCACATGGGTTTAGGCACTGCACTTCTGTACTGGGCATGCTACAACTGGTTCCACTGCTAACCTAGTCACGGCCAGCTGGAGTGTTTTTGCAGTTCTCTTCATCAGTATAAACATGCATGTTACTACACTAATACTGTGATGAAAAAAGATTCTATTAACTTTCACTGTTGTACTATTCTGATAGTCAAGAATCAGTAAATAAATTATTAAAGTCTACAGTTTTACTTGTACAATAGGAGCTGGCAAAGAAACAGAGGACTATTTTCAGGGTAAACAAAGAAAACAATACAAAGAATCCTAGTATAATCAGCTCAGGATAAATCAATATATAAATAAATCAACTGTACCACAGTTTATTTCAATACACAGTTAAACTTACCTTAACTATTTTAAGGGCCTTAATTTTTCCAGTGTGTCTCACGTGTGGACCCCTGCAGAGGTCAATCAGAGGACCACACCTATGTGCCAGAAATAAAAAGCGTTCATTTCCAAACACTCCAACATTTTTCTATGCAGTCACTAATGGCAAGTAAGTTTGTGCTTGCCACATTCCAACGTGGTACTAAAAACAAATACTGAACATGCAGAAAGTTCAGTGCCCCTCAAATGTAACTGTGCCTTCCACCTGAGGCACAATATTCGCTCAGGAAACGCTCAGCACAGTCGATCCATTATCAAGAGCATCACAACACCTTCACCAATTCATACAGTTCCATATGTGAACTTTGTTAAAGTTGGCCAGGAAATTTCAAACTATGTACATCAAACAGAAAAATGGTTTTGCCATTTTCCAAATGATTGGAATGAGTAACTGAATAAGCAGGTTCCTCACCCCACAATGAGCTAATTTAGTGTTATCCACTGTGCAGCAATCCAGTGTCAGGGGTGGTAACTTGTTTCCATCAGTTTACTAAAACCATACAGAATGAGTAAAAACTGGATTTGTCATTTGTCCACAAATTGAGACCTACTCTGTTCCAGCAGAGAAAAAAATATCTCATTTTACATAAGTAGCAATATTAATTGTAAACTTAAGTCCCAATCACACAAGAATTTGGATGTTACAATAAAAAAAAAAAAACAACCCAAAAAACCAATTTGTTTTCCTCTCAATGTAAATAATTTAACTACAAAAGTAGTCCATAATACCTTTGAAGTATTTTTCTTTACCTGTATATTGTGGTAGTTGGTGTCTTCACCTTCTCATTAAGGATACGACACTTAAACTTGTTATACTGTGTGTGGAAACATGTAAAGTCAGAAACATCAATAAAATGGGTAACAAAATTCACTTTTAAAATTATGTATTAATAATTCAAGTGCATCAGTAATAGACACTCGTAACTAGAAAAAACCCCTTGAATTCAGCAGTTCAACATCCTTTCAGAAGAGTTGTAAGAAAGAGAAGAGACAAAAAGTTCTTAATCCTCTGAAGGTGTGTTCAGGATGTTGACTACCACCTGAACACCTCATAGCACTTGTGAAAGGCAACTGCATAGTACAGTGAGACTGGCAATATTCAATGTATAAAATGGGAGACTAAAGCAAAAGTCTTTTTTGACCTGTCTCTGCAAGTGAGCCAGGAGGAATGAGTGCCTTTTGAGTACTTATTTGTCATCTCACTGAGCCTGAGGTGTTTTTGTGTAACACAGTACTGTTTTTATCAGTGCCTGAAAACATTCTGAACACCTGAGAGGAAAAAGACTGGGAAAAGGATAGTATTTTTTTTCTTTGTTTTACTAGACAGGTACAATTCTGATGAGTCAGTCACATGCAGAATTTGATAAAAGGTACATTTTAAAAGATCATTGTACCAGAACGACAGCTACTCAAAAGATTTACCTTAAACATGTCTAACAGTGTCTCCTTTTTCACTTCCAGCCTTTCAAAAGCCTGTTTCTCTTTTATGATATTTTTACAGCGGTTCTCTAGTAGTGGGAATTCAGTACTAGATACTCCTCTAAACAAAAAGACACAGGCAACAGATATAAAAATTATTTTGATATTTCCATTTTTTATAAATAACCACTTTCTAGTGGCCTAATTTGAAACCATAAAATGTGTTGGTTGTGACTTGGCAGAGTATTTTCTCAGTTTCTTCCAATCAGCTGGACTTTCAGACACTAAACACAGAAACACAAATAACACCACCCCAAAAAACCTCACTGCAATCATTCCTAGAACATTCTTTGACATGATTAAATGTCTGGAAGACCTATAGGTTGAAGTACACACATGATTTAAGATAAAAAAAAAAAGGAGGGGAAAAAAGGCTCAACCCAGCTGCAGGAGTCTGTTTATCAGCTGATGCAGATTCAGTATTCTCCCTGACTACAGAAAGATAAAAAGGGAAAAAACAGAATTGTAAAGCTGTGCACAAGGATTAGAAAAGTAGTAAACACCTATATAAGTTATGTGCCTATCTGCCCTCTCTACCAGTGACTGTGGCACATGGAAACCAAACTCCCATGATTCTTCAAGGAAACCATCTCCTTTGTCTCCCCAGAAGCTCACAAAGTTTTACCCAAACACACCACATTTTTTCCGCAGAACACTGAACAGCTGCAAGTCTTACAGAGTAGGTGTCTGAACACAGCTCCTGAATTTGAATATACACACACACTCAATTTGTGTGTCCACACAGAAGACTAATCTGATGCCTTCAAATCACATTAGAGACACAATTTTACTTCTAACATGCAGAAACTTGACAGAACAAAATAACTCTAGTACTGAGCTTCCACACAGAGTAAAGAAGTTCTAAGACAGTGAAATTTTACCTGTCTTCAATATACATGTCATAATAAAATCCATTCTCAATTGGTGGTCCATAGCATAAGCAGCCCCCAAAATATCCTTCCATGGCCTCTCCAAGAATGTGAGCGCTTGAGTGCCAATAAACCTGCAAATAAAGTCAGGTGAGCAAACTGTGGGGTCAATGGCATTGTGTAACTAATGAAAAAACCCTCAAATCATAAGTATATCTTCAGATGAGAAATAGACTAGAACCAATGTTGTTTAAATTTTGAGAGAAGTAAAATAATTTTCTGTTCTCATTTTGAAGTACTTTAAGTGATTGATAAAATGGTATATGTAGCACTAAAGGCCCATCATATCTCAGTCTGAAAGATGATGATTCTACCTGTGTGCTATTCCACCAAATTAGTACTTACTGTATCTTGTTAATTCATAAAGTACTTTCCAGTCACTCCAGCACTAATCAGATCTAAAACAATGTAGCCAATTAAGTTTCCACTGTTCACATTCAGTACATTTATTAATAGGTCTGTAAAGTACATTACCTGAAATGTCAGCAGAGGGGAGTCAACAACCCAGTAGATCAATACCAGTCTTATGTTTTAAGCTCCTATTAATTTGGACTAATTCAGAGCCGCTGCTACAAGATAAAGCCTTTACATAAAATGCCTCAAACAATCTTAATCACATGAATAATTCAAAATGAAGTCTAATTCTAGTGCATAAACATAGGCTTCAGACTGAATCCCATTAAAACAAAAACTCTGGGCATGTTGCTAAGTATACTCATAGTTTAAGTGATTAAGATATGACTACTTAAGGTTCTAATAAACAGTGCCACTACAAGGAGATGTAAATTTTGTTTATGACTCAAATCTAATATTGGACAATTTTCAGAAAACAGCAAGACAGCCTTACTTTGCTTTCACTGTCTGATCTTCAAATGCACTGAGTCAAACCACAAAACATGTCACAGAAGATATGAAACTATTTCAAGTGAGCATACAAATCAAGATGTTCTGTATGACCTCACTTGAGAAATAACCTGTTTATGTAAAAGAGAAAGATGAAAAGAACACTAAGATTTTATTCACGCTCAGATTATAGGCACTTGGTATCTCATCTTCTTTGCTGAATCATGAGAAATACATTACTTGAATAGTTTTGTCGGGTTTTTTTATTTCCAGATTTTAAAAGCCTAATGCTGCAATCAGTTTTATGTCATTAGCTCCTCTAATCAAGCAGAAACCTGAGTGTGTTTACTCACAGCTTTTGCCTCTTCATTATCAAAGCTCAGCAGCTCGAGAGTACAGTCTCCCTCCAGTGGACGATCCAGGTCCCACAGTTCACCATTCACTTTGGCTATGACTGCATTGGAAGCCAACACTTGACTAAAATCCAGAAAAGATGACAAGAGACCTGAATATTTAGGTTCAGATTTGTAAAAGACCTTAGGTTTCTAAACCCTGTGAGCCCACACCCACATCTCATAGCACCTGAAGGCCTTTAATTTGTTGTTTCTGTGGTGGTCTTAAACACGTTTCTCCTTTTAAGGTAAAGAACCTTAAGGTCTTGAGAAGCTTCATTCAACAGTTTTCAGTGCTGGGGATCTGGAGGAAACACTGCTTCTTACAACAGGTTCTACCATGTCTGGTAACTCATAAAACTTCAGATGGCTCTATTAATTCCTAGCAGTCTCACTGATTTACTTTTTAATTGGAAGCAAACATTATGAGCCCAGCACAGAACCTCAAGCATCACTCAGAACAGTAATTTCAACCAGTAATTTCAAACTATTCTGCATTTGGCTGAAGTTTCAATGCTTTCCAAATAAATCAATTTCATTGACAATGACATATATTTTACACAACAAGGTAAGAGGCAAATAATAGGAACAGTTTTATCACTGAATCTGCAGGTTACCTAATTCCTACAGCTAATTGATAGGGTGTGGTTTTCCAAGATTCTCCTTCAGCCATCTTTCCATCCGGCAGAGTAATTGTGATAGATTTGCTCTGGTTGGCTGCTCTGTAAGCTAGCAAAGCATCATGTTCTTTTTTCAGTGCTTCATAAAGCTTCAGTCTGTCTTCTATGAAGCTTGGCGTGCACTGTAGCTGTAATAAATAAATTAGATTATACACATATATATTTGTGAGAGAAAGAGAATAAAAGGATTCACAATGTTGGTGTATCCCCAGAGGTCCCAACTTGGACCAGATTTCACTGTACTAGAATTCAAACTAAAGTGCAGTAAACCATTTGCAAATAATTATACACATCAACTTTCTGACTACTTTATAGTGGTTTTTCAATTTTCCTTGCACTTTCATCAATCCAGGCCTTAATGGTTTTGTGAGTTTGACCTCAGAAAGCAGCCTACATTCCTGCTCCAGAATTTGCATCTGGCAGATGTCCTAGTGACATTTGGATCACTCCAACAAGCCCTCACTTCTACCAGTCCATTCACAGCATAGGATTCAAACAAGACAGTTCAAGTGAAGGTTACTCTAGTTTAGCATGAGATGAGTTATTAAGCTCTATTGTACTACAGCTACATCCTTTCAGCTATCACAGTTTAACTGCTCATGAACCTTCACTCTCTTTAGGTACCATAGAATTATGACCTTTATTCCCCAATAACCCCAATCCTTTTCTTACATAAAAGGTAAAGAACATGTAAGTAACTCTACTAATGCAAGATGAAGCTCCTAAATAATATGGGTTTTTTCTCTATGCTACAGCAAGCCTTTTACCCAAAAGCTGGTATTTCAAAATAGAACAAAGTATTTGAGAGCTGAGCATCCTTTCTGGACCTGCTCAAACAACAATCCTTCTCCAATTATTATGTAGTATAAAATGACCACTTACATCACTCTGATGTTGGTTCACAGCTTTATTTTCCTTTTTCTTTTCCTCTTTATTTTGATTCACTGCATCATCTGGACTTGCACTGGAGACTTTCTGAAAACAGTGATAATACAAAGTATACCCCTATTAAGCCTTTAAGACTTTTTCTAGTAATCATTGAAACAAATCAGAACAGTAAAATATTGGGCTAAAAAGGCAATGACAAGGGAATAAGTCATGTCCATAATCCAAAGGCTTCTCATGACACATCTAAACTGCATCTTTCCAATGTTCTGCAGGCACAGCACATCTGCTTACCAAAAGTAGAGTCTTCTCACCACAGTTTCCCCAATGTTACTACTACAACCACTACCAAAATCTCCCTGGCCAGACCGTGGCGGATCACACCAGTGCACTGAGCAGGGACAGCTTGTGGTGGTGTCACACCTGGCAAAGGCTGCCCAGAGAAGCTGTGGATGCCCCATCCCTGGAAGTGCTCAAGGCCAAATCGGATGGGGCTCTGAGCAACCTGGTCTAATGGAAGGTGTCCCTGCCCACGGCAGGGCGCTGGAATGGGATGACCCCGAGCGTGCTGTCCAGCGCAGCCCAGCCCAGCCCAGCCCATTCGCTGACCCACGAGCAAAGGCAAGGCCACAGCCCAGCGCTGCGTGCAGACCCCGGGGTAAGTTCGCACCGCCGACCCCCGCGGGCTGGGGCGGCCCCGTGAGCGCCCCTGTCCGTCCCGTCCCTTCCCGCAGAGGTCCGGTCGGCCCGGCGCCCCCTGCTCTCCTCGGGCTGTACCTCTGCGCCGCCCGGCGGCTCGGCTGGCGCGGCCCGGCTCAGCTCGGCCGCCAGGCTGCGGCGCAGGTGCAGCAGGCGGTAGCGCAGCTTTTCATTCTCGGCCCGCAGCCGCTGCAGCTCGGGGCTGGCGCTGCCGGGGCAGGGAGGCTCCTTTAGCCGCCCAACCTCCGCCGCCAGCCAGCGCAGCTCCCGCTCCTGCCGCGACACCCGCAGCGCCGCCGCCTCGGCGGCCGCCGCCATCTTCGCTCCGCCCCGCCCCAAGTTCGGCCCCGCCCCCGAGCCCGGCCCCGCCCCCGAGCCCGGCCCCGCCCCCGCCCCCGCCCCGCCCCGCTCCGCTCGCTGCCTCC
>JAWWLZ010000019.1:15242790-15258944 GCA_035041345.1 Poliocrania exsul
TCCCCTGACAGAGCTTGAGCCCATCGTGCCCCCTTGTCCTATTGCTGAGTGCCTGGGAGAAGAGACCAACCCCCACCATACGTGCCATTTGGATTTTAAAAGATTCATTTTATAGCACTGATCTTCAAACTTTGCAAGGCAATTCACTTACAAACTCAAACCAATTAAGAAGTGCCTGCAGCTAAAGAATCACATTAGGGGAGGAGTAGCCAAACAGGAAAGCTTTCCTGAAGGCAGCCTATGCTGACAATGCTTGATAGCTCAAAAAACATCAACCAGATGTAAAAGATGTCACCACCAATATTTGCAGGGGCAGGTAGGGTATATAATATTGTTATATACTTTCCACCCTGGAAAAAGAAAAAAAAAAGTTGCTGGAGATCTCCTCTCTCTGTGGTGGATCAGTGTGAAGTGTGGAAGTTCATGCAGCCCCAGAACTCACACAGTAAGAAGGGAATAGTCACCTGCATTGGAAAGTGAGGACTCAATGAAAAGACAAACTGGTGTGCAATAGCACAAAATTTAGTTCAGCACCAGTGTCCTGGAAGAAAAAATAAACCTTGACACCAGGTCAAAAAAGCACCAGTCTTTGCACACCTGTTGTACACTGACACTCGAGAAAAATGTAATGTGTAACTGCCCTACACCAGCTTTTTCTTAAGTGCCACACCTGTGTCAAACACCAGGCTCAAGTCTTTGTGGAGATCAGAGTCTCCAGTACTTGGAACAAGGCATGAAAAAGAAGACCCCACTTTGGAGGAAAACAATAAAGTTGTCAGCAAAACAAACGTGCCACCCACATGGATCCTGCTGACACTCACACTACAAAAGAGTCGCAGGGCCCCTGTCAATAGGGCAACCTGTCAGAGACAGAAACATCAAACATAAATACTGGAGGAGGCATAAAGGCAACTAGAAATACATCCCAGTAATTAGGAAGGAAGAGATGAGTATAAGGAGAAAATGGAAGATGGCTTCACTGCCCTTTCCTAAATATTTGTTCTCAATCCTTTGTGGGTTTTTATGTCAATAATAGAAAAATGTCAGACACATAGACACTTTGAGGGCAAGAACTTCCTGTGTCTGAAGGAAATGGCAAAATTCCAGATGATGTTGGTGGGAGCATCATGGTAAGTTAGAGTACTTTAACAACACATAATAATAGAGGTTCCACAATTACATAGCAATTGAAAAGCTACATTTTTATATTTATGTGTAGACAGGTTATCAAAATTTTATCATTGCAGAACAGATGGTCTGGGAAGAGCAAAATCCCCTCAGTTCTAAACACTAAGATGACCTGTGAGTTAGGAATCAACCAACCACAGTCATTGCACTGTTCAGCCAGTACCTCAGGCAAAAAGAAAAATAAAACTAAAGAAGCAAAAGGTGTGTGGATTCACACTCCATTTTTCATTTAAAGGTGAAAGCCCTAATAAGGAGATCCCACTCTATTTTCATAACTTCCCCTCTTGTAACAGCACCAGCATTTCTGATTACTGCAATAAAAATATGTTTTTTAACACAACTGAAATGGATTAAGTTTGAGATTTGCATGTAGTGATTTGGCCTAGGACTTCCCAGGGCAAGCAGCCAATCTACAAACACCCTCAGAAAAACACCAGCCAGAAGCACCATGTCGTGTGACTTGTGTAAGTCAACGCTCAGGACATGGGCTGGTTTGGGACCAGAAAACCTTGTCCATGCTTTGTTCAGTCTGTACTTTCTTTCTCAGAACACCCTCTCCAAAAGAGGACATCTGTGTTAGACATGTGAATGGGGTTATAGGTTTAGTCAGTAATTGCCTAAGTAAGACCTGAAATTAGTACTGCTTTTAACATCCATTTTTTGGTTTGGGGGGATTTGGTTTTGGTTTTGTGTTTTTTTGTTTGTTTGGGTTTTTTTTGCTGGATTTGGGGTTGAGTGGTTTTTTGCTACTTCATCTCTCAAGTATCCCTGGACATTTGGTGCTGGCCCCATGAAAATCATGCAGATGGCATAAAAGAAAATAGTTAATTATTTTCCTCAGACTTTCTGTTTTCTCCTCCAATAATAGTTTTTATTCTCTTATTGAATGAGAACTAAAACGCTGAAGCAGACTATTCCCAGTAGCATTAATATTACATATATGTTACTTTCCCACACATTAAGAAAAGATTATGTCACAATGGCTGTCAAATAAATTATCAGAACAAGCAACATCCAAACTGTGAAAATCAGATGCTATTTTTGCAGTTGTTGTAAAACAAACCATCTACTTTCACACTGGGAGCAACAAGAGACTTTTGCACTCAGCTTTTCCATTTTCATGTAAATGGTTGATGACTGTGTGGTACATGCTTTATAGTGCATGTAATTAATTTGTATTTGAAGTCTGAGGGATGGATTTCCCACTTATGTTTAAATTTTGGAATAGTTCATTTCCATTGTAGAACCTTCCTGAATCTACTGGAATTCTGTTTTACAGTTCTTAAATAAATCACATGAAATTCAACACTTTAGACAGGGAAAAAAAGCTGAAGAGTGGCAAAACTTCACTGATTGTAAGTTCTGTGCTAAAGGAGACCCTCTCTGTTTTGCTTTAGATAACAAAAACCAATGTGTACAAATCGTGTAAACAGCATTTATTCAGAAAGAAGTGCAGAGCTAAGCCACAGCACCAGATTTTTATGCTTTATTTGAAAAACCATATATTGGCATCTGACACCTCTAAACATAATTAGTAATTTAGACAGTGGAATGTCTGTGACATTTTCTGCATGTGTTTTGTGTTTCTTCAGAAACTTGGGAAGAACACAGGGATTGCAATCCAAAAAATTAAATTCATGCATTTACCTCAGCACTACTGAGGCCAAGACCCCATCACTGGGGAAGGCATTACAGTCCAGCAGTCACAAAATAAGTGCTTGTACTGTTCCTGTAAGATGCCAATCTGATGCTTATAAATGTAAGGTTCTATTTAACTTCTTGCTGTTTCATCATATAAACATCAGATTATCTCTACTGTATTTTAGGCTGAAAAGCTTATGGTCTGGCTATGAAGCTACAACATTTTGTTTTCTAACACTTTAAAATGCTGAGTTACAAAAAGTGAATTCACACTAATGCAGGATGAATGAGAAGGTGTTACAGCACCAAGCTTATTGAAGGAATGTGGTCAATTTGCCTTTTCTCATTTTCCATACAATTTGTAAACTAATGGCTTAGAACTCTCTTAGACTTCTTGCTCTAGAGATAGAACTTACTTTTATTTGCAGTGAATACTCGGTGAAATAGTAATTGACCAAAAAAAAAGTCTTAAGAAAAGCCATGTTGGATTTAATACTCAAAAGACATTTTTTGAGGATCACAATCACACGTTCAGAAAGCTGTGTGTGAGAAGCTGGAAGCACTCAGCCAGGGCACTAAGGTGTCTTGTTATATTTAGATTTACAAGGTTGCCCAGTAAGTTGGATATTAAATATATTTAATAGATATTAAAAGTACAAAGATGCTTTCTGAATTATGATGATGTTGATGAAGATGATGACGATGATGATAATGATGATGAGGATAATAACAAGATGATGAAGCATCAACAATGAAGCACTTGGAAGGTAATACTGAAAATGTATGGTACGTCTCCAATCAGGCCCTGTTCCATTGGGCCACTAGATGGTACTGTACCACAGGACAATGTCTGGCTGCCTGTTTGGCATTATAGCTCTGAATGATTATTTAGAAGTGCAACAATATCATAGCGACCTGTTTGTCCAGTTTTCCTGCACACAATACACACACACACAAATACAGAGGACACGTGTAAGGTGTTTAGCAGCACTTCTTGGTTTGATTTGCTAATATTCCTAATGAGTGTATGGCACCCACCAACTCATACAAATGGAACTGTGATGTTTCAAAGGCACAGTGACAAATACTTTCTGTGCTCCCCAGATAGGAACAAACGGTGTCCAAACACAAACCAGTGAAGAGTATGAGCCCAAATTCTGAGACATGAGCATTTTCACAATGTGAAATTCCTTGCAGACTGGGAAACATTCATACCCACTTTCCATATGCAAATAGCAAAATTAAGTGCACTGGAGTGGTAAATCAAGCTGAGTGAAAACCCCAATAGCTATTTAAACATTCAGGTTTTATCTGTTTTGCTAACTGCTGCTGGAACTCTCACTCACTTCCAATAGATTACACGATTCCTTTTTTTATCATGTGTATATCAAACCAAGTCATATTTCCATGGACTTTCTACTCATCATCTACCTCGTTTCCTTACTGAACTGCTGTGTTGGGTCCTACCTTACTGGCTCACAAGGCTATGTATTGTTAAACTGCCTTTGCTCTAAAATGGTTTTTCTGTACCCCAATGCACACCTTGGCACAGACCAGTAGTGTCCTCCCTTCTGTGCAGAGTTTGACTTCTGAGGTTTATTCTTTCTTGCATGTGGGACTTCATGTATCTGATCACATGAAGGGGGATGTGTAACTTAGGGGTCAAATCCCCTGTTAGGCAAAGGCTGTAAGTCTGGACAGAGAAAGTCCCTTTCAAGACTACAGTTAATGCAGAATCTTGGCAGAAATCACGTAGTCCTCCACTGTTAGGAAAGGCCAAATAATCCCCTCACCTGCCCAGTGTCCAGAGTAAGGGACCAGGGGGCTCTCCAGCACCCTTACAGCCCCATGCCAAATGCCACATTCCCCAGCACCATAACCATGTCCCTCCCAAACTTTCGGCCATGTGAGCACAGTGACAGTACAGAGAGAAGTCACCAGGAGAGTTCTGCAGGGCATTGATTCTTCTTAACAAACCCCAAAATTGATTGGAAAACGATCTTAGCAGTGAGGTGGCAGAGTTTGCTGAGCATACACATTTACTTAGTGTAGGATGTGTGAGAGCTGAAGGCACAGAACTGTAAATGGGCCTTAAGATTAAGTCACTGGTTAATAAAATGGCAGAGGAAATTTAGTGTAGATAAATATGAAATGATGTACGTGGGCTAAAGTGTTCTTGGCTTTATGAGTAAAGTGATGAGCTTCCAGTTGCCTCTTATCACTCAGAAGTGAAAGTTTGGGATTGTGACAGATAGATGTTTTCATAAAAACACCCACTCAGTGCATGGCACCAGTCCAAAAATGCAAATGTTTGTTAGGAAAGGGGGGAAAAAACAGAGCAGGAAATACAATTATGTCAGTCTACAATGCCACAATTTGCTCACACTCTCACACCTGGAATACTGTGTGCTGTTCTGTGTGTTTGCATCTTCAAACTGTTAGATTAGATCTGAAAAAAGTTCAGAGAAATGCCATGATGAACAAACACGTGGGACAGAATGGCTGGAACTCTTTATTTTGGAGAAGAAATTGCTTATGGAAGGAGATAAAAACAAACAAAAAAAGCAAGTAAGAATTAAAGGATCAAATATGCAAGTATGGGAAACTAAGCTGATGTAGGGAACACTGAATGTGACAGCACCCACTGCTTCTAAAAGATGTCCAAGGAGCTGTTAGGTCCTGCCTAACTGTGCTTTGGTCAGCAAAATAACAGGAGAAGGAAAGAGAAAATGGCTCCATGGTGAGTTGGATCCCCCTTGTCAAGATTCCTTCTCTCTTGGTGAGGTGAAATGCCAGATCAAGCTGACAATGGCATTAAGACACTGACAAAGAGGTGCCCCACATTAGAAGGTCCTTAGATGTGCCATTGTTCATTCACCTTTTGTTAGTGAGTAATTTGTAAGATGAATGGAATCCCCCAACCACTGAGCAGGGAGCTCAGGATAACCAGAGTCTCCTTCCAAAGTCAGGAATCAGGGCTATTGTAGCTTGAGAACAAGTAGCAGATGCACCAGTTAGAATTTTACAGAAACCACACCTTCAAACCCTAATAAATGCAATAAGCCCATGCTGTTTCAGGCAGGATCATCATGTTGCTGTCACTCATTAGATTCTTAATACTTAAACAAATGTTTAGGAAAACTGAAATATACCCATTTCTAAATGAGATGCCTTGAACTATGAGCAGGAAATATTATCACCACAATCCACACATGACAGTCTTCAAACATAATTGTAATTTCTTACCATCTTTACTGATGTGGTAACTTTTGTGTAAAAGCAGAAAGCAGCATTCCAGTCAGCCCTCAGTGCTGCCAGTGCCATGCAGAGTTTTTAGAAAGCAAAATAGATTGTTCCTCATATTCTGAGCAGAGCAATTCTGTTTGGGCAAATGAATTTCCTTTGCTCTGAATGTTGGGCTCATAGTTTTCCCTCCCCCTTCCTAAAGCCTTTATTTCCTCTCAGGAAAGAGGTTAGAAGGATAGGTGTTTCTACCTCACATTTTTCCACTTCCAATGATTACTTAGAGGAGTAGTTAGTTCTCAAAAGAGCATTTAGGATGCGCTTGGAGTACAGAGCTCCTTCATGAATGGTCTGTTTTTCTCCACATCTGAATGATTTTGTTAAAAATGACCACCCTGAATGACCAAGTCACTCAGCAAAAAGGGTAGGTTTTTAATTGTATAGGTAATGAAAATCACAGAGTAAAACAGCGCTGGGTGTAACCGCAGTCACCACTCTGTCAGTGACACAACCTTAGAGCGCGCAGGCTCTGCTTATATGCAGCCAAAACATACATATTCTTTATTTCTTGTGAAATTATTTACCTTTTTAAATCTTGCCATCTGATTCTGTCAGGAAGGATTGCGATATTCTTAGCTTCAATTTTTACTTGAGAAGCTCAGCTGCTCAGGTTTTATCTCTCTGTCTTGGGGTACTCCCTCCTTGTCTTAATTGCATCTGTCTCCTATTGTGTTGAAGTACCCGGCTTAATCTTTGTTTACATTGTTTTATCTTGTATCAAAAGGCTGCTTAGTCATTAACTTTGGCTTTCTTCTTTTACTCCCTTTTTGTATGTTAAACTAAGTTCATGTCTGGCTTATAGTTGCTCTGTTGCTAAATCTTTACAGGATATTCCTCAAGGCCCAGATTCAGTGCTTTCAGAATCCCCTTGAATGATTTGGCAAGGCATACAGTATACTTTAGTATATTTTTGACATGAATTAGGCCTACATTTCTCACAATTTGGAGTGGCATTGGAAGTAGAAAAAAAATTCCACTTTCCTGATGAAACTTATGAGGGAAAAATCTACAAGAGAACATTCTCATGGATTATGCTCCTCCTCGTGGAGTGTATTCTGCAGGAGAGGATGCATTGAGCCAATGCAATCAAGGATCAGCAAAACAGGAATGGCCATTTCTTGCCAGCAATGACTGAGACAAACCCCTGACCAGCACCCTCCAAACACCTGCCACTTGGCATGCCCAAGGCACTGCCAGGGTTACTGCTGTGAGGGTGCCAGCCCTGATTTTTCAGGTATTTTCATTCAAACAGGTTTTATAAACTAGGGGCTAATACCACATGTAATAGGCATACAGGAAAGGTTTTATTCAGATTATGTCTGATCCCAAATGTTTACTGAGGTTCAAGAGGATTAGATTTTGAAGAACCAAGGGACTGTACTCTTGTGTGTCTTTACCACCTGATATTTTTATGACATGTATCAACCATAAAAATGAGCACTGACATACCTACCAATTGTGAGCAGCGAGCTCATGACTTTTGGCATCACAGCAGTCATGTCAAGGTCAATTCATCCAGCAGCATTGGCTTATTTGACAGGAAGCTGCTTATCTCAGTTTGGAACCTGGAACAGATAAGCCATGGCTATAGTCAGGAGTAGAAAGAAGAAATGTAAAAGAGAAGTGAAGGATGTGAAGAGAAAAGCAAATAAAGATGTCAGAACAAGTGTCTTTCCCAAGTAATTTTAGATATTTCCACTTTGGAAATACCATTAAAAGTACTTCCCAGTCTGTTATTGTAATTTCTTGTAAGTGTTGGCACATTAGCACTTATCAGACACAGTAGTTAATTGTTAGTATAGTAGGTCATAATAAAGATTAGACTCTTCCTTTCGTAGCCTGCTCAGCTCGGGGTAATCTGACTTTTCATCTATATAAATTCTCACTTCTGTAAACTACTCTCTTTGCTACACAAAATGTAATATATAACAAATTCTAAGGCATTATAGATAACTGGAAGGCTCTTGTGACTGAAGTAGCAGTTGCTTATGTAACTATATTTTTACAGAATTTAATTTCTTTTTCCATAAAAGATACCAACTGTGACAACCATTACCATAGCAATGCATTATACAGGCTTCCTCACACAGTCTCAAAATATCCAGAACCCAGTTATCTATTCTCCCTGAATTTGGCTTTCAACAAAACCAGAAAAAGGATGAAGGTAGCATTTGGCCTTGAAAATAGAGGCAAAATAACACTAATGACAATGTTGCCAAGAAACAGACACTCAGTGTATGAGAGAGGAAAATTATCATTGTTGGTGTTGGTATCATTTACAATATATATTTTGTACAGTGTTTGGCAAACTTTTGTGTAGATACAGCATGAATAGTCTTGCAAATCTCAGTGCAAAGTTCTTTCAGAGCTCTTGCAGTGCCAGTATATATATTTTTATATATATATATATATATATGTACACATATATATAGCTGTTTGCTGTGCAAACTAATGACTTCTCAAGAGGCAGAGAACTATATATGCAATCACTTAAAGCAGCATTTCAATTAATCAAATTACTTTTTCCCTGCCTTGTAAGACTGAGTTATAAAAAAGAAATAGTACTGCCCATAAATCCGGGAACGAAGCAAAGCATTAAATTTAGAACACTTTTACACAACATATTGACCCTAATGCCCATTCTTCACTACGTTTTTGAATCTAAGTGGAATGTTGAAGACACATAAACAAAATTACAGTACAGGAACTGCAATCTTCAGGATGTTTACAAAGCCAGAAGAAAAATGACAAATGCAGACACAGGATTATCAATTGATTTTAGAAGGGATAATAATAATAATTTGTAACCCGTGTCCAATTTTGAGATTCATTTAATGATTTTTGGGACAGCTGTACATTAGTCTACATTGGCAATGCAACACTTGCACAGACATGGCCCAAATAAATTTTCATGAATAGATCAAAGAGATTATTATCCTCTTACTTACACATTTTTATTTATGGTGTATATGTCACAGCCTTATAAATGATCTCGAATGCTCAGATTCAAGATGGTTTCTTTTCACAGCAAGGTTTGCATCATTGCTTAAGTTTGAATGGTATATATTGATGAAGATTTTCAGCTCATGTTTAACCTCCTTTATTCCCTTAAGTAAGGATTTCAGAAATAAAAATCCATTCAGGTTTTGGTATTTTGTTAAGGAGTTTAACATGTATTTTGGAAGTTCTACTTTACTGGAGCAGTAACCATTGTGGGGTTATTCATTGGTTTGTGTGTTCATTTATGGACACAGTTATAAATAAATGAATGGAATTGCCTGCAAGTTAATTTGGTCTGTTAGCTTTATTTCTAAATTTAGAGGTACATTGGGAGGAAAAAGAAGAAAAGTACCTGCCAGTAGTTTAGAAAGATCAGTAAGAACTGATGGGTGGTGGTCTAGAGCAGGTGAAGTATTAGGAAAGAATCTATTGGAAAAATCTTCTCTCTAATACTGTTTACTGTTCCTTATACTCTACCTCAGAAAAGAAAAAAAAGAAAAAAATCAGTAAGAATAAAATTAAAATTATTAGACAATATATATATTTAATGAGCAAAGGAATATTTTATCTGAATTTGACAAACAGGAATGTTTGAGTTAGAGATTAGGAAAAGGTAAGTAATGAACTGAACTTTTAGAGAGGTTATATCAAGGATATTTTTTACTTTTTGTCCTGAGACAAGGCAACAGGGAGTTTGAAAGGGCAAAGAACAGAGCAAGTAAGTATTTATTCTCTTATCAGAATTATAAGTAGCTTGTAGAATTAATTTCTACCACATATGATCAAAATCATTACTTTAATGGGATTCAGAACTGGATTTTAATTTTGCATGGGTAACAGACACTTGTATAATCTCACTAACAGTTCATTTCCCTGCCACATTGTGAAGCCACATCTATCAGAAAAGTGTTGAGAAGAAAGATCTTCTCAAAAGAGTTTCCTTTTACTAAAATCCAAAGCTAAGGCAGCTGTGCTAAGACAGGCAGTACAGCCCAGAGATTCCATAGGGTTGGTGCAGGAAAATAAAATCTGGGCTGCTCTGCAACATCTGCATTGCTTTATGAGAAGACTAAAAGCAAAAAAGTAGATAAAAAGTGACAGCATATAAATGACCACAGCCTGCACCATATTTGCCAAAATAACCCTGCAGCACTACCTGAAGAATTTCAGAATTCAGTGAATCCCCATCTGCTGGCTCTGCCTTCTCTCAGGATTTATGTTCCAGAGTGCCAACTAGTCCCATGGCTTCAGGAAGACACAATCCATCAGCTGTGCCAGGAACCTTTTGGTCCTTTATGTGCACTGGTTCTTATCTCTTCTTTTCTTCTCAAGGCTACTTTCTCAACTCCAAGTAAAAGGAGTAAAGCAAAAGTACGGATTAGATGTTTCAGTGTTTCTTAAATTTATACTCTCCCTAGAAATCATGCATGGAAAATAAAAGAATTCACCTTTTAGCACATTATATTTAAAAATAATATGGTACGGTTTAAATTAGTTATTTGTTATTAAAAATGAAACATTTTTGTCCTAGCATTACTGAATACGATTTTTTTTTTATGATTTAAATACCACAGAATATCTTAAATATGTTTTCTGATAGATCTGGGGCAGCAAAGCCCTTCTGGACATTTATCTCTGAAATTACATTGAGAGGAATAAACAGCTGTCGGGAATATAAATGCTAACTCATCAGAATGCTGACTCAGTGCTGGAGAAATCAAAGTATGTTCCTCTGCTGCAGAGATAACATGCCATACACCAACTAGTCATATTTTATACTGGACAACCACAAAACCAGTTGAACAAAAATGCTGGAACAGGGGAGTAGAAATCAAATTATAAATAGGGAAATTTTTAAGGTCCTTGTAAAGACCTGCTATATGACTGCAAAAATAGAATCATAGAATAGTTTGGGTTGGAAGGGACCTTTTAAAGGTCATAGTCCAAACTCCTCTGCATGTTCTCCCAGGACATCTTTAACCAGATCAGGTTGCTCAGAGCCCTGTCCTGCCTGTTCCTGAATATTTCCAGCAATGGGGCATCCACCACTTCACTGGGCAACCTGTGCCAGTGTTCCACCACCCTCACTGTAAAAAACTTCTTTCTTCTATTTAATCTAAATTCACTCTCCTTCAGTTTAAAACCATTACTCCTTGTCCTGCAGCAACAGGCTCTGCTAAAAAGTTTGTCCCCATTCAGCAACCCCAACAGACACCCCACTCACAGTCAGGATTTGTTAATGGATCACCTTCAGTGGTGACAAACCTCTTCTACTGGGGTTGTCTCTTGAATCACTTTGTGGTTAAAGATTCACTTCTGCTTCCCTTGCAATGAACAGAATTTATTTGTTTTGTTGAAGTAGGATTTAGCAATGACTGACCTGAACAGTCCTTCTGCAATGCCATATTAATGCTTAATGTCCTGTTAGATACTTTGGTCCAATTTTGTCACTGAGTCAAATGCTAGTGACTTTTTGTACTAAGATTTATTAAGGGTGGAAATCTGTTACAGGAGAAAATAATTGCATTTTGCTAAATATCTACTGTTTTGCCAAAAAATGTGAGAAGGTGTTTTGCGTTTTTTTCAACTAAATTTTGTTCTAGTAATAAATTCTACTGATAAATTGATATTTTGGGTCAACTTTTTTGACTGCAATTGAAACTCTCTGCACTCTGTGGTGAGGATTTTGGCTCAGTGTGAAGTTTTGTCCAAGCAAGTAATGACCTGTATTAATAGCTTGCTGCATGTTTTCTGGTGGAACAAATTACCTTCCATTTAATGCACTTCTTGCTTAATATTTCAAAATTGTATATATATGTGAATGTATGTGTATATATTTTTAAAACCATTTCTGCAGTTGCTGATATTCCTTTAGGAATCTGCATCTGACCCTCCTGTGCCAGATAACAAGGTTGATATAAGGTATCAACCTACATCTTCTAAAAGGATAAGCACCTGCTTCTCTGGATAAACTCTCTGCCACAGGTCCTGCAGCAATGCTGCAAAGGAAGAATTTGCTTTTCAAAAGTATGACCCTGGGCATTACTCAGCAACAATGGCTGTCAAAGGGAAAGAGCAAAAGACAGCAAGAAAATTTCTTTTGAAATATGACATTAAAGCTGAAGAGTCTTTCCATTGAGAAAAAAACCCATCCCTCTGCCAAAAGAAAGTATAAAAGCAAAAAATCTTAAACACTTCATGCAATGAAATCTTTGTAAATGTAAAAGATCACAAAATACAGCTCTATTTCTTAAAGAAATCAAAAAGTTCATAAAGACATACTGCAGCACAGAAGTATAGACTTCCATTTTTAATTTTGAAACCTCAAGCTTGATTCCTTTATTTGTTTCAACACTTCAGGCAATCAGGATTTCTCAAGACAGAATCTTTCCAGGCAGCTGAATTTCCCTGCTCCCTGATCCTGTGACATCTTTGTCATGCCCAAGTCATCGTGTGGTTTCACAAGGGAGCCCCAGGTCCTGCAAAACCCAGTCCAGAGGCATTGCTTTATTGCCCTGGGTAAGGTAGTCCTGTTTCATAAACTGAGTGAAATGTGCCCTGTACTGGCATGTTAGGCCTTCTGGTTCCAGATCATCCAGCTGTTACTAATCTGTTATGTAGCCACTATCTCTTTGTGCTGTCTGATCTCGGAGCAGCCAACACTTCTGCATGGTTTTAGACATCCACACGCTTAATAACCTGTAACATTATAAAATACACATGCAGATAGCACAGAACAAGACTGCAACTTGGACCTATTTAACATTTATAATAGCATATTTACTTTTGCTTTGAGAAATTGCTTACTGGAGTAAGTACTAAAGTACTCATTTTAGTCCTTGGATGTATTTTGTTAAAAATATATATAAGAATTTTTAGTTACACTAAAATAACTATCTTAATTTAAGCTTTTTACTTGTGCTCAATATCTTTTGTCTCCTTATTAAAAAAAAAAACAAAACCACCTCCCTTCATGGTTTGTGTTTGGGTTTTTTTGTTTGTTTTTGTTTCATTTTTGTTTTCATTTTTTCATTTTTTATTGCAACAATCTTACATGAGAAGACTAAAAGGAAGTTTTTGTTATTACACTCCTAGATACAATATCTGTGATCTTGCCTCCTAAACTTCCTGGCTTAGGAAAGATTTGGTGGTTGCAAAGATGGTTATTTCACCCAGACTTCCACATCTGGCACCAGTATCAGCACAGAGAGAAATAATCTGAAGCAATTGAACCTCTCATTTTAATTCCAACTTCTGTTGAACAGCCTTTCTTCAGCTGTTCTATTTCCAAATTAGCTTAGGATTTCTTATGTCATGGTAGTTCTAATCCTTCTAGTTAGGGACATGTTATCCAGTGGCAGCCCCAGGACAAGATTTGCACCTTATCTGCAGGCATTCTTTCTGCAGAATTCAGGCAAAATGATGGGTTAGTGTTTATTTTGTATTAGCAACTTCATTTTCATTGCTGTTTTAATTATAGATGGGATAGTGGATTATTTCTGAAATGGGATTTTTACCTTGAGCAAGTCCTGCAAAACACAACTTCAATTATGCAGAGTTGGCTCATGGCTTCTAATTCTGTGGTTTAGATTTCTTGTTTGTATTTAACAGTAAGCTTTGGATTTGCTGCCAGTCTCAGTCAGACAAGGCTCCTCTTCTCAGATCTCTCCCTGGATTTTACAATTCTCTTCCATCCTTCCTCTTGACTTTCTCCTGCTTGTTTAATTTACTTATTGCAGGCATGAAAATACAGGATCTTCATCAATTTTCCAGGTTTCCTAAACCTTCTGCTGTGAATTTTCTGTTCTGAATTTCACATTCTCTGTATCCAGTTTTTTCTGTATCCCTTTGGCAAGGTAATCTCTCCTGGGAACATACACCTTGGAAATTTTCACGCTGCATAAGAGCAGTTAATGGCAGTGTCCAGTCTCAGCTCTAGCTCTTCCATCTGGGACTCTGGAGTAATGAAGCCTGATTAAGTACAGTTGGAGTCATGTGATATTTCCCTATGATAAAAATAAAGATTGAACATCATTATTTGGGATCAACTCCTGAAATAAATCTTAGATCTTTAGATCTTTCCTTTTTTAAAAGCAACTTTTGTTTAAACCCAATGAGTCTTCTGAATAGAAAATAGGGTTGATACTCACTTAAGGTTTGACCCTAAATTTTTTGTGATAGCTGTCTTTATATCCAACAAACAAAACTCCATTTTAAATCAATGTGGACTCTTTGAGTAATGGGAATTTTAGGAGTGCCAGTGCCGCAGGATAATAAAAACCTGGCTCGGAGATGTTACTGTCATAGGGAAATGTTTGGTTGTTGCATTAACTAATAATAATAATAGATGAATTAATCAGTTTGCTTGCTTTTCTTTGCTGCCAACCTGGTAGACTGTCATTAAGTTCTCCACTGCTGACTAGGTTGAGGGGTGTATTTTTGTCTTATTTGCTTATATGTCTATTTTTCTTTTGCCAATACAATCCCAATTCTATTCTTAGGTCTTCATAGACATCTCACTGTAAGTGTTACACTTAATATAAAGGACTGTGTCAAAACAGGCACAGTGTCTCTTGGGAGGCATTTGATCACTCTTTTTATCTAGATCATTTAAAATCTTAAAAGACCAGCTGTACCTGGGTATTAATGCTCTCTCAGAACCATATGTTTCTGTTCTGCACAAAACCCATGTAAGGGGAACACTTACATAAAAATCTTGCTGCAAATTATTGCTACGTGCTCCTTCTGCAGGGGATAAAGGATAAGGGACAAGCAGGAACACATGATTTTAATCAAGTCATGAAAGACACAAGAAAGCCTATAGGACATGGCTAGATTTTTTTTTCTTTGCCTTCCTCAAACCCTCCCCAAACTAATGGCAAATACTGCTTGCAAATAACCCTGTCTGTTCAGCTAAGTAGAAATACAGGCAGTACTTTTAGAACCAGGAGCAGTTGTTTTTGGCTCAATATGTTCTTCAGTTACAGGATTCAGGAAGTTACATGTTATGCTATTTGTTGCTACACACAGCATACAGGCACATGATGGCTCCCTGATAAAGAAGAACTGGATTACACATCTATCACACCCTGCAGCATTTTGAAATACTTTCTACATATGACTTTGGCCCACTGGCTTGCCCTACTTTACACAAGTAAATATGCCATCATTATTAGCAGACACTCAGCAAAATAAAGGCAATATCCAACAGGCAGGCACAAGAGGATAATTTAAATTCAGTTTCAAAATTGTCTGATTTCCTGGGTTTGTCCATCCCTTGAGTATTGTTCTCCTGTTATGTAGATTTCCTTAGAACTTGCTTATTACTCAAACACTGGCAAGAGGACATGTATTCCTTCTGCAAACAAACGGGGAAAAGGGAACAATCTTTATTATAAACTACCTGTCAACCTTATTTAGACAAACAAAGCTCAATTATAAGTGGCCATTAATTATGCATAAGATTACAGAAAACTGGCATGTGCAAATCAGGTGATGGTGCTCCTCTTTTCTCTGGGTTGACATGTAGGAGTACAATAACTGGCAGGGTCTGGAAAATGCATCAAAGTTATAGAATGAAGAATGTTTTCTGGGGAGGGGTGAGTTTGCTTCTTCTGGTGGTTGGCTGTATGTCAAATGCACAGCACAATTTATGAGCAACTTCAGCTCTACTGCTGCAAAAAATGGAAGACAGCATTGTCACTCTGTGTAGGTGATAGAAGATGAATTTGTTCCTTCTAAAACATTTGCAACAGACTGCAAAGAAAAAATTAGCTTATGGTATTGGAGAGGGAAGCAGTAAAAAAGAAAGCACATCACAGGCTAGCAACAAAGCTCTGAAAATACTCAAGATGTTTTGATATTGGGTGTGCAGAAGAAGTTAAGATAAAACCTACAGGGCTTTTATATGGGTTGTTTTACTTACTAGTCTCCTTCTATTCAATGTGTGAAGAACAAAAATGTGTCTTCAAGGTGTCTTGACTGAAAATAGCAGAAAATACCCTTCTCTTGTTCCCTCTAGT
>JAWWLZ010000019.1:15277057-15326802 GCA_035041345.1 Poliocrania exsul
CAGAAACTAACAAGTAACAGCCATGATTTAGTCTCCAGCAGAATGAAATGATGGCTCGATTCCAGAGGCGGCAAGTTCATTTCTTCAAGTGGCTTTAGAGAGCGAAGCTTGTAAGTAGAAGGGCCCTCAAAATGTACCATTAGTGTAGTTCTTTGTTAAAACTGTATAACTGATTTGCCTGTTATTCTGACTTTGGTTTTTTTTTCTTTTTTTTTCTTTTCACGAGGTCTTTTAAGTATCAGAAGACATTAAAAGACCTGCAACTTAAAGAAATGTACATTTGTAGGTAAGGGCCTAGAATAAGTGGTTTGAAATGCTGTTCAAAATAAGGACAAGCCAAGTGCAGCTTAGAGCTGTTAAACTCTTCTACTAAGGAAGAAGTCTAATGTACCAAACATTTGATTCATCAGAAGTGCATGTGAAGATTAATTAACCCAAATTGTAAGTAATGGAATAGGCAGCCCTCAAAGATAGAGAAATGAATACAGCCCTCTCAGTGCATGGGAACAATGGATGTCTCTGAGGGCTCTCCATCTGTGTGTGACATGGGCACAGGGCACAGAGTACATGTACACAGTGAGGTGCATGTGCAGGAACTTCATCTGAGATGTTTGGAGAGCTCTGACACAGAAGATACTCTGTCACTGTCTGGGGAACAACACAGACTGAGTAGTTGAGTTTCTTTGGAATACTTTAACAATGAAACTGTGGCATTTTTGATGTTTCTGATGTGTGAGCAAATGTATTACTGAAGTAGCCAGGGCATGTTTCTCATTTAATCCATATACAATTATCACAAAAATCTGGTGCAGTTTCAGCGGGAGGCTTATAATGTAATTAGAATTTCTGAGTATTACAGTTAGGTTTTCAGGTAGAAATTTTTTTTATCCTTGCAGTTTAAAGTTGGCAGTAAAATAACCCAAGGGGAAAAAACCATCTAAACCAAATTACTGTGTTACCACGAGAACTTACAGCAAGCAGTTTGTGTGTATTTCAGTGTGCATGTGTAAAAACCTCCAAACCCCAGGCATCTGAAAACAAAAGAGTGATGTGGTAGTCACAGTAGTTCAACAAAAAAATGAAGGGCTTTATCTTTATAAATTGAAGAAGAGTCTTGAAAAATTTGTTTTAATTTTCAGCTTTGGATATTGCAGTTTCTCCCTAACCACCTATGGACCTGCTGTCCTGACCATGGCACTGTGTAGACCCAGGAGTCCCACTGATCAAACAAGTGCATTCAGCACGTGGTTATTGTGCCTTGTGCTTGGACTTTTGTATTTCAGGTGTTAATGCAGCCACTATGCAATGTCCTATTTCAGTGATGCATAAGACATCTCCACCTTTCTTTCTTTTTTTGCACAAAGATGCACATTAAAGCTGTTAATTCTAAGTAAAAGAACCTAAAACATGTTCTTAAGTATTTCTCTATGGGGAGAAATAAGAAACACCAAATTGCTTTCTGAAGACTTGTGAAATGCAAAAAAGATTGATATTATTAGTATTATTAGTATTATTTCTAATTTAAGCTATTTTTGAAGTCTTTTATGGCTGCAGTTGGAAAATTGTATGAAACAAGTGTAAATCTGGACATTAGGAGTTTTATGTTTGTAGGTAATTCTTAGTGAGTGTAGTTGCTGGAACACAGTTTTCCTCTTTCTAACGTGGTGTCAGTCTGACTAGAGACTATTTTGCATTTCAGATGTTCACCTCACAAACCCAAATACACTTGGTTAATTGTTAACCCCACTTAATTCTGCTCATTAGCAACTTCCAACAAGCTCCTTGAAGTATGCATTGCTTGCTCCAAGTATTTTAGTTATGGACTCCCCTCTGTGTAGATTACAATGTGATGAAAGGCCCTATAAAGTGTAGTTCCTTAATATATTGCCCCTACAATTTTAACAAATGCTATTAATTTCATTATTGTTTGTGGTTTCTCACTCCTAGAATAGCTGAAGTACCATTAGCACTCAAACTGAAAAAGCTCAAAAGCCAAACCAGGCTCATAGTAATTTAACTGACATATCACAGGAATCGTGTTTCCACTATGGTAGCTGAGAAAAATATTCCTTTTAATTTTTCAGAAATTAAATATATTATTCTGTATTTTCTCTTTTTTTCTGATTCTTCTCACTTCTGCACAAAGAAGATAACTACAGTATGTTTTTGACAATATCTGCAAGGGGTGTGGACTTGATGGGATCTAGACTTTTGTGTTCTTATTTTGGCACTTAGTGATTGAAAACTGAAGCATGGAATGGCATTCTTTCTGTGTCTAACATGTTTTCCTTTGTAAATTTTTTGCTTTAAGCAAATGTGTTCATTTAAAATTAATATTCTTTGTCTGATATATGGCTCTTTTTGTTTCATAGGGTAACTCCATCTTCTGAAAATCCCAATGGTGCTACCTGTAGTGTAAGTCAGGGAAAACCTTCCTTAAGAAGAATAAAAGGGAGAATACACAGAAGCAAAAGTCTCGATAGCATCGACTTCTGTGAATTCACTGTAAGTGCCACATCTTTTACATTTATCCTATATGAAGTTATGAGAATATTGCCAAGAAAGCAGTTTCCTTCTTGCACTGGATTTGCCTATTTGTCTGATTAGAAAAGGTATTGTACTTAATGATGTTTTAGTTGTGTTTCTACTCTGCCAAATGCTAAGAGCAGTGATGTTGCTTGTGTAATTATTAATGCAAATCTATGTTCTTCTTCAGCAACCATGAGATACACATTTTTATGTCAGATTTTAATATTGCTGCCTGCATGAGATGAAGACGTTAAGTGGAAATGGAGTAAATATGAAAAATGAAATGAGGTTTCAAAATTAATTTTTGTTTAGATTTTGGAAGTTGTATTTAAGGTAAAATATCTTTTACAAAATCTACAAAATTATTTTAGTTGTGTATGGCTCTAAAGAAGTAATAGAAAAATAAATAAATGTTTCTAAAAGATATGTGTGCTTATAGCACTTGAAAGCTGTTTTCACAGGTGATATGTTACTACAGTAAGGCAGTACTGGTATATACTTCTTTTTGATTATTTGTGGTACAGTTTCAGAAACTTCAATGGTTTCAAGGAATTTGTGTAGGTGATGCTTTAGAGATTTTAAAATAAAGAGAACGATAAAATACATTTTTACCCAACTTTTAATTCAGGAGGACCTGTTTACATCCAAATAATGGAAGAAAATATATTGTTAGTAATCAAAGAGTGTGGTACATGGTGGTAGATGTCCTGCTATTTATACTGTTTACAAAATACTAAAATCAGTCCTAAACACAGAATTTTTTCAAAAACTGTTCACTGAAAACCCACTAAAAGCTACACCTCCCAAATAACTGAGGGGAATTTGGTCAAAACAAATTATAGTCTGATGAATTAAAATAATGTATTTTTAAGTACATAAATAATGTCAAAGAATATGTTAAATTATAAACTAGTTATTAAATATGAGGATGAAAGAGCTAGAGAATATGTGCTGTCTCTAAAATATAGAAATCAATAGGGATATGGAGATATTGTCTGGCATTACATGATGATAGAAACAATATGACTAAAATGTTCAGATGGAGTTTGGGGAAACATCTTTAAGGCAGCAAACACTGGTTTGAGTGTGTTGTGTCTTTCAGTGGGATGTTTTTTGCAGATGATGCCAGGAGCATAATTGGGATTTTTTTTTCCCTCAGGATGGTTTTGTCTCTAATTATGAAGTCTTGTAGCACTGTCTTTGGGACAAAGAGCTTGTTGTTTGCTGTTCAAGGAAAGAATGAAGTTACTTGCAAGGGTTGGTGGTATTGTGTGGTGTCCAGATACTCCTGTGCAGTGCCATGGTTGGGGCAGCATGGGCAGAGCTCAGCTCTGCTGGCACAAACCCTCACTGCCTGCTGGAGGGCTGGTTTGGTGTGTCTGTGCTGGCTGTTGGCACAGCACTGGTACTGGGGTGATCATTGCTGTACTGACAGGGAGACGTTTCCAGAGGGAATAAAACTTCTTGTGCTACACAGGACTTCATCTGAGTGGTCCTACTAAGGAGTTTTATCTAAATCCATCTCTACTCTTGGGGCCTTCAAAGGAAAAGATGTTATAGCCAAAGGTAAAAAGGATTTCTTGCATGCCACAGAACTTTTGCAAAGAGGTTTGAGACAGATAATCATGGGCAGGGCTGTATCTATAGCATACAAATATGTAGAGTATGTACATGTGTAAATCCATACATTAATAGCTAAGTATTGATAATTGGGATCAGGAAGAGAAGCTCACTTTTTATTTAGGTCTCGTGTTAAGAGATGATACAAGTTTAAATAGCTAAGCACACAAATCAGAGTAATAAATACAGATTTTCTTGCTGCTACATGATTTAGAATCACACTAAAATATTTCTTGATATGGTATAATGGTAGTTTTATTGTTCTAAAATTGTGATTAAAAGTAGATCTAAAGAACTAATTGAGGATATTAGTATGCCTAAATTTTTCAAGAGTGCTCTCAGAACTGAGCGTTTTTCATGTTAATCATCTTTTTCTAGTAAGAAAGCTTAGGCACTGCCAGACAGAACAAAATTAAAAAATAAAAATTAAAATGGGCTTTTTTAAAACTTTCTCTTTGCAACTTCTTTATGCCGTAGTGTATTCATTTCATGCACAACAAAGATGAAAAGTTTCATATTTATATGTGTGGATAACTTATATGCTGACAAACTCAAAGTAATTTGAACATCCCAGGGAAATGTTTTCATTCATCATGTAATGAGATTGAGATCCATTAATAATTCTGAATGTACAGGATTTCACTTTAGAGTGAGTAATGCTTATGTACATCCTAACCTGATCTTTTTGGTAAACCTTTTGTTCCCTATCACTAAGCAAATTCTTACTGAGGGCAAATCCTACCAGCAGAAAGACATAAAAAATAACTTATGCTTTCTTTTTTCCAAGTGGGAATAAATGTGTCCTCAGTGGGAAGGTTCTGGATTTCCATTCAATATGCACTTATCAAAATTCAATACATGAAAATGCTGTATTTACTAGTTCACTGTGACTTCATTTGAGGCAGGGGACAAATTGTGGGAGCCTCATTAAACTGGGAGTCTTATTGAAATTAGGGTTATTTTTTGCAAGGGAGGGAATAACTAGTGAAAAGAGCCTTTTGCATGTGTAAAAGCTCAGCAGAGGCCAGGAAGGGACTGCCATGCTGCCATCAGAGGGTTGTCTGAGGCAAGATGATGCTGCCAAGTTTCTTCTTCACCACAATTAGTGACATGAAGTTTGTGATATTAATGGCTTTTCATTATACCTGTGGCTCTTAATATGGATGATACACCTAAGAATGCCAGAGAGGTTGTTGCCTATTAAACCTCATTATTGGATGTCCTGCTGCTGCAGTGACTATTATTATGATTATTAATGGATGTCAATCTCACTCCATGATGAATGGAACCAACAGTTCACTGGATGCTCAAATCACTTTAGGTTTGTCAGCATATATGTTATTCATGTATTTAAGCATGAAACTTCATGTTTGTTGTGCAAGCCTCAGGTATTTGGATGCCCCTGCCCTGGAAGTGCTCAAGACCAGGTTGGATGGGGCCCTGGGCAGCCTGATCTAGTGGGTGGCACCCCTGCCCGTGGTGGGGCTTTGGGACTAGATGGCCTTAAGGTCCCTTCCAAACCATTCCATGATTTGTGTGAGACTGTCAAAGCTCACAACTCCGAGTTGGTGCATTTTATGCCTGTGTTAAAATCCCAGTGCTGGCTCACATGTATTAAGCTCACAATATCCTTTTAGGAGGTATAAGTTCTTCCTGATTACAAGTGGGGGGAGTCTGCAGGACTGCTGACAAAATCTGAGTGTTATTTCTTAGTGATTCCTCGGCTGCCTTAAGTGGATGATACTGAGGTTTGCAATAGTGGTGCCTCTTGTTACCATTTTGCTAAGGCAGCAAGTGAGAAGATCAAGTTAAGCCACAGAGTGATAGCACAGCAACTCCCTTAAAATGTACCCATTTTAAACTTTTTGCACTCCTTTTCTTTTCTTTATCCCCTCCATATATTAGTAGTACCCCTTAGTCAGGTTAGGACCTGTTTGCAAAACAAGTAGAATCTGGTTTATTTTTTATGTTCTTCTTTAAGGAGTATTGTCATGCTGTGCTATCCCAGATATTAGCCATTGAAAACCTCAGCTGTAGTGGTGTGTGTGTATATATATATATATATATATATATATATATATATACACACACACACACATATAAATATATATATACATAAATATACAAATATACATATATACATATATATATATATGTATATTTATATATATACACACACAACCTGTATTTTCTGTTGAATATTGGTAAATGGTTATTTGCAACCCAGAAACATTGCAGGACTACTAGTCTACATTGCAGAAAAAGGGAGAAAAGATAAATAGGATTATCATGTCTTGGAGAAAGATGTGAAATAGATACTACTATCTCGTAGACTGAGCTTGTTGTACTAATCTTCCATTACATTCATATTTTAATCTTTGTTACACTGAAACAAACCTTGGCTTTACATGAGCTGCCCCGTACTGCAGTAGCACTTCTGAGTCCAGTTCATGGACAGGGATTTTGTTGTACTGGGCATTGTGCAAACACAGAGTGTTTACTCTCAAGGACCTTACAATCTATTTCTAATAATAGGTAAGATGTGACTAACCTTTGATTCTTTAGCTGCATATGGCTCTCAAGCTGTTCGAGTGCTGCACTGATGCTAGGGCTTCTGAAGGTCACGTTGGCATGCAGGTGCATTTTGGGACTGTCCTGCATGATGGAGCACCAGGGAGTCATCACCCTCATTTGTGTGTGAACTATCTGGGCAGTCTGTGTGACATCTCAGAGGTCTATGAATGGATCTTGTGGTTACTCACCATATGACAGGTTTTGTATGCATTACAAACCCTGACCACCCCTCCAATGTGTAGATGCAGAGAAACTGTTTCCTTCTTTTCCTGTGAGACAGTGCAGATGTTTTGTGGGAATGACAGAAAGGTAGACTTTGAAAAATTTTATGCAGAGCTCATATTATGAATTTTAGTGGATGTTGTATGTTTAAGATACCTTCTTTTTCATTTTTAGTTTTGTGACTCTTTGATTCGACTTGAGAAATTAGTAAAATCAGCACATTGAAAAGTGTGTGTTTAAAGGAATATGGATTTAAGACTTTGCTGCTAAAATCAGCCCTTGTGGACAAAGGAACTCTCCTTGGAAATCAGAGCACTGCAGTTATTTCCGATATGAACAAGTGGAGTGCTGGAGGCAGCTGGTGCCAGCCTGCTCTCACTAAGCATGCACACAGCACAGGTTCAAGTGAACCTGCAGCCATAGCCAAGCACAAAATCTCAGTGTGCTTCCACTTGCATCAGGGTGAAATTGCAAGGAATAATTTTGCAAAATGTTATAGAAATGTTGAGCCTTTTTTAAAAAATTTTTTGGTTTTGTTTTTGGTTTTTTTTTTTTGGCTTTTCCATTTCTTTCTAGTCTTACCTTTTTCAGGTGTATTGTTTTGTCTCTTTGGGCCAGTGAAGTGAATTTGAGTATAATCACTGTGCACTGAGGCTTTAGAGGACTGTGATGTGAGCTTGCAAAGTACACAAGTACCACAGTAGGGTATTACCCAAAAGAAGAGAAAAGAGAGACGACAAAGTACAAAGGGCAGCCTGAATAAAGCACTGTGGAATGCATGACAAGATGAGAGAGGCAACAAAGGAAGAGATAATCACGCAGTGAGAGTTGGCGAGCGCATGATTGTGTTCCTTAGAAAGGGAACGCACACGTTCGCCTAAAACATTAATTTTTTGCTCACTGTAGTAAGTATTGGGGCATTGAATGTGTATGATGCCTTTATGATTTCTTGCAGATGAGAGGTAGAAACTGGGTGTTTATGTGTGTGCTTTCCTGCTCTCATTAGCAGGATGGCCTGATTGCCCTGGCGTGCTCTCTGGAGGGTGTGTGTGCCCAGCGTGCCCTGTGTGTAAGGGGTCTGTGTGTGTGCAAGGGCTCGGGGAGCAGCTGCCACTGAGTGGCTGCGTCACTTTGCTGCTTCTGTTCTTAGGAGCAGTTTCACGTGCTTTATGATTTCTTTTAATATTTCAAGGATGTTTAGATGCTTTGGTGATTAATGGATGTTTGGGATGACATCCTTGTTTCACTTCCCCAGCCTCTTTGGTGGAGTTTTACATCATACTGCACGCTGGAGAATCGATTTGTTGTCCATGTCCACACCAGTGTGTTGGGTAACTGTTGCTGTGAGTAGCCAGCCCCACTCCCCCAGTGAACAAATGGTAGTGATCCCAACAGAACAGTCTGTTATAATGCTTAACTAGTTCATAGAGCATATTGCTGAGCAAGGCAGTCCAGTCTGTACTGAAGAGCATGGATTTATTGCAGTTCCTATTTAATTTAGTTCCTATTTAATTTCATCTAACCCAAACTCATCTGCCCTTTGAATCACCTTAAAAATGGCTTTTGAGGTGGTAGATATTATTATTTAATTTTGTTTTATAATAAAATTGTTCTGGTTTTATACTGTCATTTGTCTTGAGTTTTCCTGCTGATACTTTAATTTAATATGTCTCTGTAAAACTAGTGTAATGATAAATGAACAATAGCATAAATGATATGTATCAGACTCAATTTCTTAGGATGGAGACATAAGATGGCTGATGTTCTTTAAAAAGTCCTGAGGTATTTTGATCATCTCTGTAGATGTGGAAGGAAGAATTCTTTAGCACAGCTGGAGTCTTGTGGATGCCCTTAATTTGTTACTGTTCAGAGAAGTGTGGTTGTTATGCAGCTGTTTCCGAGAATTAAATCCTCTCTAGTAGGTTAGACTTGCTTCATAATATTGTTGTACTGGAACTCATTTATTATAATAATTTCATCTATCGATCATTATCTGAACACAGCACTGACCTTATGGAGTAGGATCAGTTTTGTCCAGTTTATTTAACATAAGATAGTTTAAATAAGGAAAAAAAAAGAATATTTAAGCAGTTAACACATTTTCAGTAATGAATTGGATGCACTTTATATCTTTCTTTTGTATTTTTATTCGTTAAGTATATAGAAAAAAATCAGAAAAATACATATTGCTGGTTTTAATATATATATAGTTAATAGTTTTAAATAAAGAGAAAAAAAGAATTTAATTGGAACAACTTTGGAAATATAATACTGATGGAAAGAGAAAAATACTGCAGGCCTTTGATCCAAGATTACAACTCCTCTGGGAAAGAGGAGTATATTTTCAGCATTGTTTATTCTGTCATCTTGCTTTTTATTTAAAAACAAATCCAAAGTTTTATGTAAGAGCTATTCTAAATGTCAAGGCAAATTATTAAGTCTCAAGCATAATACTAGGTGAAGCTTATGCAGCCTTAAGATTAACCCAAGGATGTTAACCATAAATGAACAAGTAATTTAATTTGCTGAATTCTGAATTTTGATTGACCTTGATTTGTGTTTCTGAATTGATTCAAACTGATTGATTTACGTTTCTCAACAAATTCAGTACTTCAGTTTAAGTCTACAAAGGATGTTAACTCCCTAATAAACATTATACTAGGGACTGTGTTTACATTTAATTTTAATTAGAAACACATTTTTGAATCAGTGCATGTTTTAGGTTATTTTTATTTCTTCTCAAAATGGTATTATGAACTGGGGCAGATGGAGCTGCACTGAAATACCCTTTGGCATTTGTTAGAGTAATACCTGGTTGATTACTCCACCACCATTATACTTGGCATATGACTGTGACTTGTCAGCTCCATCATTTCTTAAAATGTCAAATGATATGTAGGCCATTGTGTAGTTTGTCTTTAAATTACATAATATCACCTCCTCTTTGTGTGGTCCCTGGATGCAAGTGTTGTTTCTTTAGTCCCACTGTTACAGAGGAGTTTCCTTCCAGTGAACTGAGGCCCCAGGCAGGATGAAGGTCCAATTGTTTGTCCTTCAGAGATCCAGGGAAGCAGAGAGATGACTGTGAATGGCCACTATCTTTGCTTTTGAGATGCCTCTGAGCTCCCGTGAATATCTCAATTTCTGAGCTGGACTGTGCATTCACATGATGATCTGTGTTGTATTAAATTGATAGGATGACTCAGGGAAAAGAATAACAGTCATATAAATATAAGCTTCTTTAGATCAATGCTAATGTCATTTTTGATTTTTCTGAAAAATCCAGTTTTCTTATTGTAAAATAGATGCCTTAATGTTTTGTTAGGCATTACATATTTAAGTAGTAAATAATTGTTTCTGTCCAAAAGAAGTTTATGTGAGTGAATTTAAACTGATTTTGAGACTAAGTGCATTTATCTTTCCTGCCAAAAATTCTTCCCAGATTTATTTCTAGAGTAGAAGTTAGGATTATATTGTTCAATCTATTTTCTTGTTATTGATAGATTTTATTTGTTTGACCTCTCTCCACTGTTGTGCTCAAAGAGAGGCAAACTTGTTATATATGAAGAAGCAAAGACTGCAACAATTTCTATTGCAAGCTCTCAGCCTCTTGCTTAAAAAGAGCAAATAATAGGAGTGTCAGTATGAGTTGTTTTTCAGATATATCACTAGAATGTATATGCTAGTAGCAAGTATGGTTTAATATTTTAATTAGGTTGTTGGGGGTTTTTTTGGCTTTAGGTTTGTTTGGTTTTTTTCTGGTCTTTGCCAGTTTTTTGGCCTTACCTGCACTGTTTTCCCTTGGAAACTAGAATTTATGAGTTATTGATTCTAAAGGCCTTTAAAATTTGATTTTTATTATTAAGCAAAATGTGTTGGTTTTACTTGCAAAATCTGCTTGGAATTTTCTGTCATGGAATAGTTGTCCAAGTGTGGGCACTGTTGGTGAGTTTGCAAAGATATAATAATTTCATGGAAATAATAATGATCCTATTGTTCAAGTACAGTCAGCCTCAGAGTGCACCCTTTGGTAGGGACACAAATTTTTCATGCTACTTTTTCCAGCAAAAGAAATTGAAATGTGTCCTGTGACCTTCAGGCACTGAGTTTGTGTTACTGTCTCAGAAACAGAATCCCTTG
The DNA here is from genome assembly GCA_035041345.1 of Poliocrania exsul. Classification (NCBI taxonomy): domain Eukaryota; kingdom Metazoa; phylum Chordata; class Aves; order Passeriformes; family Thamnophilidae; genus Poliocrania; species Poliocrania exsul. The sequence goes on from JAWWLZ010000019.1 coordinate 15,288,143, forward strand.
ATCCTTTGGCAATACTACAGAAAGTTAAGGGTGGGAATATTAGTGTTCCAATTGCACTTAGAATTGTTTGTGCACCAAAATGAACAGAGGAATATTTTTGTCCTGAAATAGGGAAATTGATCTACATGAAAAATCAGAGTATCTTCATAACTTATGTACAAAGACAGCTCCAGTTACAATGAAGGTCTTCAGATTTTCAAGTGATTTTAAGCCACGATTTTAAGTCACTGAGTCAGATTCTCTTAAAGGGCCTTTCTGTTGATATTCACAGCAAGCAGGAATTCAGTCAGACAGCTGAGCTGTGTGGAGGTGATTTTGGAGTATTCCAGAGGAACAGGGACTGATACATTGGTAAATGATGCAGACAGAAAGTCTGCAAACGTTGTAGTTTTATTTTGATAAGCCTGAAGACACAGCCAAATATTAAAGGAGAAGCTGAGAGGAGAGCTGGGCAAGATCTTGAAATACATTTGGCCTCCTTAGAAGGTCTTTTGAATTTTATTTATTAATTTTTTTTAAAGTTACAGTAGAAGAAATATGAATCAAAGTATTCCATAGGTGTTACTTAGATATTCCAGTCAGAATGGCTACCAGAACACTCCAAAGTGGAATTTCACAGAACTGGGTTATATTTCTTTCCTTACACTTTTGAAGTTGGTCTTTTTCAGTTACACAAAGGGATGAGAAGATACTGTGAGTTCCTAAATAGCTGCACAATTCTTCTTTTTAAACTCAGCCATGCTCAAGTTTATCTGTCACTATCCAGCTGCTGTTGTCTATATCTGTTTATATAAATTATATAAAAATACAAATATACCTGTACTGTATATACACACATGCATGCACTTCACATTTAATATACAAAACTTTACTGGTTAAGGTCACTTTTTGTCAGCATGAGCTCTACATAAATTTTTGGAGTTTTGAACTTGGCCTGTCACATTATCCTGTCTGTGCCAGTAGCAAACATCTCCAAGGGCAGGGCCTGACCCTGCACAGGCAGAACTTCAACAACAGTTGTGGAATGTCATCCTCATCCTGTCAGGGTATGCTTTTACCAACTTTTTTCCTTTGCTCTCCAGAAGTCCCAGTGGATGTTCAGGAACATGTCATTTATCACTCAAGTAAAATACTGCTTTTTAAAATATTCTTCAGCATTCCAAAGAATTCTTTATCTATCCCTTTCTCCATCTTTCTTGTCCAAATAGCTGAGGAGTGTGCCCAGGCAGGGAACAAAGGAATTTGCCTTCAGCAGATGGTTTATTTTAAGAGGATGCACCAGTACTAATGTAGAGGAACTGACAAGATGCTCTCAGCAGTAAAAAAAAATGTTTGAAATATGGGCTGTAGCATAAGGTTTTGCTGCAGTCACTGGAAAAATATTAAATGAAAATGTTGTTAAAATAATGGAAATATAATTGTGTGCCCTGAAAGTTGAAAATGAGGTACATTGCACCCAACATTTAACCTAAATGCAGAATAAAATAAAGAAGATGGATTGTAGGCACCTTGGAATTCAGACTGCATGAATTTGCAAAAATGTCATAGCAAACTTCTCGCAGAATGTTGGGTTGTTTCAGTCCAGAGAAATTTATTTTTGAAGTCTGGGGCTGTGAATGGAAAACAAATTGTTTATAAGCTGTGCTTAGACTGAAAAAAAAGAGTTCGACTGCGTTAATGGAATAGGGCAGTTGGCGTGGGCTGGCTCATCGCTCTTGCAGCAATAGAGACACTTTTAGTTTGCAGAGATTCTGGTTTCTTTTGGCACAGATGTCCTTTTTGTCCTCTGGCACAGTTTTCCTTGATTTTTCAAAGAAATATTGGATGTTTGTTACTTGCCTATATCTAAGAAGAGCAGCTTGCTTCTCCCACTGGTATAATATGCCTTTGCTTATTGCTCTGCAGTATTCTGTGAGGGAGAATACAGGACTGGATAACCTCTAAAGAGCAGCTGCCTTTGGATATTTGGCACTGTTATTAGCAATATACTATTGGGATCACAGGCTCCTGTAATAAATTTAGCAATCTTGGCTGCACTATCGTTATACTTATGTAGCACCCCTTAGAGCTAGAGAATTTCAAAAGTACATACCCTGTTCTCACTGTAGTGAATGCCACTGCTGGAATAGGAAGGAAGCAAATAATAGTGTTTGTATTTTTATGAAGATTTGACATTTAGCTTGATATCTACTGACTTCCCCAGCTGTGCACTGTGTTGCCTTTCATTGCCCTTGAGGACAACCCAAGGGAAGGGGCTCTGAGAGGCTGGTAATGACAAAGGGCAGAAAGCAGCAAGGAGAAGATGTGCTCCTGGAGCTGCCCAAATGTTGAGAAACCAGAAAGTGCTTTCTCAATCTGCTTGGAAAGTAAGTTAGAAATAGACAATACTCAAGTCTGAGCATTATGCTTTTCAGTGAGGTTTCTTGCAATTCTTGATATAAAGGAAAAATAATGAAGCCACAGTGTAATGTGGAAATGATACAATATAACCCAACTACAAACACAGTTTATGTTTGCCCCCCTCTTAGGAAGTCAGCATGTCTTTTACCACTATAATTATTGACCTAACTGTGATAATGTAGAATAATATGATTGTTGATCAAAGCTTCACATTAAAGTTGGTTGCTGCTCAGGCAGCACTTCAGCTGTGCTTTTTTAGGCATGTTTTTTACGTGTGGACTCTAAAATGGAGCTTTGTGAAACCATGATTCGTTTACTCTAACAAGGCAGGGCTGTGAGATCCCAAATGAGCAACTCCTCAACTGCTGCTTGAAAGCTTTTCATAATTTATAAAGGGATATGCAGGCTATATTATTTCATTCTTAAACATGTGATCCCTGTGAAACTTGATTGGCCAAATTAACCAAGTTTGACTTTCTTGGTTGTCTACTAGTGTTTGCATAACCAGAGAACAACATGGCTTTTCCTTTCTCTACCTACAAGGTAAGGTAAAATCCACCTTTTCATATTGCACCACCTAATTAAAAGATCGTTTCAGTAACTGCATGCAGCATTTCCTCTTCATTTACTTGCAACAGTTTTGGGCAGTATAACAAAATAGCTTTGGATACTTGGATCATGACTACAGAATCAAGTGCTTAGTAATCTAGGGATGCAGCACCCAGAGCTGACCTGCCTTCATTTCTCCAGTTCATAGCAATTCTTCTGAATATTCACAGGCCAGCTAGAACGAGTTCAGACACATGCCCATAAATATGATGTGTTAATCCTAAAGTTTCGCAGCCAATACTTTGTAATCTCATATTTACATTCTTAATCTCTGAAGTATCTGTTTCATGGATTCAGATCTGCTGCTGTCCATTCTGTGAGGGCATTTTGGTACTTCAAGATGGGTCCATGAAGAAATGCAATTTAGGATGGAAAACAGGCAATTTTTAAGAACAAGTGCAAAACCAGGAAGGTAATGGATGAGTCAGGAGGTTTTGTTGGACTTGATCCCAACCACCTAAAATTCCCTGACAGGAGATTCATTTTTCCTTCTATCACTGCAAACTTTTCCATTTTAGATGGTACTTAGAATGGTGCCTGCACTCTGTGCAGTGCTCACGTGAGTGGTGAGGCAAATTTGCAGTGTTCTGCATCTTCTGCTGGTACTGATACTGTCTTGTGGAGGTGTAACTGTGGGCAGGAATGGCAGGTGTAAACTGTCAGCAAAGCATTATAAGTAAGTCCCTGCCAGCAGAAATCTTTCTTATAAACTTTCTGATTCTGCTGATAATCTGGGATTTTCAATATGAGATTGTGTTCTTTCACAGCATACCTTTAAAAGGCCTCTAATAAACTGATGGGGCCAACAGACTATGTAGGTTTGGGATAAGGCATTAGGTGTCCTTGACCATGACTTCCTACAAGACAGCTGAAGATCTGTAGTTATATTTTGTCCATTTATGGTCTTCCCTAGAGGTTACAGTGGCTTTGCACTGTTTGTCTTCTCTTTTGTGTTTTCATCTTCACCTTTTGTGGTTATTATTGTTGATATTAATTAGTATTAATTAGAGCGCCTTGGTAGCATCAGAGTCCCACTGTACCAGATGATCTACAAACACAGAAGAAGATTGAGGCCTCTAAGCATCAAATATGTTAAACTGTGCTAAAAACCCACTAGTACAGACACATTGGAATTAATAAGGTATAAATGGCTTATCACCATGGTGGTAGTTTAAGTTCCCCTAAATTTGCCTCAAGGCACTGTGTGGAGCTCTTAAATGTTTGCTCTTCTACCTCTTCACTTTGATAGAAACATCCTTAAACACCAAATATTCAGCAAATTGAGCATAATTTGTCCTGAAATCACTTTTTTTGTCTGGATCTGTAATTACTCTGTTGTTGAAACCCAGACACACCCATACTGCCCTTTCTGTGGCTGCTCTAATTCAAAGTGGAAGTAAATCCTCAGCATCCCAACAACGGGGAAGATCATGTAGGAGAATATTGGAATGGAAGTCATTGAAATGAGGTATTATTGGCAGACCAGAATCAATGAGCAGGATAAATATGGGACTGAACAAAACAAACATGCTGTAGGGAAACACATGGAAGAAATCTCAACCAGTGTATTTTCACCCAAAGGACATAGTCTGGAATGTTTGTTTAAAGGTCAAATGTTCTTAGTAGAAATATCAATGAGTAAACACCTCTAGTGAAATAAACTACATTTGAGAGGAAGAGGATGGAGTAGTGGCTCTTTTTACAAATATTTGCCCTTTGAATGGAAAAATTCAGAGAACATTAGTTGTCATAATTGTGTTTATGGTTCATAATGTGATATTAGAGGAGAAAGTAATATATTTTAAGGCTGTTGTGGGAATCCTAAGGGTCAGACAAACACTGTGTTCACTTGTAATGGTGCAGGGAAAGCAGACAAATTTCAGTAGAACATCAGAAAATAGAAATTACTGTCTCCTGAACAGTTGCCCCTGTTTTCTGGAGTGTAGAGAAGTGTTCTCAGACAGTTTCTTGCTGATGAGGAACAAGATGACCAAGATCAAGATAAGAACTAGTCCCCTTAACTGTTAGTTTTTAAGCTCCCTGACTAATGAATGAGCCTGATTTTGGTAGTGCTTTAGTGCCACCTAATTAAAGATGATAATTGCATCTAAATATTACCTGTGGAGATGCTCAACATTAATAAGAGTTGCCATCTTGCTGTGATTAGATATACTTTTGAGGCTATGGGTGTGGTAAATCTTTCTACTACCAGAAAGGTCTCTGGGACCTTTCTGATTGAAGAGTTGCTAAGGAACATAGAGAAAAATACCAGTCTGTGTGCTGAAATTCTACCCCAGTTTACCTGGCATGGAGAGAAACGTGCTATGGAAACTGGCTTGTACACTAAAGTCAGAGGTGGGCAGTAATTACCATGATGCTCACAAGTAGAAGCCTGAAGAAATACAAAAATTCCAGAGCCTCTGGTCTAGTCAGGGGTTCTCTGCCACCTTTCCTATAGGTGAATGAGATAATTTCTAATTGTACTTACACGATATATAACAATGATAAATGAATGCAGAGATATATGCCTAATTGAAGGGACTTTTAACCAAACAGGATGGAATATAACAAAATCCTGCTTTCTGTTAACACAGTGCATTTTCACAGTCATTTTGGAGAAACACCAGTAGGGTGCATAGTTGGGCTGCACAGTGATGTGGTGTTGCCATTTACTACAGTTTTAGTCCAACCTTTTTGGTGTTATGTGGTGAGGGGTCTTTAAGTTGTTCTTCCTGGGGAAGATTTTCATTGATCTTCCCTCCCTTGTAGCTGTGGGAACAGCTTTAGAACTTGGTCATAGTACATACCAAAAGCTCAGATGAGAAAGGACAAATAAAGTCTCAGACCTGGAAAAAAAAGTGAAAGGAACTCAAATTCTCAGCCCCTGTGCCTTTTAAATCACTTATGACTCATAGTTTTGACTGACTGAACTTGGCAGCATTTGTGGTATTTTGGGTATATTTGTGGAAGCCCACAATAGTGGGTTTTGTCATCCTTTGTATTCAATAATTCAACACAGATTTTAGTCTTTTAAATCGTTGGAGTCCTTTGAGATCTTTTCAGGAGTGAGGGTTAGCTTTGAATTACTTGAAAAGTATTATTAAATAGATTATGTAAAGAAAGTGTGATCTCCTTTGGAGGTTTTCTATCCTTTAATAAAAGGGGCAGAAAGCCTGGGAGTAGGGCCAGAAGTAAGGAGTTGGCAGAGACTGTGCCTCCTATAAAAAAGGGGAGGGAATTTGGAGGCTAAACCTGAGCAGAGGAGGAGGAGGAGAAGCCAAAAGCAGGGTATGCAGCTTTGAGGAGCAGGGGCAGAAGCAGTGGGGAGCAAGGCACACAGGGCACACTGTCAGCAGCCGTTTGACCAGAGCAGACTGTACCATTCCTGGCACAGCTGGAGCCAACCTGCATGTGGGCTCAGAGTTGCAGTCACCTGCCCTTGTCCTGTCCTCGGGGACATCACTCTGCAGAGCCGTGTCCCACATCGTCCCCCTGCTCCTGCTCCCCACTCCTGTGCCCTGGGGCAGGGTGGGGGCCACACAGCCCCCAGCTGGCACTCTCAGAGCTGGCAGGAGCCTGTTGCCACCTCGGACAGACCTTCTGCACCGTTCGGGGTCCTTTACATAACAGAGGGCTGGAAGGAATGGAGGATTTCAGCCTTGTTCGGAGTGAAATCTAATCTGGCTGCGAGGACATGTCACCAGAAATAACTCAATATGTTCAAGGTTTTAAGTGTTTACTATGAGGGTGAACCAGCTGCAAAAGTTGGCAGGGTCAAAGTACTGAACCCCAGTAAACAGTTTTTATTAAAATCGAGTAAATTGCAGAAATCAAAGGTTTGACAAAGATTTTGGAGTAATTACTCTGATACTCAAAGGATGGCTGTCTATGTCAGCTTGCTTTCTACTCTTTGATTAAACTGCTTAAAATGCATTTGAATATAAGGTGAATAAGTCTTGAAAGAAGGTATTAAAGTATTATGCAGGACTATTGTCTTATGTCAAAGATGCTTTTTGAAATCAAATTATGTCAAATAATAAACTACCAACAGTCAGTTTTTAGACTATCAGAGGTCAGATAGTTCAGATAGTTCACAGTTTAATGAACAGTGTTGAAAGGATGTTAAATTAGTATTAAACTCCTGTCACTGCTTCTCAGAGTCATGTATGTTTTCTACAGAAACCAGGCACAGACATTTAGTTAAAGCTGTTTGGTTACTGGCAGAACACTACTATAAGTAATAGATTTGCAGTAATTTCAAGTGCAGAAGGGGAGCTGTCCTGGACCAGTCTCTTGATACAAAGGTAAAGACTTTAAACACAATGCACAGTTTTCTTCTTCTTGATTTTTTTTTAATTTACTCCATAAATATGCTGATCAATTTTCAATGATCTGAGGAACAAATAGAATTTCTTAGCATATAGTCAAGCGTTTTTATTTTAAAAAATAGTAATATTTCCATGGGGAAGCCTTAGTCTTCTTAGTAAGGGCCACTTGCTTTTCTTATGTCATATTGCTGCATTTTCTCCCATTCTCCTAATCTTGTGCTAATTAACCTCCTACCTGCTTTTTCCCCAATGCCAGTTCTGACTGTCTCACACCACGTTCAGTGCCTGAATCCCCTTCCTTCTGTCTTGTGCTGGCTGAAATCCACCTCTCTGCATGCTAAGTATGTTAATTAATTTTCTCATACACTGCACTGATGTACAAACTTGTTTTATTTAATCACACATATTGATTGCATGATTTCTTACAGAACACATGTATTTTTATATATGTTCTGCAACAACATGGGAAAATGAACCTAAGAGGCCATATCTCCAAATACATCCTTTTTCCATCATCCCTGGAAACTGCAGTATCTGCCAACCAGGAGTGCATAATGGAGCAAACTCTCTCTGGTTGCATCTCTGCTTCCCCTGTCCATTTTCAGTGCAGTCATAATCCCCTCTTTAAAAAAAGGGCAGAGAAACTTCTCACAGTAGTGAGCAGTGGTCTCATGCTATAATGTAGAACTGCTCTGCTGCCAAGTACTTTGCAGAAAGGTAGAAGGAATTTGAGCAGAATACTACAGTGTATTTTAGGTTACATTGTCATTAGCAAATAACCACTTTGTCCTGAGGAAAGGTACCATCTCTCCTAATTATTAAATTATTAAATTATTAAAAGAAGTTAGGTTAGGCCTTAATCCAAAGTTTTAGTATCTTTTTCAAAACTGTTGACAATGTTTGTATATTCTTGAAATGCAAATCATACCTCTGTTCTACAGACACAGAAGAGGTGAAGTTTCTGCTCTGAAAGCTTCCTCTGGCAATGAGTTCATAGTTTAACCAAATTTTAAAAATGTTGCTCTTTTTATGATATTTTTTAACTGGCTTTAGGAAGTTCAGATATTCATTTGTTAAATCTTCTTTCTGGTAATCTGAGAGAAAAATCTGATCTTTACCTATCATGGGAAGGTGCCAGTTTGTCCAGTTGCAGTTCTTTGTTAGAAGAGATTTTTCTGTGCAGCTTTGTATCTTCCCTCTAGACCTGCAGTTCCCTTTTTAGAAGGAATGACTCATAAACACTGAATTGAGGTGAAGACCCATTATTTGTTCCTTGAGGAAATTAGAGTCTTTTGGTGCTATTCTTCATTCAGTTCCCTCTGTATCTTAACACTTTGTTACCTTTTTTTGGCCCAATGATCAGATGTGTCTGCTGAGCTTTCTGCAGATAAATCAATGACCACAAAATGTATTTGGTTTGATACAACTCATTTACAGCTGCCACTCTAGAACTTTGCTTTACTTGGTGTTTTTGAACATTAAGTTTTATTTGTCTTTATGTTGCATATTCAGCTTGATTGTTTTGGATGTCTGAAACTTTCATGACATTTTTGGTTAAGACTTGATGGTTGTTTTATGTCACCTGCGTATATTTTTTTTTCTACTCATTGCTATTCCTAGGAGATGCAGTCAGAAGTATGGAGGGATTCATTGCCATAGTAAAAATAAAGAGTTTATTTTTTTATTCTTGACTTTATATCCACATTTTGACTTAATATAAGAATTTCTTATGGGGCCAAAATATGCCTTCCCCATTAAGGGTGAGGTGAGAGATTAAAAACATTCCTATGCTCCTATGGCACAAGTTTCTGTAAAAAGCAGAGTTTTAAAAAATTTAATTATCTTAGCTAGCCTCGACTTTTTTCATGTTTAAAGCATTCCAATATATATTCATACAGTGTGCTAAGGAACAAAATATTGCAGTATTTTTTATTTCTTAGCAACCAGCACACCTGTCACCCTGTGCATGCTCTTTACAAACACAGAGACATCCAGAACAGGCTCAATAAAGGCACTGACCATCCCACTGACTTTATTTCTGCTGCTCTACCCCTTACCTCCCTGCTGCAACAGAAAGGAAGCTGCTAATAATAATGTAAAAGTGGAGGGAAATAAAAAAATACCAAACATGAATTGAGTGGAAATCCTTTTGTTCCATTTTGCCAATGCCTGCCTTTAATCTTACTTTGCTAGTTTTGCCTTTTTATTGCCATACAGTGTTCAGACCTCATTAGTGCTGTCTTGCTACACTTTTAATAGCTTTTCTTTAAATCCATTAGTACTCCAAATGGGATTGCTCTTTTCTGATGTCCAGGAGTCAGGTGGGAATGCTCAGATGTGGATTGTCACAATTTCAAAATTGGAGTATTGCTTCCACTAATACAAACGTAGAATGTTTGGTAATCACATCTTCCTGACAGATGCAAACAAAGGTGTGTGTTGAAAAGATCTGACAGAGAGGTTGGAGAGCAGAGAATTCAGCTTTATAAATCCTCCCTCTTTTGTCATGGTCCTTTGGAATGTGCTTTTGTGGAAGTGTGTTCGGCAAAGAGAATGTAGGAGAGCACCTGTGTGGGCAGCTGAATTTCCCTGGGTGTCACAGGCTGTGCCAGCTCTGCAGGAACAGCCCAGCTCAGGAGGTGCAGGGCAGGACCATTGGGTGGTACAGGAGCCATGAGACAGATTTTCCCACCCTGAGCAGGGTCACAGCTTTGCTGCTGCTTTCAAGTAGATCCACCTGTTATGACCTGCTCCTGGGAAGGGGACGGGGGTAACCCAGGTTGTTATTAATCATTCCCTTTGGGGTGAATTAAAGTGAAACGACAATATATAATTGGTGTTTATTTAACAATTCCGTGTAATGTGACATAGAAAATAACCTTAGTGGGGAGGAGGGGAAAGATGCACAGAGGGGAGAAAGACAGGAGAAGAGTCTAGGATAGCAAGGAAAAAGAAGAAATGAGAAAAGATGAGAATGTCTTAGTGGGGGGAAAGATGCATAGTCACCGCCCAAGGATCCAGCATTGCGTCTCAGCAGTCCTGCAGACGGTGGGGTCCAGGAACAGAACCCAAATTCCCCAAGTCACCAGTCCATTTTTATACCCTCAGCATGCCTTTTGCACCTCCCCCGAGGCAGGGGGTTGTTTCCATGAAGCAGTGTCGCCAGCCGGGCTGTGAACCCCCATATTCGCCAGGTTCGTGTGGAGGGCAGGACAACGGCTCTTCTTGCCTCTTCAGGGCTCGACACCTTTAGCAGTGGAGGAAGGGATGGCCCCAACTGCCCATCAGGGGTATAATGCAAAAGTCAAAAGCCTGCAAAGTCTCTTAGAATGCATAAATCATTAACCGTTTCTGTCTCTGACACCACCTTGAAACCTCCATTTATTCTGAATGTATCTTTGATACGATTATGAAAGCAATAAAAAGATGGCCAGTTATTGTTTTAAAAGGCTGGATTACAGGAAGTCCTTGAAACACTCCATTTTTAAGGACTCATGTTTTAATTGAGCCAGTTGGCTTTGCTTTCACCAGCTTTTTCCAATGGGACAAGCAGCAGATAGTACAGGAGAGATGAGGGAATTTGGAATCACAAAGCTGCTGACTTGCAGTTACCATTTACCAGCAAGAAGGGGCTTATCTCATTACTTTTCCCTTGAGAACTAAGCCCAGCCAGTGCACATATCAGAATATTTAAATATGTATAGAAACTGTATCCAAACCCATTTGAATCAAGTTTTCTCTTACCCCAGCTGCCTTCTTTTCTTTATCTTGGCCAATGATTTCTGTGTTGAACTTGTAATTCTTTCATTAATGCTTCTTTAAGGAAAATTCCAAAATCTGGAGGCACAAAGAATTTTGTCAGTTTTATGAGTAAATTGTCTTTAAATGTCAAATTATGGTCCGGACAAATCATTCCTAGTATCCATTCACAGCCAAATTCCATATTTTATTCTGGAATGCATCAGAATGGTCTATAGCATGAGTCATGAGGAAACCTGCAGACTATCTTTGAAAACAATATTTATACCTTATCTCTTATTCTGATCTGTAGATCTGGAAATGCTTTAAACAAGATCTAAAACTGTTAATGAAAAAAAACCCTCGGTGACCTAGAACTAGAAGTAGTGTCAATTCTGGGCCAAAATAATTCAGAGGAACTTCTGAATATTCTCTGGAGAATTTCAACCCTCTGTCTTTTATCTCTGTAGAGTCTGAGATTCCTAAAATCACTGGTGATTTCACTGAGTAAATGTACTCATCTTGGCTTTTGAGCCAAGTCTGCTGCCTCTAGTTTGAGAGTTTTGCAGCTGACTGGTGAAGTTAATTTGACTAATTCCTTCTTATAAGGAGTGGAAGGGAATAATTCAGTTTGGAAAAGGATGCTCAGGTAGCTCATCAAAGGATGAGGTGCCACCACACATAAGTACCATCTTATTTGCAATCTTCTGTATCAGAAGACAAAGCATTTTCTCTCCTCACATTGAATTATCTTTGATGTTTAGTACATCTCTGATGTTTTGTAGCGAAGACAGAATGTTTAACGTCATATGGTAATGGGAATATAATAGTTACATAATTAATCTTTCTACACTCATACTTATTACCAAAATTTTTAACACAGAAGTTTAAATATTTGGGTTTGTTATTCATGGTTATACAACACTCCATGGACACTGCAGGAGTATCTTGCTGGCACATTTAGAAAGGGAGGGCAGCTTTAAAAGCAGTAGGGTGGGAGCACAGCTGGGTTGGATGGTGACCAAGCACCTCAGAACTTGTTTAGTGACTCACTGTCCCTGCTGTCCCTGCACTCCAGTTTTGGAGCAGCCCCTCTCCAGGACAGCCACACTGCTGGCCCTGTGATGTGTCAGAGCTGACTTGAACTGCTTCACAACTGTGTGTAGCTGAAGATCCACATGTTGGTCTCTGTGGCACAGACTGTTCAAGTTTGTTGTGTCTTCTGGTTGTTGGGTGTGCTGCATGGTGTGTTATCCTGTGCCATTGGGTAGGTATTACAAGCATAGCCCTGTGACAGTCCCTGTGAAAGAATACAAGTGAGAATGAAATAAAGATACTTCATGTTTTTCTGGAATCTTTTCCTGTGCCCCTTTGATTCTTCAGCAACCTTGTTTCCTGGAGTTCAGTTCTTAATAGGAGCTTTCAGTGGTGAATTAACGACTGACTTTCCCTGCTATTTGTTTCCAAGTCCATTTTTAAAATTGGAATTTATTTTTTCATGCCTCTGCCATGTGTAAGGTATTAGACCTTTGCTGCTTTTGTTTTACATCATATTACACCTGTCTTCTTTCACTGTAACAGGAAAACCAGTGTGAAAGCTTGAATTTCCTATCCTTATTCCTCCATTTAGTGTTTTGATTACATCATAGATTTTAGCATGTACAGAAGACACAGACACTGTATACTTTCCTGACTGTGACTGTCTTTTTGCCTACTGCAATCACAATTGCCTCATGTGCACTTTCTTAGTTGATGCTGATTCTTCCTGACCTTAATCCCTCTTCTGAAGAGAAATGCCTGTCGAACCTTGTAATACTGTCAAAAAGCATGAAGTTCAGAGAATCATATTAGTGATGGAAAAGTCCTGTTAGGTCATCCATCCCATCTCTTGCCAGCCCAAGATTCTCCACAGGGATACTCTCTAATTCTCTGCCTATTTGAGAATGGGCTGTAGTTCTTCAGCTGGAAACCCTGAGACCGATCCATTGTACGCACAGTTATCCCCTTGCAACGTTTCTCCTCTGTGTTTGCTTCAACTTTGACCTGGAGACCAGTCAAGTAACAACAGATTGCTGATGCAGGGCATCTCCATGTGTGTGTGCCTGTGATGTATCATCTCCAAAAGGCATGAATGAATCCTGGCAAAATGACAAAATATTCCCAATGTCTAAGAGGACACATGACTGAGCAGCCTCGGATCCTATTTCTGCACTGTCAGACCCTTCTTGCCAAGAAGCAAAGTATCAGTGGCTGTGTTTTTAGTTTAATAGTCTGGCAGATGTCTTCTCAAGTATCTCACTGTTATACTGGGTAAAATTCAGAGCTTAGCAAAGTTGTGTATTTCTTTCAGGTCACCTGGTCTATAGAACAGTGTGTAAAGTTGAACATCTTATGATTGTGATCCTGGAGGATTTTAAGTGAATGATTATGGATTGATACTGCTGAAAAGCTTCTTGCTGACATTAGTCTCAAGTGAACTTTCTCTATACATCTCAGAGTCTGTTTATTTAAAATAAAATGAAATATTATCTATTTAATTTGAGGGATTCCCTGTGGGAATACTGGTTCACTTCCATGGTCCTGGAGCACAAGACTTCTCCTCTGCCACTGACTGTGTAGAGCAGAGACTGGGCTTTGGGAGTTTTAATTTTGGAGGCTTTTTAATGTATATTTGTACTGGTCTTATTTGAACTAAAGAAGTGGTTCTCAAGGAATAGGCCATAACTCTGCTAGAGGATTTGGAGTTTGGAATGTTCTCAGGAGCAGAGGGTTGGACATCTCTGTAGGGAAAATCTCTAAAGAGACAGCTACACTGTAATATTTCTATTTTATAGTGGTTTAATTTGATTACTTGGTACAATATAGGAAAAATAATGCTTTAAAAGCTTAGGATTTATGATAGAAGATATAATGTGCCTTCTTTTTATTGTGTTTTGTCTCAAGGTGTACATTTTCCTGTTACAAAAATTGCAAAATCTTATTATTTTTGTATTATGTCTTCTAAAAGTGCAAATAAAAAGTTCATGAACTTAAAAGTTCATTTAATTGTGCCAAAGGGAGAAATAGAGAGCTTGAAAACAATTTTTTTCTCTCCAAACATCATCTGAGAAGACCATGCCTACCTCACTTGGTATCATCAAACCAATCTTTTCATGAGAACTGCCTCTTATTAGGCCCTTCAGGACTGAATTCTTATACTTGCTGGACACTGATCAGCACAGCTCATGACAGATTGTAAAGAGTGATTCATGCTGAAGGTAAACTTTAAACTTGGAAGGAAATGCTGGAGTAGAGACAACTGTGGAAAATATCTCTTTTTGTAGATAGATGGTAAAATATCTTCTATGCAGTGCTCGTGTGACTCACGTTATGTGAAATATCAGTTCTGTGATTCTATCCATGTGACAGATGCACTCACAAAATTCTTAATAAAATTGATATTTTGAAATTGAAATATAAAATTTCATGTGGTCAAAAGTATCTTCACGTGCAGAGCAAAGATCGGAATTGAGGCTAAGAAATAGCCTTGTAAATGTAAGTTACTATATCATAGCAAATATGGAGATCTGTGTAGATGCAGAAATCTGGATTTTCATGAAATATTAACTTGATCTTTACCAGTCTGATCAGCACAAGAAAAAGAAAGTGTAGGTGAGAAACTACACTTCAGTTTGAGAAATTGCTACAGAAAATTTTCCTTTTCTTCTCCCAGATAGGATTTTAATGTATTGCCCATGTGAAAAAAAAAGGTAAAGATGAATGGGGTTTCTAAAACACGGGTCCTTAGTTTATTATGTACTCTTAAAACTTTTGAGAGCAAAGTGGTTATTTCAAACTGAATGCCATGTAATTTATGAAGTTAATGGAAGGTAAAACTTCTGACATTCCTTAAATTTTAATCCCTCTGTAGTGCATGTGATTTCATGTGATCTCTCACCCTCTGAGAAACTGCTTCATTATCTTGCATAACAGTTTGGCAGATCTCCATCTTTGCTCTGCTGAATAAAGGAGTGGTGTTTCTACAGAAACAACTTGGAGAATTCACAAGATGGAGAAGGAGTTCCAGGTTTAAAATCCAGTTCTTAAATAACCACTTGTTAGAGGACAAGTTATTTTACTGTAGTCATGTTACTGTTAATATCACAACAGAGTTATTTTTGTAGGAGCAGAATTGTACAAAAACTTTGCCAAATATTTAAAAGCTGTTTTCATTCCTAAAATAACAAGCTGGTACTATTTATTTTGTCTTGACTTTTAATAATAATTTAACTATACTTTGTCATTTTCAATGGGTAACTTCATTTTGGTCTCTTTTGTAACTTGTGCCAGTATAAGCAGGATCAGAAGTAGATACCCAAGACCATAACAATTTTATTCTGTTGTAGAGCTACAGTTTTCCTTTTTACCCAAGGAAAGATACTGTTCATATTTTATTACCTACCTTCTGCTTGTGCAGGGTTGTTTTTATTTTCCTGCATACAGTTAAATTTAGGACATGGCATTTCAGGGGAAAAGAACCCTCTATATTTAAGAGACAAAAAATAGGGACCTATGAATTTCACTTCAGAATTTGTCTTTCAAGTACAAAGAATTCCTGGAGAATGTGTGAACTTCCATGGTTTCTCTTTGTAGGGGTGGGAGGCTGCACAAATACAGTTCAGAAGTTGAAATCCTAATTGATAACTGTAATTCTGAAATGCTAAATTTTAAAATAAGTATGTCCAGTTTGTGCAGCAACTCAAAACCTGTGCTGGGGCTTCTGTTGCTATTGGGATGGTGCTACCATGGCTAAAAAGAACCTGCACATTCTTTAGGTCTGAAAACCCCCAAGGCATTTGGCTAAAGGTTGTTGTGCAGGGGAGCCCGTGGGGGTGTGTGCATGTATGGAAACTACAAGTCACATGGACTGGCTCAAAATGCCAATTTGGAAATAGTTATTTTACTGGTAAACAAATCAATAACAATCAGTAAAGGCTTCATTAGATTAATAATTTATGCTCACGTAATGCAATTGGTTTAGTTTTTGTGGATGCACTTGAAATTGTTTCAGCTGCACTTATATAGCTTAATTTGATTTAATGAATTAATAGATGAATCTAATTCCTCAGAGTGTTATTGAAATTGATTTAAATATCTCTAGAATAAATGGGTATGAAAAGAGTTTAGTTAGTTTAGAACACTACAGCAAAATAATTCAATGTACACAGAAACAGCAGCTCCAGTTGTACTTTTAAGTGCTGTGGTATCAATTCCAGTCAGTACTTTTTCTAACTTAGTGCATGACCAAAGCAGTGAAGTGTCTTCATTCCACAGATGTCCTGCCCAAAACATTACCAAAGATATTTAAAAAAATAATCAGAGACATTCCTACTTTGATTTGCTGTGTTCTGATGTAGAAATGATGGCCAAGATGTGAGTGCTGCTCTGCTGACAGTAGCGTTTCATTGAGGAGTCAGTCCATCCCTCTGGAATGTCCGTGTTCACACTGAGCCAGTCAGTGTAGCCACCTGCACAGGCTCTTTGCTGTCTGTGGGGGAGTCCACACACAGAACATTCCTCAGTTATTGCTGCATTACCTTCTGCGTTGGAAATTCCATCCGTCTTTTGGGAACAGAAATTTAAATCTTGAGAGAAATGAGGAGATTTTTACTCGTAATTTAACACATGATTCCTTTGTTCTGCTACACTACCTCAGTAAGTGAGTAGTTCCTACTATGAAACAGAGTAGAAATAAAAGCCAGTGAGCTGTAGCACAAGCAGGTGGGGGGGAGGCTCAGCTCTGCCATGGGCAGTGGAGAAACAGCCCCTTAGTGTGGACATGAGGAGTGTATTTCCCTGTGCCAGCAGAGAGAAGAGCTCACAGTGAGCTGGGGGTGTCCTTAGGATACCAAGGAACTTGCTGTTAAGTAACAACCTCTAAACTTGGCAACATATAAGTGAAGTACTGGTACTAAGACTGGTCTTTTAAACCAAAATAACTTGCCATTGGCTAAAAATAAAGTTTCTAGATATGACAGAATGAGCCCTGGTGGAAAAATATGCCATTGGGACCCACAAAGGCTGTAAACATTTTGTGATACATGCCAACTCCATTTAGATTTGCTTTTTTAAAAAAGAGGGGACAAGTGGGTGCAGCAGAGTGATGTAATATTTGATTTACACTTCATGTAAAATCAGGGATTTTGTGATGGTTGTGTTTAAGGGCATATACTGCCCCCTTTAAACAAACAGTGCTGGCTACAGTCACATTTCAAAGATAAGCCAGACTGGTACTCTGAGAAGAGGTACATGACTCTTAACAGTGAAACTAAAATTTAGCTTTTACCTGTGTTACATACATTAGTACAACTATAACACTACTGAATGAAAATTTAAAAGCTTCAGAAATTTTACGTGTTTATATTATTTTGTGTCTATTGAGTCCAAGTGTGTTTTTCCACCACAGGATTTTTTGCCAGCTACATTCAGTAGGTGACAAGGTGCAGAGAGTTCTGAAATGCACACTAAATGAGTTTGGGGGGAAGTGTAAAGCATGGAAAGCCAGTCAAGGAAGTAAAGCTACTCAATTATTGTTTATTTTCAGCACTGAAATATACCCTACATAAGAGATTCTTTTTTAGGTTCCTGGGAGCAGTTAGACTAGTGCTTAGTGAGCTTTTCTACTTTTGTTGTTACTTTTGATCTACTTTTAATCGTCCCACTTATTATATTTATCTCTAACGTACATGGAGTGAAAAATTATAATTCTTGCCAAAAGGCAAAATGCCACCCTTAAAAGTACTCTCTGTTGGATCTGTCAGTTGATAACTCAGTAATGCCTGATTTTTTTCTAGGTCATTTGAGCATATGAAGCAAAGATCTTGCTGATGGTGCAGCTGGTATCTTTTGTCCTATGATATTTTATCAACTAAAATATTTCCTTAACTTCACTGAGCTTGAGTGAAATACTCTGAAAGTATAAGGCATGAGATGGGTCTATGCCATCCTGAGGAAAAAGATTTTTCCAAAAGCAAGAAGATAATCAGAGGCTAAGAAGATCTTTTTTGAAATGAGATGATATGGGGAAGCAGACTCTAAAATTAGATAGGTAATAAAATAATGCTCCCAGCAATACCACTGATACATTGAGAAGTGATTAAATGGACTGAAAAATGGTAAGACACCCTTTTCAAAAAGCAAACCTGATCACAACTGCATGGAGAAAAGAGAAAGGACTAACTTAAAGCACAGAAGAACAAAATTATCTTTCTCTGTTGTACATTTGACTTCAGCTGAGCAGTGCAAAGTGTCTCTTGAAAAAATGCTAGGAAGTGCTTTCAGCAAGCCTTTACCCATTTTAAAGAGAGAAAAATGATAGAAATCCCATTTAAAAACAATTACATTGAAGTCTGGCTTTAAGGAGAAGCATTATGCAAACCACGGAATGCCACAGATTCCTGGGATTCTCCTCCTGTTCGTGCTGCAGTTGGTCACTCCCGGCTTTGTCAGGGCACGGAGGAGCTGGGCAGGTCTGTGCTCCAGCCTCTGAGGTACTTTATTTACATTTCCCGAGTAAAGAAAGCTGCATGGCAAAGAATTTCTCCACCAGGAATGGCTCTTAGGAGGGTGGAATTGTTGTTACCCGTCTGCCAAGGCAAATCCTGGTAAGGAAAAGTAAACAGATCGAGCCAAAGTAGAAAGGGGACTGGTTTGCTTTCCTTTTATTATTGCCACAGGGAAGGGTGGAGTCCCAGGGAATAATGGGACGCGTTTCCTTTAACATTTAGCGACAAGTAGATTCCACTAGCAGAGTGTAAATATCCCGTGTTCCTTTAATGTCTTGCAGTTTGTATTTCAGAATTGAATTTTAAGTCATGATATATTTCTTTACAGTCTTTATATAAGAGAATTAATAGCAGGAAGTTCAGTTACGAAAAATATTTCATATTTTTTAGATTTTGATTGAGATTTTTAAATTTGTTTGAAGTTCTAAAGCAAATTCCTAAAGTGATGTTGTGGCTGAATTTAATCTCAGTGATAATCTCTAGGCACCCTTGTAGAAATAAATATGCTTATCTGACATCTATGAAGCATAAAGGACCTTTCCACTACTTTCTGCAGCTGACACCTAAGACCAGTTTCCAGTATTAGCAGTTTCCCCTAATGCTGCCAATTCTGTATTTTGGTTTTCATTGCAATTGGCTGTAGACAGTTTAGTACCACCATGTCTTCTGGCCTGTGCCCAATTCCCTCTGGCTCTCAGTGAGATTGTGTGGGTATTGTGGATCCAGAGATTTGAATCTTTACTGTATAAATCCATTTCAAAGACAGGAAAATGCAAAAGGCCAAAATAAATTTCCATAAATGTTGGTAGAACTCGAGGAGTCTTACAATAGAATTTGTTCAGTATCTGTCAATAGAGTCATGATTCCACAGGCATGGGAAAAAAAACATCATGCTAATAATGGTCTCAAAGTTACAAGAGGTCAAGCAAAATTTCTACAGTGTGTTTCCTTTCATATTTTTTTCTCATGGTATTAATCTCTTGAGTTGAAGCACTTTATTCAGTTTGCAGACACCTCCTCACTGTTCTATATTCACACAGAAAACCAGAGGAATTTGGAGATCTAATTTGCTATTCCCACCATGACAGTCTAGGATGAAGCATTTTGCTTTCCAGTCTTATATAGAATGCATAATGCACATTCCTGTTGTATAAAAAATGGGCGTTTATATATGTTAGGTAAACCATTTTAACAATTCCTAGAATTATATGTCTTTATTTCAGCATGCTTATTTTTAAAAGTGAAATGTATGAGACAGGGCTTCTGTGTTCCTTATTTGATTTTTAGGAACCACTTTTTATATAGTTATTTCAGAGGAGGTTTCAAAGGACCATGTCAGAACAGTCCTACCTCACACTGCAGCTGTCTGAAAGAAAAATTAGCTAATGTCTGCAGCATTCTCCCAAAGCATTTTTCCTATGATTTATCATTCAATTGATTGTCCCTCTTGTGGAATTATTCTACAGTTTTAATTGAGGAGAGTAAGAAATAGAACTACTGAGTTCCTATAGTGGCTCACTTGCAACATTTGCAGCCTTGCCAGTTGGTTTGCCACTAGAAGAGAAAATATTCACTAGACTGCAGAATACTTTCTGGAAGTGACTTCATTACCCAGCAGTCAGTCATCTTTATCTTGAATGAAGATACCTAGGGGTGGGGAGTATGTCCCCTGCTCCTTCAGCCAACCCATCAGGAGCTCAAGAAAAGTTATATATATCAAAATCTGTGCTAGAGAGAGGAATTGAGAAGGGGAGCCCTCTTGCTGCTTGGATGAATTCCATTCGTTGTGTCCACAGTGAAGTCTCTTCAGAGTCTGGGTATGTTAAGGCAAAGCACTGCCGAGCCCAGGCTGGCAGAGGCAGGTACCAATCTCCAGCTCTGGGGTTTGCTGTTCTTTGCAGTGAGGGCACCGAGGGACCTCAGCTGGGACCCCCTGTGGCTGCGCTGGGAGCTGGGGCTGCAGAGCAGGGGCAGCTCCTGCCCCGAGAGTTACCCAGTTAAATAGAAATGATGAGCGGAGCAGGGGGAGGAACATGCAAATAGCTGTGCACCAGGACAGCAAGAGAACCATCAGGATGCTGCTGCACCTTCAGGACAGTGGTCTGTGCACTGAATGAGAGTGCCTTAGGAAGGAAAGAAAAAAAAAAGGGGAAAAAAATGAAATAGAAGTAGCAAATCTGCTCCTTTGTTTTGAGAGGGTCAACATTCTGGCATTACTAATGCACCCCCAAGATTTAAGTCTTGATGATTTACGTCGCTCCTACGGAACATTTATTAATATATATTGAAAAAGCACTGTCCAGAGTGGACTGTGTGTGGATTGAGATTTTCTGGAACGTTAGAAAAATCCTCCAGATGGCAGAATAACTGCTTCAGTGTACATGCAGTAGGTGGAGATACAGTTTTATCCCTCACTGCAAAACATTCCTGTGTTCAAATTGGTATCTGATTCAGCAAATGGCTTTTTGAAAACAATTTTCATCAGAGCCTGTGGGAAATTACACAGTTAAAGTAATAGTTGCTTGTTTTGTTCAGGGTGCTGTTTGAGTACCTTTATTCTATTCTTAAACAACTGGAAGTCAGAATCAAACTTATTTATGTGTGGAGTGGCTTAAAAGATTTCATTGACAGTACAAAGAAGGTGGATATAATGTGAGTGTGTCAGATGTTTCCAGGTCATGTTGTGCATTCCATTTATTACCACCCAGCACAGCAGTAGTGGTAGGAAAGCTTTAAAATTAAACAGAACATGAAGTACTTTGTGCACTATAAATGCTAAGGAAAATTACTCTCCCCTCCCTTTAGAAGTCTCCCTTGTCTCTCACTGAAGTTCTGTGGAAATATAAATTTGATATAGAATTTGTCATGTATCCCTTCTTCATATGCTTTGGCTCTTCTCGTGCCTGTCATCTCAGATTCTTCAAGAGACGTCTTTAGGTAATGCATAATTGCTTTGTATTTTCTGGATTTCTCATTCATTAGCCAGTAATAAGAACTTAAACTTCAAAAGAAAAGGTCATACCACGAAATTATTAAATACATTTCAAATTTCTTCTAATTAAATTTTGTTCTGGAAGCAGCAGAAAAGAAGATAATTCTGTAACTCTCAAAGTCCTTACATGCCATCAGCAGATATGCTGCAGGTAAGTGATGGTCCCTCTGCCACAGAAGGAGAGTATCAGTGCCATTTTGGCACCTTCATTTTGGCTTCTTCATTGGGGAAAGGCCGCAGATAGATGGATGCATCCCTCCACTCTTGCTTCTGCATGATGGGGAATGATTTCTAAAGCCTCATATTGATAAATAAACCATGAAATGCTCCCGAAAGATGCTTGTCCCGAGCTGTGCCTCGCTGAAGTGCAGGCTGTGCTGTGAGAGAGGTTGTGACACATCTGGAGGCACAGCATGTTGGCTGAAGGCAAAGAGCTCTGCAGTGGGCAGGGCCCTGCTGGCTCAGCACACGGGGCTGGCACTGAGGAGGTGCTGACACTGCACCGTGCCCGCAGCTCCCTGGGCATCACTCACTGCCTGGGACAGCGGAAAGCAGCAGAAAGTTGGCTCAGGAGTCGTTCATGCAAACTCAGGGGATGAGAAAGCAAAAGGGAAACCACAGGTGCCTCTCTGGAGAAGAGCTTCTCCGTTACAGGATTTTGGGCTGGGTGATTCCATTCCTCTAATGAAGTTGGAGTAACTCAGGTCCAGGTTTATGCATTCTGGCAGTGGCTGTGCTTGGATGTCAAGAAATATGAAAAATTACACAATTTGATTTGAATTTTCATAGCCTTTATAAATCCACAGAGCTTTTTTCAGATTAGCTCTCATTCTTTCTATCTGTTCTTATCTTTTTTGCTGAATCCAAGGGGATCAAAAAAGGAGGGAAAGGAACATATAAACATGTTTTCCAGCCGTTATTTATCTCAGTATGCAAATACATCATGTGGTTTTTTCCCATTGGTAAAAAGAAAATTTTGGAACACTTGAACAACTCAAGTCTTATATAATTTTTTTTTTCTTTATCATGGATTTTATAGTTTGGTGTCTTGAGTTGAGCTGGCAAGTAAAATTTGAAATAAGTGCAGAAAGAGTGAAAAATTCTTAAATATTTTCTAGATTAATGGCTTAATACATTTACTTAGAGCATTAAAACCAATCTAGAGGTTATTTATTTGGTTGGAATTCTAAGCAAAGAGGCAGGCCCTGGGACCTGGCACTTGTAAATAGTTTGCAAACCAACAATAAATATGATTTAAAAGCAGTAATTCCTGCATTAATTTCAAAAGGGTATGCATAGTTGCTCAAAATATAAACAAAAATGCTGTTAAAATGAAAAATCACATTTGATACAAACTGCTTTCCTGTGTTCTATATCTGGACCAAAATAAGGAAAGTGTGTACAAATAAAGTCTACCTTTAGTATGATTTGTGTTTGACTTACACACCTTCTCTGCCAAAGTGCTGCTTTAACAATTCAAAATGAAAGGCTGCAAAGTGTGGTTCCCTTTTGAAAAAATGAAGTTTGCAAAGGCAGAGTCTTAATGTGTGATACAGGGAGGGGCTGCAGTGGGGAGGGGGAAAGTCAGAAATCACCAATTTGGCAAAATACTTAAAAACCTTTGGCTGGATATATCTACAGTGTATAATACCTCACAATTAAAATTCCACCTCATTAAACAGTACATAGTTAAAGAAATTAAAAGCCAGTGACAGGATGCTGTTTCTCTTGTGATTTGTTTGTAGAAATGACATTGAATGGTGAACAGGCTGTATTAATAATTAAGTATATATCACTCTGTATATGATGTGATTTAATTATGGTTTAACCTCCATATCTCTCAATATTTGGAAGCTATAAACAGAGATACTTTGAAAGAAATCAGGAAAAACTCAAATTATTTTGAAATGTATTTGCTTAGAAAATATTCTTGTTGATGCAAAATAGGAGAGTTAATTATTCTGCTTGGAATTATTTAGTATTTATTTTAAGGCTTAAATTCAAAATGTAACAGGCAGACATTTCAATTATTAATTCACAAATTTTAACTTAACTTTACTCATCACCACGAGCACAGATGACAGACACTGAGAGGACTGCAGGATTTTAGCAAAAGGTTGAGAGGCAGTTTAGAACAGGAGGGGAATGACTTAAACTATGTTTAGATAAGTTGGATATATTCGAGTTGGCAGTTCCTGATGGAATTCTTCCTAGACCACTTACAGGAGTAGCTGAAGCAATTTCTGAAGCATTAGCAATTATCTTTGAAAACCGATGGAGGATGAGTGGGAGAGGTCCCAGTGCTCTGAGATGCACATAATACAGCATGTCCTTTTAGACAGGAGAAAAGGAAGAGCTGAGGCATTTTAGACAAAGGACTTTCACTTATATCAGCAATATACTTGACCAAACTGTTGAACAACCATCTTGAGAATAATAAGGTGGTAAAAACATTGAATGTACCTTTGTTATGTACAAATTATATCAAGCCAAGTGCCTTCCTTTTTTCAGTAGTTAAGTAGCTTGGTAGATGAGGGAAAGTCCAAGTGGTGTTGTGTGTCTGACTTTGAACACCACTCGACATAACATGAGGTCAGAAAAGGAATCCACTGTACAACTGTTCAAAACAACATGTTCAGCGCAGAGCTGTGAAAAAGGGGAAGAGCTGAGAGGGGCTCAAAGGCCTTCCATCCCTGTGAGGACAGTTTCCCTGCACAGTTTAAGGGAGCAGAGAGTGTGCTTATGAAACATCTGGATGATAACAAGCTGAAACTGTTTCTAAATCCTTTGAGAGGCTGGAATCTGGAATGATCTTGATTAATTGAAGAAATAATCTGAAATCAATAAGATGTAATTCAGTAAATGCAAAAGCAAAGAGTAAATCAGATGCAAAACATAAAATGAAGAATAACTGGTTGGCAGCAATAATGCAAAGGATGAATGGGGAATTGTGGATTGCTGCAAACTGAGTGTGTCAACACTGTGATGTTGTTTCAAAAAAAGGCAAACATTGTTCTGCAATATATTCATAGGCTTTTCAATATCAGATGTATTAATGAGACCTCCTCTGAGGTCAGGAGTTATGTACTTGCTTTTTGGTTCTGCCCTTAGGAAGAAAACAAATACTTTAGTGTACAGCAAATATGGTATGTTTAGAAAAAAAATGCCAGATAGGCTTAGCTAAACCTAGAAAAGGGAAGAAGAGAACAGACCTCAGTTTTCAAATAGGTAAAAAGCTGCTGAAACATAAAGAGCACCCATTGTTCCTGAGGTCCACTGGCTGTAGGGGCAGAGATGTAAAGTGCTTTATTTGCAGCAGAAGTGACAGACACAGGTCAGCGCAAAATCCATCAGTTTGCCTTCAATCCCCCTCTCACATTTAAGCAAAGTCATGAACTGTGGGTTTTGCTGAGGTGCACGTGCTCAGGCTGTGTTGTGGAGATTTTTGAAAACAAGTCTGAAAAATGCCTCTGGGAGGTTTAGCTGTGTTTCTCTGGACACACTGAGAGTGAGAGGATGGGCTAAATCACACAGAAGCTTGTCATGGATTTTGCTCCTCAGCCTCACCTGGTTCTTACCATTCAGCCTTGCCAGATGATTTGCTGTGATCTGATGAGGGATGTGGGTTCCCAGCAAAGGTGGTAGTGGGCAGAGCAGCACCTCCAGAACAATTCCTGTGACTCCAGCTTGCTCCTAATGGCTCCCTGGGAGAAAGGAATGGACCTTGGCCTGGGTGAATTGTCCTTTATGCTGTCAGTCAAGCCCTGATGGGCTGGACAGTCTCTTGACATCTCTTACAGCCTCTAATTCTGTGTTTCTCTGGTTATTTAAATGTCATTTTCTGTGGTCAGACTTACAGGCCAAAACAGCAAGTTCTATTTAGACTTTTCACTTTATGGTTCATTGACTAAAAACACCATTCTGGTCTGTTGATTACTGTGGATGATAAACATGTAGCTAGTTAGTACTTGAGAGGGAAAAAGAGCACTCCTGCAGCATTCAGGTTAGAATATTTTTTCATTTTTGTGTTCGTATGTTTCCGTAAAACAGAAAATGTATTTTTAAACTTGGAGAGGTTTAGAATCTTAAACAAATTATGTTTAAATATTGCTACAGTTGGTGAGATTAAAATATGTGAAATCTGAAGCTGTATAGTAAGGTAAGCAAATCTCTTGCATGCATCGTTTCCATATTCTTAAAAAAACCCAATTATGACTCCAGGCAGTAATATTTAATGGTTGACTCATGTTAGTGTTTGAAATGAGTGTTTCACTAAAAATCCTTAGCAGGCTGTTCCATACACAGATGTGTCACTGAGGAGCTGGACTCCACAATCCCTCTGACTTTCCAGCGAATGTCATGCTGGCTTGGTATTGGCAGGACCAGTCCCTCAGCTGTATCCTGGTGATACATCAAATGGATGCAGTGATTTGGACTGTTTGAGAACCTGTTCTGTGACTTACTCTAGGCACCTTGAGTTCTGCAGTGAGTTTTTAGTAGCAGCTGACCACATTTTGCTTTCACAGGGCCAATCTGCCCAAGTTAGCTGCATTCCTGTGTGCTCAGAATCCAGGCAGGTGCGTAGGGCAAGCCTGTATTGATGCTGGGGTTTGCAGGATACTGCACTGAAATATATGAGTGGAACTCTCTCATATGAATGTTGTGAGTGACATGGATTCCCTGTCTGGTTATATTACAAAACATTCCCTGTTACTGTAGCAGCCAGCAGGCTAATCAAGCAGAGAGTAGAAATCTTTCCTTAGAAGTGACATTTTAAAGCATTTTGTATCCCCTGCTGTTTTGATTTAACAGTAAACAAGATGATAGAATGGTTGTATTCAGACCTTCAGCCTAGAATATTTTGAAGAGAGGGAGAACATCCTTAGAGGTCACGGATTTGGAACCTGAGTGATGCTCTTAGAGAATGACTGCATTAGAGTACATGGAAATACTGCATCTTCATGGGACAGTGGGCTTTCCTTTTGTGGACTACTTAAAGTAAAAGGGCTTTTAGTTTAGTGTAGGCAGAACAATTAGGATTCCCCTAGGGGGAGATGTATAATTATTTTGGAAAATAAGCATCATCATCAAGAAGTTTCTTAACATCTCTGCTAATTTTCTCGCTGTTAAATTTCCCCATTTTTGATGTGTTTCCTTTAATACCAGGTATTTCTGGTTCCTATCTTCAGTTCTCTTCTAAGGGACCAAAAGTCCTACAGAAGTGGAGAAGATGTCATACAAGATAGTATTAAAAGCTTTGATAATAGCAGCAAAGAAGCTACACAGCTGGTAGAGTATAACAGTGGAAATATCTTAATTTATGCATGTTGTGGTGTGAGGAAGCTCTTTCCCTTTCACTGACATGTAAAGATCTGATTCAAAGCTGAGTTCCAGCAGTGGGAGAAATTTGATTTTGGTGCATTGTTGAAGTATTTATTTTGTTATTGATGAAAAAGACAGGTAAGCAAGAACACTTCCTGGAAAAAGGTGGAATATAAAAATATAGAGGTTCAGTGGACTTTCTTGCTCAAATGTCATACTTGAAATGTTGGTGTAGAAGATAGTTGCCTGAGAGTAGTTTTTTTCTGGAATATTACATATTTCTCAGTTTAAATAGTAAAGGTGAGAAAATGCCCAAGGATACAGTCTTAAAAACTGCAATACACCAGATCCCTGAGCTTAAATTAATGCTCATACTCAGGCCAGCAGGAGGTTTTGTCCTACATCCTCGTGCCAGCCCTTTGGTTAGGGAAGCTCCTCAAAGCCCCTCCTCATCTCCTGCCTGCCCCTGTCCCATGGGCTGGCTGTCCCTGCAGTGTGTGCCACTGCCCTGCCCCTGTCCCATGGGCTGGCTGTCCCTGCAGTGTCACTGCCCTGCCCCCTGTCCCATGGCCTGGCTGTCCCTGCAGTGTGTCCCACTCCCTGCCCCACTGTGGGCTGGCAGGAGCTGGGTGGACCCTGAACATGGCATCATCAGTGGTTTGTCCTGGCCCCGTTCCTGTCCTCATGTCCTGCCATTGTCCCACCAGCTCTGTAAGAGAGCCCTGCTGTGGCTTGCAGTGCACTTTGGTGATCCTGTGCCTGAAAACAGAGCAATTTTGTGCAAATTTTGAGCACATGCTATGCAGCTGAATCTAGTAAACTATAACTACATTCTGGATCATTCTAGAGAGCAGATAAATAGTCTGTGCCACTGTTCATGGTCACAAACGAAGCTGCCACATCAGCTGAGAAAGCAACTGTGTCCTGGGCTAGAGTCCTTTGCTCCTCATCCTTGTGTAATACAGTGAATGCAGCAGTACTTCTGAACTGGAAACAAACATGGACATGAATGTCCTAGAGGAAGCAAAAGATGTATTTTGATTTCCCACTGCATTTGCAGAACCAGAAAGTGGTTGGCAGTAATAAGAGACAAGTGTCAAGAGAGACTAAAAAGATACACGTGGCATTAATAAAATCTGCATCACTGCTTCTGCTGATTGCACTGAGAAATCTCAGAGAGAACTGCTGTAAGTAGCAGGATATTCCTGTGGTAAGGACTCCCTTAAACACGTCTGTCCAGTTCTGTTCCATTTCACCTGGGTGCTTGTGTATGATCACTTTGTGCCATGTGGTGCTTTCCTTCATGCCTCTGTACTTGCTCTGTTGTGCCACTGCAGCTTGGGCTGTATTTGCCTGTGTTAGCAGCAAACCTGGAGAACATCTCGGTACAGAAATCAATGAAGGCAGCTCCTGTTCTCTGCAGTGCTTGTGTAACTTGAGCTATGGCATTATCTGCTGGACAGGCATGGCTGGGAGGGCACTCACTCTGCTTAGGTGGGTCCTGGGAACTCAAAGGAAGGTTCTCGTGTGCAAGCTGGGAAAGAATGTCTGGCTGGAAATCAGGAAGGTTATATTCTGTAGAAGAAATTTGGAAGATGACAGAGTCAAATTTCTGGAATGCTGAAGTAGAGGAAAAACTCAAGTAGGCACCTTTCTAGTGACCACAAACAAGCCCACAGCTGTCAGAACCATACTGTGCACTCCCCCACTGCTTCCCCATGGTGACAGATGTCCTACTTTTGCAATCCAACACTCTGGTCATGCTAACTTATGAATTATACAAGGAAAAAACACAAAAATCAGTTCACCCATCACTGCAAAGGAGCTACCTCTAGGCTGCAAAATTGTCACTGTTTAATGGTGTGGGACAACTGTATAGAGCGTTTATGACTTCAGGAAAATATTAAGCCTAAGATAACTCTTCAGTTTTTAAAAATTACCGTTGTATGCATGGGAACACAAACACATATGCATTGGTTTGCCATGGCCATGCATTTCCAAGACAATTTTTCCTTTATCTGATTGAAAGCAGAGCCTTACTGCCCTATCCAGTGTTGATCTGGGAGAAAAACTGACTTCCTAGATCATGACCATGAGCATTTCTAGTAACAACTGCACCTTCTCCCTGCTGACCTTTCATGCAAATAGACAGTCAAGCTAATCCTGGGTAGTTTAAAGGAGACAGTGAATGACTTTTCCAACAACTCTGATAGCAAAAATATATTTGCTGTGATTTATGAAAATTTAAAATCTTTTGGGCTTAAGGGATCAAACTTTATGCATACTTAGTAGCTTTTTTTTTGCATTATTTATAACTTCAACTGCAAACAATAGCAGTATTTATACTTGGGATATAAATTGTGCAGTTCAACATGGCCTGAGCTAGTTGTCTGCAGAATAAACTTTCACCAAGCTGAAAGATGTAAAAATACATAACAAAAGATGTTCTGAGAAAATATTTGAATGGAGAAAAGTACATAGGAGTGGCAGACCAATCCTGGAAAATAGTGCAGTACTATTTTCCAGTGATGAACAAAATAAAACTGGCAAACTTTCAGGTACTGGGGCTTGAACTTGGGTGGGAATGATATTTTAATATAACTGCCTTTCCCACTTGCATAAGAAGTAGCAAATGCTCAGAAATTGTGAAAGGAAGAGATGGATTTAACTCTTCCAGTTAACTGAACAAAGTGAAAAGCTTTAGACTTCCTTTACTCATTTTCATTCAGGATAACAATTATCAATTCACATGTTTGGAAGTAGTTAATACATCCATTATTTTTGTTAGTTATGCACAAACAGTTTTGGTTTTAGTTTAAGTATCCCAGTACACACATAGCAGAAAATTTAGGTTGTTCCTCTCCTGTTCTTTTCCTTTCCTTCTCCTCTCATTGCCCTCCCATTCTCTTCATGGCATAATCCCCCAGTTCCATAGGCACATCCCATGAGTTCCACAGACATATGTGGCATTCTGGACAATAAAAATCTGAAGATTGTGGTGGCTTTGCCACAGGCCAGTGTTTGTGGAAATGCTCAGCCATTATCCTGCTCTTCATTTTCTGTGTAAGAAGTGTAAGATTCCTGCTCTACCCTTTCCTCCATATTCTCTCGAGGTTAAATGCCATACATGGTTTCCTGCAATCCTAGCAGTAATTTCTTTGCACAGGGCCTGGTGGGAGAAGAAACAGTTTGCAGATGACATTTACAGAATGAGATGATGGCACATGTTTGGGACTAAATGCAGTTGTCAGACACTAATTGATTCACTTGTCAACCTCTTGCTCTGCGTGTAAAGTGGATGTGGAGAATTGTAGCTTGCAACTTGTCTGGGGCAAGGCTGTTTCCAGTGTTTGGATATTCTTGCTAATTGTCTGTCTGCATTTTGTGAACTGCAGTAGACTAAGAGACGGGAAATAGTTGTTTTTAGAGGTTTCAGTTTTGATATACTTTTGAAGGTCACAGAATTGTAGAATGGTTTGAGTTGGAAGGGAGCATAAAGATCATTCTAGTTCCAACCCCTTTCCATGGGCAGGGACACCTTTCACTAGACCAGATTGTTCAGAGCCCCATCCAACCTGACCTTGGACACTGCTAGGGATGGGGCAGCCACAGTTTCTCTGTGCAACCTGTACCAGTCCCTCACCACCCTCACAGTAAAGAATTTCTTCCCTATATCTAATCTAAACCTACCCTCCTTCAGTTTGAAGCCATTCCCCCTTGTCCTGTCACTCCATGCCCTTGTAAATAGTCTCTCTCCATCTTTCTTGTAGGCCCCCTTCAAGTACTGGAAGACCACAATTAGATCACCCTGAAGCCTTCTCTTCAGGCTGAATAAGCCAAATTCTCTCAGCCTTTCCTTGTAGGAAAGGTGTTCCATCCCTCTAACCATCCTGGTGACCTCCTCTGGACTTGCTCCACCAGGTCCATGTCCTTCCTGTGCTGGGGACCCCCGAGCTGAATGCAGCACTACAGGTGGGGGGGGCACCAGAGCTGAGCAGAGGGGCAGTATCCTCTCCCTCACCTGCTGCCCACACTGCTTTGGATGCAGCCCAGGACACACAATTGTCTTTCTGGGCTCCAGGTGCACATTGTTGGGTCATGTCCAGCCTCTCATCCATCAGCACCCCAAGTCCTTCTCAGCATGGATTGATATTGGAGCTTGTCCAGACATAGATACAGGACCTTGCACTTTGTGTTGTTATTAAACTTCATGAGTTTCCCATGGGGCCACATCTCCAGGTTCACCAAGTCCCTCTGGATGGCATCCCTTTGTCTGTGTCATTAGAGAAGAAAATAAATTACACTGGTCCCAGTACAGACCCCTGAGGGACACCACGTGTCAGTGATGTGCACTGGGACTCTGAGCTGTTGGCCACTCAGATGAACAGAAATCTTGTTGCTTCTATCAAAGTAAACGTGTCCATATAATGCAGTGGGATATATAACTTCAAGTGCTGTCATTGCAAACTGTCTTTTGGAATTTCTGGTGAAGCTTTGATTAGGACAGCCAGAGTTGAGATTCCTTTCTGGATAGATGCTGTGCTTGAATGACCTTAGCAGAGCAAAAAAAATGTTCTAAATGTATGAACAGGAAATGCATACTTTTCACTCTAATTCATTCAATGAACTTACTATAAAAATAACCTGCCACTGCTGTAAGGTTAATGGTGCAGAGAATTTTCACAGGGGTTGGGCTGACTTCAGCAATTCTTTCATCCTCTTTCTCCCAGACCGTGTGGTGTTTCCCATGGCAGAGTGGGCTTAGACTGTGTTGAGAAATGCAGAACTGTGTGGTTGCACATGTGCATGTGAAAGCAGGAGTGTTTACTTTCCAAGGAATTGAAATGCATAAGAGAATAAATATGCTCTTTTTCATATATTGTTGCATCTGCTATAGCAAGTTGATCCTTAGTACCTAATAACAAACATGTTCCTTGGGAAAATGAGAAGCATAACTATCCTACACTTCTTGAGCCCCTGTCTTTGTTCAAAACCTTACTGATGCTCCCTCCAGCTTCCTCCAGAGCACTCCCAACTCTTTTGCTTATTGCTGCAGTGCCACACAGTAACTGAGATGTGGCTAAGAAGCTAAGTCACCCTCCCAAAGACTTCAAATCCAGCCTCTTTAATATATTGCAGCCAGCAAATTAAAAAATCAGATTCCACTTTATTATCAATTACATATTTACAAAATGCTTTCCTTGTGCTTTGGCATCATTGCATGAAGAAAGATGAGCCTTTGCACTTTTTCTTTCCTGAGCAATTTTTTAATGCAGATTTCTCCTGCTATAGGATTACGAGCTGGCAGAATAATGCCTGGCAGGAATTGATAAAGGATTGCAACATGAATCCCTGCAGGGCACATTGGGGCAAGTTTGTTATAGGAACAGTCTTCCTCTGTTTACATGAACAAAAGTGGGTTTGACAGTTTCCCTGATCAGCAGCTTTGGGAGTGTATGAACTCACTGTTGTTCTCTGCGGCTTTTCTACAGCTTTCTCGATGGTAGCAACAATCTCTCTTTTCAAACTGTTCTCTTTCAGAGTGTTGTCAGCCTGGGTTGGAGCAGGTGATCCTTGAGGTTACCCTTCTGTGATTCCTTGGGGTACCCTTCTGTGATTCCTTGGGGTACCCTTCTGTGATTCTCACTGCTCTGCAGTACCTCCCAATGCAGAGCTTATAGGGAGGGTATCACTTGGTTTGCTTTGTACGTAGATTTATAAATGAGAGCAAGTGAAGAATGTGAATACTGGGGGAAAGCATGTGGTGATTGTAGCTTAGTTTTCATAATCATTTCCATAATTATTAGTGAACAATCCATTTCAAATGAAGCTGTGCTTTGACTGGAAGAAGGTCACACCCATGGTAGTGCTGATCCAGGTGCAATTCCATTGGGGACTTCTGCTAGGGCTAAATTTCAGCCACAGTGTTTCCATCATCCTTGTGTAGGCAAAGTGGTCTGTGTCAGTCATACAGCTCCTCCAAATTCACTCAGACTGATGAATCTGTGCACACTACTCCATGCTGAAAGAAAGCATTTTATTTTCCAGGACTTAGTTCAGAGTTCTGCAGAGACACAGTGTAGCATCTCTACTTAAAAATGGTTTGCACTTGCTGTGCTCATGGTATTCATGGGAGCCACGAGCAAACAAGAGGAGTCATTCCTTTGCTTTTGGACAGTGCTTTCCTTCTGATGAGCTCATCAGAAAAGTCCTGTTGTGTTGCAGTTCTTGGTGGAGTTGCTGCCCCTCCAGGAGTGCAGCATCACCTCAGCTCTGCTGGGCACTCTCTGGCCTGTGGCAGAATTCACAGGATGGTTCCCAGCCCAGAGCAGGAGGAAGTGTTTGCTCTCTGCAGGTTAAATAGTAAGCATACAAATTAATTTGTGATTATTATTGTACAGTCTTGATATGTTGACTTCTGACACAAGACTATAGCAATGGAAGATCTCATGATAATTTGACACTGGTTAATTCCACTGGCACCAACAGAGGTACTTTTATTTATTCCAACATGAACATATCCTGACTGAGGCCCAGTGAGAAGATGGGCCAAGTTGTGCATTTTGCATTGCCAGTTACATCCTAAGAAAGATTCTAGTTCTTGATCCATTTTGCAGATCTACTCAAATCATTCTGACTTGCATAAACTCAAGGGAAGAAACTTTTTACTCACAAGTGACTGTGTATTAAGAGAGAGAACGGAGTTTTTCCTCTGGATACTTTGATTTCAAAAACATCTGAAAGATTCTTTAAACATACAGGTACTGTTTCATTGCATACTTCCTGTTTGTGATTTTGTAGTTGTGTTTTACCCCTGTGTTTTACAAATATAATAGCAGTTGTAAGTGATTTTTATTCCCTTTCTCTTTTTTTTTCCTTTTTCATTTCTTGCTCCTCAGTTTAGGGGGTGACTGCACAGAAAATTATCCTTTTAGACAGATGGAAAACAGAATTCCATTACAACAAAAAATTGCAAGGCTGCTGCAGCTATCCCTGATTGTTATGCTAAAAATAATAATTTTTCTAACCATATGCTGGGAAAATTTGCATCAAAATTACGGGGAGAGCAACAGCATTTTCCATGGTAGTATGGTTAAACTTTAAGTCCAAATTAAAAAGGACTTTAATCTGTCATTCAGCTTCTTGTTATTTGCTTTTCCTGCTACACCCACTTCCGACACTTGGAATTATGATTAAACAAAGAAGTAGCAGAATCAGTTGCAGCCAGAGATTCTTGTGTGCCCCTTCTTTTGCTTTGACTTCCTCTAATTTGCTGCTGACGCTCTTTGTGAGAACAATTGTTATGGAAGTGGCTTTAGATTACCACCTCTGAAAAATTTCTGCTTCTAAAACTCTTGTTTGCAAGAGTGAAAGATATGAGGTAAATCCAACTTCTGTTCTGCAAATGCTGTGATTTTGAGCAGCTCAGCTACGCTGGGATGGAGGTGCACCCAGGCAACTCCCAGTTCAGCTGACAAGGTTAAATTCACAAACTTCATCTCCCAAAGATGAGTGATCAGCGGGTCCGAAGTGCATGTTTAGACAATTTCCTCTCACATCCACTACACACTCATCTACAGCACTCACATCATCTTTCATAGCAAGGTTATAAATTCAGTTCTGCAACAGGTCTTTGTGGAAGAAGAGTTTTACTCTTTCCCCAGTGCCTGTTGAAAAGCTGGTTTGACCAGGTAGTACTGTCATAAATGACACAGTAATTTCCAGGTAACTTCCACAGGGCTGTGAAGTACATGGTAGATGTTTTTTCCATCCATCTACTCCAGTCTCAGTTTACTCCCCAGGCTGCAGAACTGGAGAGAGACAGAGGAGGTGACAGAGTACTGTTTCTCTCAGCCAGTGTTGTCCTGGATCTACAAGCACAGTCCAACCCAAAAGGGTTTTCAGACTTGGAAGCCATTTCTTACAAATGGCAGGAGATTGCCCAGCTCAGGAGAACTGAAAACACAGAAATACACTTTGTAAAACAGTGGAGGGTGCAAACAGCAGACACTATTATAAAAGAGCAGTCTCTAGACAGTTTTCATTAACAAACATGAATTGCTGCCTTATGAAGGTTCACTTAACTTCATTGTGTGAGAAATCGCTTTGGTGTGTGTTGCAAAGCCATTTAAATACAGTATCACAGCATTGTGCCTGATTTAACCTCCAAGGATTAAATGGCCAGAAGGCTAAAAATGAGAACCTTATTTGTGATGCTTGTGAGACTGCTATACATTTACTCCATCATCAGGTGAGCAAGCCCTTCAGTGTGGAATTAGCCTTTCTGTGTGCAGAAACAGATGGATTTGCAAATGCTAGTGTAGGAAGCTGTTTTAAAAATGAGACTGAAATGCAGAGAGGAACTCATACCCCTTTATGAACACTCTGCTTTGACAGTTTCATATCTCTAAAGCCTTTCTGCTTTCCTGCTGAGCTCATTGGGATTTCATATAACCTCATGTCATCATTTAACTTATAGGATGTTCATTCTCTTTAGAGAATTGTGCTACTGGAGCATGTTCTAATCGGCTGGTATTAGTCCTATTGTGTGGAGTATTAGCAGTAGAATGTGGGGGGGGTTGGGGCGTGTGAAAAGGAGTCAGCCTTTAAATGCCAAACCAGACCAAGAGCTATTCTTCTGGTCCACACAACCAGGGATTTATCAACACTGCTGCTTTTTCAGATTGTGCGTATGACTCTTTTATACTTAACTATAAATAGAAAAGACACGCAAGCACTGGTGTAACCTTAGTATGTTTTCAGTACATATTAAAATTAACTGGCATTTGCTTGGGGACTTCAAATTCCACATTATAAATGCAAAGAAAATTAACAAACAGTTTCTAAAGTCACAGAAATGATAGAATTTAGGTCCAAATCTCGTTTCAAGGTATTTTGTCTCAATTATAAATCATATAAGTTCTCTCGAATCTATGAAAAAACTGCGGGGACATAGTTCATAAAAAGTTCTGACAATATTCTTTCATTTATGACTTTTAGGATTGGATAATATAAGCCTCATTTAGCATTGCTTAGGTGCAGATAAAAGTGTTTATGTCTGCAGGTGACTGTGGACCTGGTTAAAGCTGCATTAGATAGATCTCAACTTCATATTACTTTCTAAACCTATCCATTTGGACTGAAATATTCCATTCATTTTGTTGCCTAAAATTTCTATTTTGGAAAGGCTAAGACTTTGGGGATTTATTGACTTACTTGCTTTGAGGGGATTATGGGTTCTCTTATTTGAACAACACTAAAACCATAAACTGAAATCTCACCTGTAAAGAATCATTTCCAAATGAGAGTGGGTAAGAATTGGCTGTGCCCTGCCTGCCCTGTGAGCACGTGGGCTCTGACTGCCGAGTGTTTGCAGCAGAGTTGTTGTCTTTGTTTTGCTGAGCTCACGATTTTGCACCCAGGAAAGGATGTCCTTTGTAGGCACGTCCCTCATTGACTCTGCAGTGAGCTGGTCTGCCAAGGTCAAGGTTAAGGTGGGGAGTTTTACAACAGTGTAAGACCACTCATCCAGGCTTCAGAGCAAGCAGGATAGAGAATCCTTTCCTGCAGCTTGGCTGTAATCATAAAACACGCAGCTAAATTAATTTTCAGTTAAGAATAATGGTGTTTTTACAGTCAGCTATTGCAAGGAAATCCCTGGTAATATAGCAGAATTGGAAGGAAGACTGTACTTAATTCTGAATAGCTGCAAGAGGCAGTAAGATTTTGACTGTGCCATGATTCAGGCAGATGTTATTACTGTGCAGGACTCCATGGGTGCAGACTGATGACTGCTCAGAGGTCCTACAACTGCAGGAAAAGATGAGAGACAAGTGATGGCACAGAAGGGTCAGCATGGGAAACAAGGAGACAGTGTGGTCAATGTGAGAGGAAAGCTCTCAACACACCTCCTGTCTAATGCCTGCCAAGCTTTTGTAGACAAAGGAGAAGTTAAGGAGAGTTTTCTTGCAGGGAGCTCTATTCAAGAATGGAGGAGGTACAAAATTGCTGGTGTGACAACTTAACAAACCTTAATAGAGGCAGTTTGGCCAAAGCAGAGGGGAGAGCTGCCATTTCAGTGTTTAAAGAGATCTGATTGATAAGTGGACTGAGGCAGTGTCCGAGTAAGTGAAGAATGTGAAGACCATGGAAATAAAGACAAACTTTTTACTATTCCTTTTCTGAGAGCAAATTGCAAATTTTTCTTACGGTGGCAGTTGTCAGTCATCTATAAAGCTTTTCTTGCTACACATATGTGATTAAATACATTAGAAAAATAAGAAGTATATTTTATAGTTTTTGAAAATGCTTTACAGTGCTTTTAATTGAACAGGAAAACCCTTGAATAACTAAAAACCAAATTATATCAGTTCAGAGTTTGGTTAACGCTGACATTTCTAAAGCATGCTCTCTTTACAGAGACTACTTTGAGCAGCTTATAATAGCAGAGCTACTCAGATCGTAGCATGGATGAAAGACATTATTCCACTGGGAGTCTTAAATTTAAACTAGTCATCTCTGGTTTGGCTTTTGAAATATGACAAGAGAATCAATGAGTGCTGCTGTTAAATGTCTGAGGGAGCCTTTGGCTTTCTGACAGTATAAATATTAACAGTTTTGAAGTCTCTTCATACCAAAGGACTATTAAGATGAAACAGTAGCTTTAAATTAAGTACCATAATTCCCTCAATTTATCCTGAAGGAGAGAAGTAATTAGGCTTGTTTATCTGAGAGAAATGAAGATCAAATTAGAGGGACTGCCCCTAAACTGACCCTGTGATTTAGTTGAGTTTATCAGAGACTTCATATTTTCAGCATTTTACCTCCCACTCTTTTAACCATGTTCCCTCTTGGTGTTTAAACTGAAAAATGCCAAACCATGAACTAAAGTAATGTATTTTCCTGTTAGCAAAGTCAATGATCCCATGCTTCAGAAATCATACATCCTCTTTTTCTTCTATAAAGTTGCACACAGTATTGCAGCAAAGATTTTGGACTGTGTGGTATAGAATAAAGGCAGCAATCTGGTTTTTTGTTGTAGGGTGTGACTCCTCTGACTCTTCACTTTCACCACATTCTTATTCTTCTGCATCACTCCAGGTGAAAGTAGCACTTTGCTCTGATGACCAAATCCACAAAGCTGCAAAAAATGAGGATTTTTAACACTGTAATGAATTAATTACCAAGTAATAGAGTGTCAATATAGTTGTCTTTTTAGCACATTGCTACCCTGTCCCTTGCCACAGGCAATGCACTGAAATGAAGAATTCTAAATGCTTTGTCTGTAGGCCTTGCTGTAGCACCTTAGATCTGAATCAGTTCCCAGTAACAGGATTTAGGGGCAACTCTGCTGCAGTTGGTGCTAATGACCATCAGTGTGAAGAAAAGCAGAAGGAATTTCAGGGCCTTGGAAGTCATCAATACCAAAAAAACTTGAAAATTATTTTTTTTAAATGAGGATTTCTGATTTCTCTACTGGCTTTCCTTATACCCGCTGTTAAGTTTACTAAGTAAGTAATTTCATTGATCTTTAAGAATAAAATTCACAAAGCCATTTAAAGAAACTGCTATGATAGCTTTTCCACATTTCCCTGATGAATACTTCACACTTCCAGCAGATTTCTTCTGCTTCTATTTCTAGTGAGGGCATGCAACTCATTCCATATTTAAAGAGCATTCAGCAGCATAGCTCCAAGCCAGGCAGTGGCCCTGTTTGAGAGGAAGCAG
>JAWWLZ010000019.1:15326902-15340083 GCA_035041345.1 Poliocrania exsul
GGAAGCAGCTTTGTTGAAAGCCAGCTCTGTCTTTGCTGTGTGGTGTCAGGGCTTTGGAGGCAGGTCATCTGCATGTGAAGAAGAGGAACCTGGTGAAGGCATTAAAATGACCCAATATTTTTATTTCTGAGTTTGTCACTTTCTGTATCACTTGTCCAAGTGGTTGGAGCTCCCTCTATTTTTTTTTGTTTCCTTCCTCTTGAGATGGTAGGCTGTTGGAGGCAAGGCTGATTCTCACTGTGTTGAGACGTTTCAGTGGTGTAAACACAGAGCTTTATTGGTTCAAGTGTCACGTGCTGGGGAGGTGTGTTTGGGGAGATGCAGGGATGATGCTCCCTTGTGAGGGCAGAACAAGATGGTGATTGTAAAATGTGTTGTGTTTTACGTGCCATGTGCAGTTATTTACACCTGGGTGTGTGGGGACAAAATGGATTTGCTTTTTCATTTATATGAGGAAGAGCAGGGGAGGAGGATCTGAATATCAGTCTGTGGAGGAGAAAATACTCTCTCACTCCATGTCAGTGTGGTAAGTCCAGCTTTTTCAGCTTTCTCTCTCTTAGTTGTGTGTCAGGCAGCCCCTGAAAAATGGCACTCTTTTCTCTCTGACCAAAGGGGTTTCCTAGCTAGCAAAATAAGACATGGAAGGATCCTCCAAGTTAATAGTCTTTTGGATATGCAGGAAATATTCCTACTGGGGCTTCTACTTGTTCTTTCAGCAATTTGTGTCAAATGGCCTTGGTATGGTATTAATGCATAGCTATTCTGGTTAAGTTAAGGAGACTTCAGTTAAATTATATTTCCATGTTCTGATGTTATTATACAGTCACCTCTCACCCATCACAGCTTTTTCACAAGACTGATGAGTATATCAGTCACAAGCACTTAAGCAGGTTTCTTTGTAGCATCACAAAAGACTTTAAGGATTTGTAACTTTATTGCATCTTCTTTGTAAATTCTTGTATTCTTTCACATTGGACTGTGGAGCTGCTGGGAGTCAGTGCTAATATTGAACACTGTGTGTGGGCCTGTGTGACATTCCTCTGAAGGCTGCTCAGGTAACAGCTGCAGTGACTCTTCAGGCATCCCTGCAAGCACAGCAAGGCATATGGAGATATTTTAGTATCTGCATGGGAAGTGCTAATAATCTGTGAGGATTCAGTCCGACCCCGTGGACTGAAGAAAGTGCTTGATTACTGAAGTTCCAATTTATGTAAACTTATTTTATGCAGTGTGACTGCAAGTCTCACACATTTCCTTTTTGTTAAATGATGGCATTTGGAATTAAACAGTCCTAGAGGGAGAGAACATTTTCAGCATATAAGGAACTATTGTCATAGTGTCTTTCAGATTTTTCCATTTAATGTGCTTTTCAGTTTCTGCAGATAGTGTTGTCATTGTCTTTATTTAATATATTTTCACAAACACTGTGATTTAACATCTTAATGTTTTTCAAGTGCTTGTAACATATAAACTGTCATATCAATGTTGAATTATTCCTAAAAGTAATTAAGTCGCCGTTGTCTGATGATTACTATTTAGTGTAGAAATGCTGTTTTGCCAGCAATAGAATATAAAGGAGAAAGTAATGTGGAACTGGAGAGAACTGAAGAGCTCTGGTCCTTCTCAGAAGGCAGGTTGTGCAGGCAGTGCTGTGCTTATATAACCACCTCTGGAACTGTCACTCTGCAGAAGTCCCTGGAGAACTTCTCCCAGGCCAACCTCTGTACCTGCAGCAGCAGCCTGTGCCTCTCACGGAAGTTTCTGAGATTCCTCGGAAAATGTAATGCTGACTTCCTTCAATACTGAGATTAAAAATTTATTTAGCCTAGAGATATCAAGTAGAAATTGAAGATGCTCAAAAAGAGGTATGGCTTCACATCAGACAGATTTAGTTTAAGGTAAAAGTAACTTCACATCTGTACAGGAAGATACTCTAACAGGCTACTTAGGACTTCTTTCTGGAGTCTTGGATCAAGATCCTCTAAACATGTGTCATGTTTAGCACTCATTAGCAAAAGCCACAGATTTGCTTTTAGCAGAATTGCATGCAAAAATTTATTGTCCTTGGAGTAAGACATTATTATACACAGAAAACCTTGGGAAAAAACAGGCTTTGGGGGAAGGGGAGATGAAATCAGGCGTTAGGAAGTGCTGAGGAAATATTGGATGTATGTTTGGTACCAGCAGACCACGGGTCTCCTTGGCAGGTGTTCTCATGAAAAATGCTTACCTCTTTTCTGTTCCTGGAGTGGACTAAACACAGATAAACAAAAATGAACTCTTGGACAGGTTAAGGATGTGTCTTAAGAACTGTTGGAAAACAAATTCTCTGCATCTGAAAGCTTCCTAAATTGTTGCAGAAAGAGACTGGGTGGAAGAGTTAACTGTTTCTTAAACAGTTGATTTGGTGACCCTTACTGTTAATTTTTTTTAGCAGGACAAGCAGCTAAAACACAGTCCTAAAAAACAGAGAGCTTTATTTATATATTTGTAAGCCTGTGTTCTATCTTGTTAGAAAGTTAGTAAGACAGTTATATTATGACCACAGAACAATTTTTATTCACAAACTAAGTAGAAAGTATGAAAACCATGGAAATCAAGAGAAGAAGAGAGTAAAAACTACAAACTAGGTGCTTACTTGTGCTTCTGTAGTGAAGGAGAGTCACACATGGAACTAGAACCTGTGTTACGTCCTGTGGCTGCTGCTTTCCTTATTTGCCAAGCCATGGTGTGGTGGCCTGGAGCCAAATATGTCAGCTTTCAGCACCTCAGTGTTTCTCAATCAGTAGGGAATCCCCTGTTTACTTACTGTGAAAGATCTCACCTTCCTTTGCAATTAATGCCAAAGGGGTGGGGTTGGAGCTGAACAGATTATGATGTTCTTTAACACTTTATGTCCTTAGGGCTTTCAGTGTATACATGCATGTTAACTGATTGAATGTTTCTGAGAATGTTACCCAGAATGAAGGTTTCATTTAGTGGCAATAATTACATAATGTTATAAAAATCCATCATTGAAACCCTAAGCTGTCAACGCCATGATTTTCATACTAATTCAGAAGTTAGTTTGTGATGTGGTGCACAAAGACAGTTCTGTTTTGGACACAATATGTCCTCTTAGCTGGAGAGGATGGTCTGCCAAGAAATGAAATAAAGGGAAAGATGCATGTGGTGCTGAGGAGGTGAGTGGGAGTCCTCTAAAATGTGTAACTTTGTTATGCTAAAGATTTTTTAACACAATCAAAAATAAACCTTCACTTTCTAAGGCAAGAACAGACTATGAACTTCATTATTGCAAACTTGTATTCTGTGGCAAGCTGAGATTTAGGCACATCAAAACATACAAAGATGTCTGTCCTGGTGTTCCTGTAAGCCAGCCCAAAAGTGTTTTCTGTGGAAGTCAGGGAGTGGCATTTCAGCAGAAGTTCAAGGAGCAGATCCATCCCACAGTCATGTGTGCAAATGCCTTGATGTTGTCAAGGGAATAGTCCATCCTGATCCACACAGCACTGCACTGTGCTCTGAGCAGCTCTGCTCTCTGTTGGAGATAAGGTGCACCAGGCCAGCTGAGAATTAGAATACAAATTGTTTGCAGCAGTGACTTGATCCCTGTGAATTTGAGTCCACAATCTATTGAAACTAAGGGTATTATGCAGCATAAAAACTTTGCTTTGTTTTGGAAGCTGTATGTCCTTTACTTAAAGAGCATGATCTGCCAGGAGTTGCCATGGCAAACCAGGGAAAACCTCTTTGCTTTTGGTCACAGAATCACAGGATATTCTGAGCTGGAAGGGACCCACAAGGATCATCAAGTCCAGCTCATAAGTGAGTGGCCTCTGTGTGTATCAAACCCACAACATTGACATAATTAGCACTGTGCTCTAACCAACTGAGCTAATTTTCTGGAATGCCACTGTCTACTGCCAAGGCCACTCCTCATGAATCCCTGACCCTGGAGGCAAGAGAGAAAGTCTGGAGAGAAGAAGACTTAACCTTGGTCAGTGAGGATTGGGTTAGAGATCATTTAGGCAAACTTGACACACACCCAGATGGGATGCACCCATGAGGGCTGAGGGAGCTGGCAAATGGTGTTGCTGAGCCATTCTACACAATTTTTGAAATGTCATGGGGAACAGGAGAGCCTGAGGACTGGAGGAAAGCAGATGTCATTCCAGTCTTCAAAAAGGGCAAGAAGGAGGACCCAGGAAACTGCAGGCCAGTCAGTCTCACCTCCATTCCTGGAATGGAACAACTATCCTGGATGTCATCTCTAAGCACGTGGAGGTAGGAAAGGCCATCAGGAGTAGTCAACATACATTCACCAAGGGGAAATCATGTTTGACCAACCTGATAGCCTGCTGTGATGGCAGGACTGGCTGGGTAGAGGAGGAAAGAGCAGTGGTTGTTGTCTGCCTTGACTTCAGCAAGGCATTTGAAATTCTCTCCCATCCCATCCCCATGGCTCAGGAAGTGTGGGTTCCATGAGTGGGCAGTGAGGGGGATTGGGAACTGGCTGAGTGGCAGAGCTTGTAGGGCTGTGACCAGTGGCACAGGGTCCAGCTGGGGGCCTGAGGCCAGCAGTGTCCCCAGGGATCAGCTCAGCTCACTGAGCAGTGACCTGGCTGGAAGGACAGAGTGTCCCCTCAGCACACTGGCTGGGGCAGCAGGATGCTGTGCTGCCATTCAGCAGGGTCTGGACAGGCTGGACAGTTGGGCAGAGAGGAACCTCATGAAGTTACACAAAGTCAAGTGTAGGGTCCTGCACCTGGAGAGGAATAACCCCAGGCATGAGCAGAGACTGGGGGCTGACCTGCTGGGAAACAGCTCTGGGGAGGAGGGCCTGGGGGTCCTGGTGGCCAACAAGCTGTCCATGAGCCAGCAGTGTACCCTGGGGGCCAGGAAGGTGTCCTGGGGTGCACTGGGAAGAGCATTAGCAGCAGGTCAAAGGAGGGGATCCTGCCCCTCTCTTCAGCCCTAGGGAGGCACAACTGCAGTGCTGTGTCCAGTTCTGGGCTCCTCAGTTCAGAGACCCATGGAACTCCTGGAGTGAGCCCCATGGAGGGCAACAAAGATGATCCTTTTGCAAGGAAAGGCTGAGGGAGCTGGGCCTGTTCAGCCCTAAGAAGAGATATCTGAGAGGGAACCTCACCAATGCATGCAAATATCTGGAGGGAGGGTGTCACCAAATGGGGCCAGACTCCCTTCAGTGGTGCCCAGCAAGAGGACAGGGAACAACGGGCACAAAATGAAACACAGGAAGTTCCATATGAATATGAGGAATAAATCCTTTACTTTGAGGGTGACTGAGCACTGAGTAGGCTGCCCAGAGAGGCTGTGGAGTTACCTTTTCTGAGATACTCAAAACTCATCCAGATGTGATCCTGTGCAAACTGCTCTGGTTAAACCTGCTTTAGGAGAGGGTTTGGACTGGATGATCTCCAGAGGTCCCTTCCAACCCCAGCCATTCTGTGATTCTGTGGTAAAGTTTACCAGGGGAAACTGCAAAGAGGTGATAGAAAAGTACTTACTGTCAAAACCTGTTTAATATGCTGTGTCACTATTAAAAGACAGTAATGATTTTGAGCTAATTTATAAATAGCTTTTTTCTAAACCTATGTGGCAGGTTGGAGCCAG
The DNA here is from genome assembly GCA_035041345.1 of Poliocrania exsul. NCBI lineage: Eukaryota > Metazoa > Chordata > Aves > Passeriformes > Thamnophilidae > Poliocrania > Poliocrania exsul. The sequence goes on from JAWWLZ010000019.1 coordinate 15,332,537, forward strand.
AAGGAAGAGAACATTTCAAGAGGAATTTCTGTGCATTTGCTTATCTATAGATACAATTTTTAAAAGATTGCTTTAGTGACTAAATTTCTAGAACTGTATTAGAAAAAGTAGCATTGATGGAAACTTCTTGATGAGAATAGAAGTTAAGATCTGATTAGTGCACAGTGATTCTTTAATTTGCCTGCATGTAATTTACTTCACTGCTGTAGACACCTTGGATTAAGGCCAAGCTGCAAATGGAATTGGTGTTGATAAGTCTCATTACCATCAATAGCATCATCTCCAGTTGGAGACTGATAGTTACAGCACTAATATGAACAGTAAAACTGATCACAGCACAGCTTTGGACTCTGTCCTGCTCTTCCTGAATTCTAGGGCAACTCTTCTATTGGCATTGGAGCAGCAGGAACAGGTCCAAGAGAATTACTTGACGAGAGGCTCCTCTCTTAACTCTATACTGACTGAGCTATGTAAACAAGCTGTTAAAAACTCTTACATATAATCCAGATATCCTCACAGTTGAGCAGCCCTGATTTATGCACTGTCTGCTGGAGGTAGCAATTTATTAGCAAGGGCATAAGTGTTCCTTCAGCTCTATCACAAAAAATTGTGTGTGTTTTATGCAAGACTTTGTCCTCAATTTTCTGTTTTCCTAATACTCTTTGAAATATGTGACCTTAAGACTACACCTAATGTTGAAACAATCTGCTATTTATTCAAATAACAGAGATGTTAAATTACCTTGTTTGTACAGACTATTCATAGTTTTTTCAAGAGTCCTTGGAAGGGCTGTGTGGGCTGTGCCTGCCTGGCTGCTGCTGTCAGTGGTATTTCAGGGTGTGGGTCCCAAGTGTTGGGCTCTTGCTCCCAGGCCCAGCCAAGGACCTGCACACAGAACAGGGCAGGAATGATTCTGGCTCTAGTTAGAGCAGATTGCATTCAGGGCCCTGTTTTGGCCAGCACACAATTGAACTTACTGTGGACTTTCCAAAGTAGGTAGGCTCCTATTTGAAGCTGAATTTTACTTTTGAATTTAAAGTTAGTAATATCAGACTTGTGATGAGGAACTGTGTTTTGTCTGTCATTTAGGGCTATACAGTACAAAACTGATTCCACATTACCTGCAAACAGATGAAGTAATTTTTTGCTGATACCAGTTAAAATAGCAGTTCTTATTTTACATCCCTTTCATTATTTCATGGCACTGGATTATATGCTTTGCAGCAGTAAAAAGTGAACCCTGTGGCTTCCTGAACAGCAGAGTTCTCTCCTCTTTAGTGTGCATTCATGTATGTGTGTGGAGGTTTTCAATTCAGTTTGTCTCAATTTTGGAAAAGAGATGAAAATATAATTATTTTTTATTGACCCTAAAGAGTGAATAAAACCAAAATATTCTCCAAAGCTGGAAAAAAAGCTTCTTCTGGAGCAGCAGAAATACTGACATGTCATTTTCTGTCAGTTAGTGTTCTAATGCCCTAAACCTCTCACTGCCATATCTTTCCCCATAAAAATCATCTCTAAATTGTTCACTGTTCACAGCCCCCTGTCCTCGATATTCTTCAGTGTTTCAATCTGCTGTTAGTTGGGTAGAGGCTGCAGGTAGACAAGATGATAAAACAGATTTGTTTTCCTAGGAAACTTAGAAAAATTATGAACAGACACTTCAAGAAGACTGATGAATATAATCAGCCTTGCCAGTCCCATTTGGGAATAGCTATTGTTTAAATATCATCAACAAAATGTGTTGTAAATGAGCTTGTAAAAGGAAGCAATGTAGTTGTGTTGTCATCATTTCACTGGAGGCTGTTAGTAGTCAAGGGCTGCAAACATTTGTCAGATCTTGCTTTTACTTCATCTGGAAAGATCAGTTTGGCGTAATAATCAATTAATGTTGAGTATTTCCAGTGTCCTTCCAGGTTGCAGTTTTGCTCTCTTTGTCATTAAAACACATGGATGACTTTTTAATTTAAGCTATAAAGTTTTGTGCATAGGTTTTCCTTAGTAAACTGAGAGTTGGTAGAGGCAATCAAAAGTGTATTTTAAGATGAAATTAAAAATAGTCAACTGGACTTTGATAACAGAAGAAATAGCCCTTCAGTACTGTTTAGCTTTTTAAATTTCCATTGCTCTTCTTCCTACAACTTGCTGCTACTAAGCACAAGATCATTTTAATATTAAAAATACAGGGTTTGGATGAAAGTAAAGAGTGTGATGTAAACTATTAATAGGTTTAAGGAATTAGAAAAACAAAATTCCACTTTGAGCTGTTTATCAGAATTAAAATATGTTTGTGGCAGTGTTGATATCTGGTATTTATTCAGCTCAAGCTGGAATAACAGTGTAAGCCTTTCGCTGGAGGGTGTTTCTTAAATATTACTGTTCCCATGGATAATGCAAGTTGACAGGATCTATAGTTGAGGGGCAAGTCAGATGGAGTCTGCTTTCAAGGGTTATATTTTGGCAGGCAGAGGACAAGTTGAAAACACGTCAGCAGAATGATAAAGTTTTACTGCTTTCAGATACAGGTTTGTGCCAGGCCTGCACACAACCCATCAATGTATCCTGGCCAGGTGGTGTTACTGAAGAAGAGTGTGAAAAAAATGGTCATCACAAAGGCAAAGCTGTATTCAAAATGAAATATTTTAATATTCAAAAGAAATTGTTTTGAATACAGATGTTAGAGCAAAAGGTTCTCCAGAAGCATCCTTTGAGGAGTGTATGTGTGTGTGAGTGTGTGTGAGTGTGTGTCTGTGTGTGTCTGTGTCTGTGTGTGTGTGTGTCTGTGTCTGTGTGTGTGTGTGTCTGTGTCTGTGTGTCTGTATCTCTGTGTGTCTCTGTGTGTCTCTGTGTCTGTGTGTGTGTGTCTGTGTGTGTCTCTGTGTGTATGTGTGTGTGTGTGTGTCTCTGTGTCTGTGTGTCTGTGTGTGTCTGTGTGTGTGTCTGTGAGTGTGTGTGTGTGTGTGTCTGTCTGTGTGTGTGTGTGTGTGTGTGCCTCTGTGTGTGTGTGTCTGTGTGTGTCTGTGTGTGTGTGTGTCTCTCTGTGTGTCTCTCTGTGTGTCTGTTTCTCTGTGTGTGTCTGTCTGTGTCTGTGTGTGTGTCTGTGTGTGTGTCTGTGTGTGTGCCTCTGTGTGTGTGTGTGTGTGTGTGTGTGCCTCTGTGTCTGTGTGTGTGTGTCTGTGTGTGTCTGTGCATGTCTCTGTGTGTGTGTCTGTGTCTCTGTGTCTCTGTGTGTCTGTGTGTGTGTGTCTGTGTGTGTCTGTGTGTGTCTGTGTGTCTGTGTCTGTGTCTCTGTGTGTGTGTGACTCTGTGTGTGTGTCTGTGTGTGTGTGTCTCTGTCTGCATGTGTTTGTGTGCGTGAATGGAGAAAAGTTCTCATGTCAACGGTGACTGATGACAGTGTTTAATTAGAAGACCACACACAAATGATTTCCTGGCTCTGTGAATTGTTCTTGAAGTCTGATAGAGCAGAAGTTCATACAAGGTTTAACTACATTTCCAGACCAACAAATCTATGTTAGAGATTTTTTTGTTCATCTGTATCTGAACATTGTTCTGCAACTGTTCTTGACCTGTGTATGTGTGGGATGCTGAGCTGTAGCCAAGCACACCTGGTTTTCCCTTAGCTCCAGTGTGAAGAATTAAAAATGATAGCCTCCAGTGAAGCTGGGAGCCTGTCAGGGAAAATGTGGAAAGGTTTGTGCATTGCATTACTAGCTGTTAAAGCTCGAAGCTGTTCGCTGCTGTGCTTGGTTGAAAGTAGGAATTTGGTCTCCAGGGACTGCAGTCAGTCTGTTCGGAGCAGCATGAGCAGGATGCCACCGTTATCACACAGCCCAGTCCAGGCTCAGGCCGTTCAGATACACAGGAATTGAGCTTTCTGCTCCTGATTTCCAAACTGCCTTTCCTAAAGCAGCATGTGCCTGCTTCACCCCGCTGCTCATCCTCAGAGTTCAGTTCACGGCTTAAAATTGCCCTTTGTTCTGCTTAAGTGATCTTAAAAGAGCATGGAAACACAACAAGGCAAGCTGAGTCCTAAAATGTGTTAATGGTAACTGTGTAGAGAAGTTCAGAATAGGGAAGCATAACACAAGCAGTGGTTGACTTCAAGTATAATAAGGAATGGAAAAGAAAGGGGAAAACAACTAGGAGAATGTTGATTTCAGGGAGAAAGTGAGAAGAAGAAAGACAAAACTGACAGTGGAGCATTTTGCCAAATTTTTCCTGCTCTTGAAGCCAGCCCCCAGACAACATGGAGCCAGTAATTCTTCAGCTGCTAAGTGGGGGGTAAAGTCCATTTTTAGAAAGCTGAAGGAGAGAGCTCTACCTTCAAAACAATTTGGAAGCAGTGTTGCAAGTAGTGTACCAGTGACTAAAAGATGTATCATAGATAATAATATCAGCCTATTAGAAAACAAGGATTTCAGTTCGGATGGACTGGGAACACAAGTGGATTTCTTAGCTAGTTTACACAAGAGAAGAATACCCCAACATGTGATGCTGGCACAGCATCACAGTTTGCAAGTAGTATTATATTCTAATAGTCACAAATGTGACATGGACTCATGGAGAGAGGTTGTAAATACAAACATAGCTTTGTGGCCTGGAATTCTACATTGTGGTGGTGAGACTGATGTTAACGATTTTTTAAACTGCTTTCTTTTATTTTCTTGAGTGAGGAAACCCTCTACTTGTGGAGTTTTTCTGTCTGACTGATTTTAAGAACTGCAGTAGACAGTGTGGCATTCCTGCATTTAAATAAACATCAGCTCAATCTTTGTGCAGTCTAATTGGGGAGAGGCTGGGGAAAGATTGCTGATTATTCTCTAATACACCAATAAAACCTTTTGGCATAACTGTGGCTTCTAATTTTACTCAATTAAGTGCACAAGTCCTGAGCATGCACAAAGACCTGTATTAAACTTGCAGATAGACCTGAGGAGAAATTAAAGGCAATGAAATGAAACTCGCTACTGCCAACAAGAAATTAAAACTGAAATATTATAAACCCCACAATCTATGAGATTTTTTTTAAATCAATCATCTTAAAAGGAGTAGTATCTGCACCTTTTATTTTTCTTCCTTGCCTGCCTCTTTTTGCAGTATTTTGGCAGAGTATTTTGTACAGATCACATGACAGGTGCTCCTGTGCCTTCTGCATTTGCTCAAATTCAGCATCTCCTGGGGAATATGAGCAGTTGGTGCTGAATGGCTGGAGGTGGTGCTGGGTGGGAGTTGGGAGGAGCAGAAAGACGCTGGCAGAATTCCCTGGGGAGGAGGGAGCTGTTGTCTCTGCACATTCCTGTTGCTGGTCATAGGTACCATGCCAGGGCCTGGCTTGGCAGGTGCTCATCCCATGGATGTAGCCCTGTGAGGTGCCCCTGTGAAGTGCCCAGTGCCGTGCAGGAGCTGACCTGTCATGAGTGACTGCAGAGACTTGCTGATGTTGAGTGTAATCTGCAGAAATTGTCCTTAATTTTCCATCATTTCAAGAGCATCAGGTCTGTCTTCTCACACCTGTGAGGAGAGTTTGAATTTGGTGCCCCACTTTCTCATTTCTTTAATTAATGCTACTGATTGCTCACTTCTGTTTCCTCCTGCAGCTCACACTCCTGGGCACAATGGGTGGCCCTTCAAGTCTTGAAGTGCCTGCAAAGAAAAAAAAATAATTATCCATTAATATTATTGTCTCCATTTCCTCCAGAGATGGAGACAATGGAGACAGTGAGTTTCTGCTATGCTATTTATGTACTTGAGTGCTTGCAAGGTTTATAATTTCTGATCTGCAGTCTCACCCATCTGTGAGGTTATTTGTCTGGAAGTAGCAGGTGACAGATAGAAAGTTTTCAGCTGAGAACACCCCAGCAAGCTTTCTTAATTAATAAAGCGTAATGACTTTCAATGGATGTAGATTTCTATGCAGCCTTAGCCTAGAGAGACTGGAGAAGGGTGAGGTGATTCCTAACAGACCATATGTTACCATCTTGGGTTTCCTGTTTGTTTCTGGGTTAGAGAGCACATTAGAGAGGATTTTACTGTTCCTGAGTAAATGAGATGCTACTCTGTGTCCAGAAGGCAGTTTCTTTAGCCTTTCCAAAGAAGATTTTAAGTACAGTGATGGCAGTATGGTAAAGTAAGTGGCAGAAACAATGATGTGCAAGAACAGTGTTTCTCTTATCATCTGTCCTAATCAGTCAATGAAAATTCAAGTTGTGTAACTAAATTTCAAGCGTTAAGTTTACAGGGAGACTTGTGAAAGTAGGAGAGGGCCTAGAGAAATATTGATAAGAGGTTGTTATGAGTGCTTGTTGGACTGCTAACTACAAAGCAATCTCTTTTAGTGGCAAGAAGTTCAGTCCCCCACAGAGTAACAAAAATTATCTGATAGGAACTTTGTCATTGCAGATATCTGGATGAATTTTGTGTGCTGAAGGGGAGCTTAGTACAGCAGCCTACAGATCCTTAAGACATTTCCCAGGGGAAAAGGATTAACGAGGACAACACTGACATCTGATAGATTTTGACTGTTGGATGTTGATAAATGTTAATCATCGAAGAAGCTTCCATGACAAATCAAGGTTTTACTTTTATATAAAGCTTATTTGATGCAAATCTACAAATATAGTCATTTCACAAGTTGTGTAATGCTTTATTGTTCATATAGCATATAATAGCATAGACCATAATAGCATATGATGAATGCGAAAGGATTTTTTGATACTGTGACATTTTTGTTGTTTGTTTCATGCAAATGTTTCTCTTCTCAGAGAAACTGTGAAAAATATAAGAGTGGAAGCAGAGGTGGTGCAGAGTATTCTGTAACCGGGAGAAGGCTACTGAGCAAGTCCTTTTTTCACAGGCAGTGCTGCATTGCCACAGTTCATTAAATGCTGGAGTGCAGAGGAACGAGGATTCTTCCTTGCTGTGAATTCAGCCACCTAGCAAAAAATTGCTGTCTCTTTATACTAAAACTTGCATCAGTAATAACAAATATAATAGGAAGTGCTAATTAGCTCCTAGTCTCTTGTCTTTCTTGTCTTTCATTTCTGAAGTACATTTTGGAGTGAGGAGAGGGAGCACAGGGCATCCCATCAAACTAGTGTTGTCCAGGTCTTCAGGATATTTTTGCTGCATGTTCAGAGGGACAATTTGTTGCTGAGGGTTTGCTTGGTGTAGAAACATCACTGTTACTGTTGCATCACAGAAACTTCCCCAAAATTCTCTTTCTTCTATTCCCCCAATGAAAAAGGCTTCTGGTGAATGGCATCCCTGAGGAAACTAGCTGCCCTGCTTAGGGTGAACAAGTCACCAGGGGAAGGTTTGGAGCCTCATGGAAGTGTTGCTTCATCTTTTCCATGCTCTGCTGCAGCTCAGTGCTCCATGGCTACAGTGAACAAGCTGCCCTGAGCTGGGATTGTAATAATTCCTTTGCTGCCATGGTCAAAATTGCAGTGTGAAGTACTCCTTGCAGATCATGTGTGTGTGTTTTTGCCACTAGCAGCAAACCTGAGTCACCCTCTGTGGCTGAGAAAGAGTCAGCAGTCTGGAGC
>JAWWLZ010000019.1:15340183-15361809 GCA_035041345.1 Poliocrania exsul
CATGTGTGTGTGTTTTTGCCACTAGCAGCAAACCTGAGTCACCCTCTGTGGCTGAGAAAGAGTCAGCAGTCTGGAGCCAGAAGGTACATGCTGAAGTCTGGACCAGCATGAGAAAATGGTGCATGAGTAGGCAGGAGGCTGTGAAGTGCCATTCAGGATCTTGGCAGAGGGGCATAGGATGTGGCTCACAGGGCAAAGGAACAGGGCAAACCTCACAAGGCAGAAGAACAAGGCAAAGCTCCATAGGCTGTGGCTCACAGGGCAAAGGAACAGTGCAGAGCTCACAGGGCAGAGGAACAGGGCAGAGCTCACAGGGCAATGGAACAGGGCAAAGGAACAGGGCAGAGGAACAGGACAGAGCTCACAGGCTGTGGCTCACAGGGCAGAGGAACAGGGCAAAGCTCCATAGGCTGTGGCTCACAGGGCAAAGGAACAGGGCAGAGGAACAGGGCAGAGCTCACAGGCTGTGGCTCACAGGGCAGAGGAACAGGGCAAAGCTCACAGGGCAAAGGAACAGGGCAAAGCTCACAGGCTGTGGCTCACAGGGCAAAGGAACAGGGCAGAGCTCACAGGCTGTGGCTCACAGGGTGAAGGAACAGGGCAGAGCTCACAGGCTGTGGCTCACAGGGCAAAGCTGTGGGTTGCCCAGAGCTGGTGAGCCTGGTGTTCTTTTTGGCTGTGGCAGCCACAGTGATGTGTTGAAAGGAGGCTGCAGTGGACACAGATGAGGATCTGGGAAACAGAGGCTGCATTTACCTTGTAAGATAAGGTATGGATAGGAGAGTGAAGAGGGGAAGAAGTGAGGTGGAGACTGTGGGAACCTGGTTGTGTCAGCATATCTTCATCCTGAAAGCACTCCAGGTGGGGAACTTGTTTATCCATAAATCCACTGAGACTGACTGACATGTAAGTGCCACAGATCCTGGTACTGTGATTTGATGGAAGAAACAACCTTTCTTGGATTCCTTTCTGTTTTCCAGGCAAACTGTTTTGCTAGTCCTTCCTCAGTCCAGCTATTACACTGCCATCCCTTATGTGATACAGTCACTTTCCCACTTCTCTCTAACTTATTTTGGCTGTTAGGAGTATTCAGTTGGTTAATAATGGCACATCTGGGGAGAAAACAGGAACAATGTCTTGATCTTGAACTCCTGCTCACATATCTGTATTAATAAGTCATGGATAAGTAGATGTTGAGTACTTCAATTAGGCATTCTTCCCTTTCCTACCACCTTCTGTTTCTCTTCAGGTTTTAATCTCTGTGGGTTAGAAAATGCCAGTGGACCATGAGGATTGCCAAAAGCTAATAATAATTAAAATTCCTTGCTATAAAAAGCAGTGTATGCTGCTTCTGAGCTGAAAGCATCAGAACACTTTCCAAGAATTCCAGCATATTTAATTCTGCTGGACATTTGACTTATAGCATGGTCATTTTTTTTCCTGCTTCAGTGCAGTGTAATGACAATAAGTCCCAGTTTTGTAAATAAGTTCCCACTCAAATTCCTCATGACATCACATGTGGGAGTTCACATAATAAAAGAGGAATGTTCCCCTCTTCTTCGTGTTTCTTTACAAACCTGTCTCCATCACTTACACCAATGTCAAATTTTCTCAGAAAACATGGTGCCTGCCTAACTGAGCTGCTAGATCTGTACTTAGTCTCTTCTATTAATGATCAAAAGTGCTGTGTTCTTAATCGACCTCATTGATAACCAAATTAAAATAAAAAGGAAAATATTTTATTATATTCAACAGCATAATCCAGTTGCTGTAGTCAATTGGACTGGCTAATTCAGGCTGCTTTGGTGACCACTGAACCTCAGAACTGGCCTGAGTGGTCCCATAGGGATTCCCCAGCTGGTTTGTTGGCATAAAAGCAGCACAGCTTCATCACCAGTCTCTGCCTGGGCTTCACATCACAGAGGTGGGGAAGAGAAAGCAAGACTTGAGCTCAGACCTGTTCTCTTGAATCCTTTGGAATTCCATTAAGGTCCTTACTGATACTGTTAATTTAAGTTGTGCTGATCTGTTTCCAAATTATGCTGGAGATTAAACTTCAGGGCAAAATGGGTGATTTGAATTCCCTTTCTGCGTGATCACTGATGTGTTGGCACTAAACCTATACTGCAGCTGTGAATTTATTTTTGTATGCCCAGGGCTCTATAAGCAAGTCTGCATCACTAGACTAATGTAAGAGCAATTTTTTTTTAACTTACCACTCATGTACTGGACAAGAAATCTATCCCTTCTTAGCTATCCAAGTTTGGTTAGTAAGCATTTCTGTTATATTTGTAAAAAATCCTTGATAGTTGGATATTAACTTCATGAAAGGAGAGCTGTGTTGAAACAAAGACATTCCAACTATTAAGGGATTCCCTTGCAATCCTGCAGCCTCATCAGGGATCTGAGACTGCCCACCCTGCCCACAGCCCACGTTCTGGCCAAACTGGAACTGTTTGGCACTCACAAGCGAGCGCATTTGCAGAACAAATCAAATATTCTGATTTCTGACAAGTTCATGAGAGCACAGTGGGTATGTATCAGACTCGTTAAAGGGAACATATTGCCAGTTTGGATTTGAATTATAATTTCATTGTAATTTCCTGCCTTAGTGATGTCAGACTCTCACATCCAGTTCCTATGTAGTAATAGTTCTGTGTGTTCCACCTTCTCTCTGAAGCAGGTTTGTGATGGTGGCTCAGAAGGATGTTTTAATAAGTTTCTTCTGAGATGGAAGTGCAATATTGCTGCTGATGAGATTGATCTGGGCCACACTTGCAGCTGTAGCTGGAAGGAGTTGGGAGGGCCCTGCAGGTGTCTCTTGGTGTGCTCTGCATACCAGTGCCTGAAACATTTGCACCTCAATTTCCTCATTAAGAGCCTAAATAAAAAATTCAACTAGGAAGCTTTGGGCTGAAATGGAAAATGCTTAGAACCAATCAGAAAATGGTGTTGGTGTGTCCTGAATGGTTACTTGGGATAGTAGTGGTAACTTATTTTTCATTTTTTGTTGTGAGGTTTCTACCTAACACATTGAATACTTCGAAGTGGGATCTCATTCTTTCCTCTGTATTTTCTTAGCAACAAAAGCCATACAATGTATTTTGTATTCCTTGTTATTTTTAAACCCGTATCTTCTGTTACTATCTTTTTAGAAATTATTTTATTACATCTTGTCATAAAAAAGGGCAAAAATAAGGTATATATCTGTTTAGTCCAATGGAAGGAAAAAGGGGATGGAAAACAAAGACAGAAAGGTCATTCTCAGCAATTAGATACCTCTTTCTCCAGTAACAAAGTAATTGCCAATTATATGAGTGAATTCAGATTAGTGGTAACAGTATTTTCAGAGGCTTGACCACAACACAAAATAATATTTTATTTTCTCTGAGCACATCCTTCATAATTCTCTTGCATTTTACTTTATTGTATGTAGTGGAAGTTCTGATATTTTCATATCCTAGCTAACATATCAGTATTTGTCCTGCTTTTCTGCTTTTCCTGGGTGCCTATATGCTGTCCATAAAATTAAAACAAGGAGACATGCTGTTGTTTCTTTTGTATTGTCTGTTCAGCTTTGAATACTGCACAGAGCACTGGAAGGTGCTGGGATATATCAGTTACTTATAAATGACTTATGTGGTTCTGGTATTACAGTAGGAGTCAGGTGGAAAATGCCACGACCATCTGCAGAGTGGAAATGTGGAAAGGCTGCAATACCATCCCCAGCATCTCTTCATTCATTGCACAGGGCACTGAAATCCATCTGAAGAACAGCATTTTTGGCTATAAAATGATTGAGGCTGATGTTACAAACAGATCTTAAGTGTGTCCTGTGTATGTCTGAAAGCAGCTGTACAGTACTAGATCAATATTTTATACAAGCTGTTTCTGATGTAGAAACATTAAAAATAGTAGTATTTATTCTAAGGAAAATAACAGGGTAGTCCCAAACAAAGCAACATTTCCAATGTTCTGGGCTGCAGCTGAGTTTTTTCTGAGGCCACACCAGTGTCACAAGCAGCAGACATGCAGAGGGCTGGGGAAGCCTGGCAGTCACAGTAAGTGTCCTGTTGCCCTCCTGGTCCTCCAGCACTTTTCTGGTGCTTTGGCCTTTGTGCAGATTTAGCTTACATAAAGGTTTATTTTTCAGGTTACAAGTGCAGTTTCTATAGCTCTTTTTATTTCTGACAGTCAGTCAATCAAAGAAATCCATTGTCTTGCTGAGGGTAAGGGTTCCATTTTTCACTGAGCTCAGCTGGAGTCTGGTTTCCTCCTGCAAACTGCAGTGACATGGAGAGGTTCAGGGGACCTGTGAGAGTCCAGGAGGGAATTCCCTTGATCTGTTCATGTGAGGAGGCCCCACTGCAGCTCCCCCCATGGGAGGGGGCAGGATGGAGTGGCCTTGGAGCATTCTGCTGAGAGTCCAGGAGGGAATTCCCTTGATCTGTTCATGTGAGGAGGCCCCACTGCAGCTCCCCCCATGGGAGGGGGCAGGATGGAGTGGCCTTGGAGCATTCTGCTGATGGACACAAGGCACTGCTGTGTTCAGACCATGTAGATATGACTTGCCTCCCCTTGGGCTGCACCTTCCAGAAGAATGAAATGCTGCATTTGCCCAAAGAAATATAGACAGATAAAAACTTATGCAGGGTCTCCTGGTGAGCAGGGGACTGGAGTGGAAGGACAGCTTTAAAATTCTTTAATTCTCTTCCTACACTCAGTCAACAAGCTCCAGTAGCTCTTCCACACAGCTACTGACCTGCTCTCTTCATTATGACATTGCAGCTGCTTGTAATGCTCTGTTATAATGCTTCCAGCTCTAGTTCCAGCTCTTAAATCCTTTAAAAGACAACTGAAAATGAGGTAGGATAGAATCCCCATAATTTTCTTTCAGATAGTTCCTGTGGTTACTGTGCTGCTGCAGGCTGGGAGGAGGGATGTTGGCAGGAGATGGGAGGCTTCACTCAGGGCAACGTGAGGAAAGATATGTAGATGAGAGGCAGAGTTGGAACTCTGTGACTCTTAACTCATTTCAATGAGGACCTTCCAGTGTGCAAGAAATGACAGAACTCATTACTCTGAAAAAGCACAGGACCCCTGGTTTAGAATAGAATTTATTTTTAAATGTAGGCCTTCCCAGAATATCTTTGTTTTGCTCTGGGATTATTGCCAAAAGTATGTTTTTGTGACATTTTGTAAATGTACCTGCAGTCTGAGATAACATTATTTTTGTTGTTGTTCAAAGCTATTTACAAAAAGAAACAGAAAGAAAGAGGTATAAGCTCTATCAAAGTAAGTGCAGGCAGTTTACCTAGAGAGACAAAAGGAAAATGACAGAGATGGTGAATGAAAAGCTGGATTTGAAATAGAGCAAAACCTACTATCTTGCAAATTTATTCTGGCTTGTGAATTTGCTGGAGTGGAGAAATGTGTTTGAAATGCTCATCTTCAGGTTCAGTTGAAGAGGAGTTTACAGGCATCACATAAGAGTCAGGAAGTGATTCAGTAGGTTAAAGGCAGTCAGGAGTTTGAGATTGCTGAAGCAGCAAAATGACAGAGCAACTTCTGTCAGGGAATCAGGAGAAAGATCAGAGAGAACAACAAGGCTGAAAGGAGATTGAGCAGAGCAGGACACCCATGTTTAGAATCCAAGTTGAAAAGTAAAGGGCATCAATGAAGTATTATCAAATTCTGTTTGGAGCTAAATAAGAAAATTGTGAATATAGCAAAAAAAAATTTACTGCAATAAACAGCATTTATATAACATATCCATCACAAGATGTTGAACTGGTTGACAAAAGTACTTACATATTTTATTTTTACTTCATAGGTGATTAACCTGAACAAGTTGACTTGAGCAGTTACACAGAAAGTCAAAAGCACAGCAAAACTACTGATCAAGAGCCACTTATGTACAGTAGTCTAAGTATAAAGATGCCAGAATATGCTCTTTCACACCAGGGAGCTGTTTGTCTCACATCTGACTTTTCTGTCCAGCTACACCACGACTCTGCTGCACTGTGTCAGATCAACCTTGTGTTACCTGAATTCAGAGCAGCACAAAACTATTTCCAGGCTTTGCAAACCGATGTCAAATGTTTATCAAGTTCTCTTGCAATCTCTCTTTGCATTTTGTCGGCATTTCACAGCATATTACAAGTGGCATGTCAGGAAAAAATAGATTTGGTCTTGCCAGCAAGAGAAAGCAGAGAAGGAAGCGGCAGCAGTTGGCTCCCAGCAATGTTCTCTTGGGAACAAGTCTGAACTGAGGCAGCTTTAGGGCTCTTTAGTTAAATTAGAGTTTTCCTTCAGTCCTCCGCATGATGAGGTTGTTCTTTTAAGGACACCACCATTTTGCAAACTTCTGTAAAACTGAAAAACAGTCATAGAAAACTGGCATCTTGTTGTACTGTTTAGGTTATGGTAGATACCAGGCACAATACACAGAGGAAATACCTCTCAATATATTATGAAAGAGAGCAGAAACATTCTGTAAAACGCTGGAGGAACAGTCTCTGGCTGACAGGTTTTTATCTTTAAGGCACAAAAGTCTTGGGGGATGTCACAAAGAGCTACAGATCTGTGACAAAGAACAACAGACAGTGGTGTCCATCCCTGTTACTGGGGTTCCAAGGCAGAGCTGGAATGTCACTGTGGGTTTTTGTCCCCATTACTGCCCACTAGTGCATGGCACTGCAGGTGGCTGAGTTTTAGGTTTTAGAGACTGCTCATGGGATCATTGCAAGTTGAGACCTTTTCCAGAAAACCTGTCTCAAGCCCATGTTTTGTTGTGGGTTATTTGTCACTTTTATTGCTGCACTGGATTTGGTTTGATTTGTGGATTAAGTTTACATAGGTGACAGTAGACCTGGGTGCATCCCTGTCTCCCAGGACAGCTGTTACCCACCTGCCAGCTCCTCCTTTAGCAGCACCTCTTTGCTGGTTCTCCTGTATTCCTTAGTAATTTGTGCAGTGGCTTCTTTGTAGTCATTACTGTGACTACCAAAGGTAACCAGAAGGTCTTAGCAGGGCTTCCTCCACCTGGCTTGTCCCAGCTGGAAAATGGTGCTGATGGTTCTGGATGAACCAGATAAGAGGAAGAACAGATAAGCACAGAAATTAGTAAATTTGGCATCATGATTTATTGCCTTCCAGTGGTGCTCAATCCAAAAATCTCTGGTGCTACAATCTCAAACATGGTTTACTGAATCTCTGAGCAGAAGGATGTGGACTGATCTGGAAAGGTTCCAATGTGGAGTGGCCACAGCAAAGGGAAGGAAAAATGCTTTAATCATGGGATAATCATGCCTTGGTGAGTTACTGATCATGGGTAGATTGCTGGCCTTGCATATCCACAATCCACCAGGAGCTTGAAGTGTGAACTGGCTTTGGCAAGAAGCTGAAGAGTGTGCAAGTGTTTGAGCAAACAGAGAGCCCTTTTTCCTGTAACTTATCAAAGGAGTTGTCTCCTCGGATGCCTGATCATGAGGATGGCAGCACTCTCACTGTTTTGCTCAGAGCTGTAAGCAACCTTCAGTGATGTGGAGAGGCAGAGAATATGCCAGACTTATGCAGAGGCCCCTAAGGAAAATTACTCACTGGAGCCATTTATACCAGCTTGTATTTGCAAGGGAGGGAAAAAAACCCAGAAGATATTTTGGTCTAGAATTACAGTTCTTAAATCCATAAAAGAAAAATACTGAAAGTGATCATGTTTGCCTATAGAATGGTGCTTAAAGAAGATAAAATAGCAACAGCAATTTGATGAAAAATCTTAAGTATAGATAAGGCAGAAGTGAAAACAACTGTGTCTTAGTTGGTAATTTTCTGGCTTCTTTCTTTTGGTTCCTGACTCCAGCAGTCATTTTAATAACTTTTGAGCATAAGTTATTTCGTTTTCACATTACATTTTAAAGACAGAAAAAACCTCTTCCATAGGTGCTTACAGAGCTGACCTGCTTTTTATAACTCTTACAGAATCTCTTCAAGAAAGGAATAAAGAACAAGAAAGTAAAAGCATGTTGTTTGCCAAATGGCAGTAATGGCTCCTGTCAGACAGTAGGAAGAGGGGAAAAGGTATAATAGAGCTCACTGCTATTACTTAAGAAGCTTGAAAAATTGACCACTACTGGAGGTGGAAAATACTTCAGAAAGCTACTTGGGGCTGTTGAAAATGTGCAGGACATAAAATTAATATTCTGTTGTAAACACAGGTTGATATGGAGGTGAAAACCTGAATGAATTCTACTTTTCACAAGGAAAAAGGTGATTCAGAACAGTGATTTTCACATGTAACTCAGTGCCCTTTGCAGGGCTTTAATCACTGAAAATGTTTACTGCAAGTTCACAGACATCAGTTTCTGGAAAGTGGAGAAGACAATGGGTCAGGCACAGCAGTGCAGTACCTAAAATGTGAAACACACACACGTCAGTTAAAAAGTAGCAGAGATTATGTTGAACTGAAAAGTATAAATAACTTGGGGTTTTTTCACCTCCAGTTTCCTGAAGGTTCCAGGAGATTTGGCAAAACCAACATTTTAAGCAAAGCCAAACAACACACAAATCTGCCATTAGTACTGATTTTCCTGCAATTATATAGAACCTTTCATAAAAGCAAACTTACTAAGTATTGGACAACTGAATTTGCTGTTGAGATAACAATCTCTGTATTGGAGTCCCATGTCTAGTAGGGAAATCCTGACAAACATCAGGAAGAAGGCAGAAAGAACCTGCCAGAAAAGGATTGTGAACTAATTCAGGTTAGAAGGGACCCAACAAGGGCTGCAGCCCTCTCGAAGCAGGGTCAGTTCTGAGGCCAGAGCAGGTTGCTCAAGGCTCTAACCAGTCAGATCTTGGAAACCTCCAAGGGTAGAGATTACACAACTGTACTGCTGAAGGAGTAACTGAGGTGGTAATAATGCAGAAATTAAAAATCAGCTTGTATTTTGCAGTGCAATGTGGGTTTCTAAAAAGCCCAGGCAGTGTCACTGTATCTGCAAACACTTTATACAGGTGGCCCCTTTTCTGTGACCTGCCAAATTTCCATCTTTGTCAGTACTTAATGAGCTGCAATAAGGTACCTTGCCGAGATAACAAGCCCTTTAAGGTACTCAGGCAGGAGAGACAAACTGCAGTGAAAATATTAATGATTGAATGTGCAAGTTGTCTGAGTTCTTAAGAACAGCTACCAATAGTTGGCTTGATTTTGTCTTTTTCAGTTACAATTTTACAGCACTACTGTGCATTTGTGTACCACTGGTTACTTTCTGAAGCACAGAGAAACCTTCTTCATTGGATATATTTGGCCATGTAGCCCCCACTGATGTTTTACTGAAGTACAGAGAAGTGATTAACCCAAGGTCACTGAGAGTGCCAGTGGCATCTGGGTGGTAAACCCCCAGTGTTGGTGCTGTTTGTACCTCAGTGATCCCCCTTAGTGAGGAAGGGGCAATACTGAGGGCATACAAGAGAATTTTCAATGAACAATGAATACTTTCTCCAAAAACGATCCCAGAAAATGCTTGGAAAAGGAGTATTGAAAACCCGTATGCTTCATGCTATGTATTTTGCAGTTTTTTCTTCAGATATGACACAGCAAAGTTGAAGAGCCTAGCAAATAATCTCTATGTAGAAAAACCCAAAACACTAAATAAGAAAAAAGAAACAGACTTTTTGCAGAGCTAAAGGAGTGTGAGGCCAGTGCAGTCCAGAATTTGACATCTGTATCCTGCTGCTGCTAAAACATAGGTGTAGTCACAGCTGTTTGCCCTTTCATTGCAAAGTGCAGGTTAGTAAACATCCCTGACAATAGACACAGGCATGATTTAATCACAGCTGTTACCACAGATGGGACTGTGCCAGTTATGTTTGCATTGCATTTATGTTTGCAGAAACAAGTTTGTTCAGAAGAAGGTTGTCTGTCTGTGAATCTGTATTGACATCAAAGCAGATCTATTAAACACTTCTTCCACATAGCAGAGAATGGAAATGGAGAGATAACATCACAAATTAAGTATTTGCTTAAAATATTGAAGTAAATGTTGAAAAGGGATTAAAAAATTATAAATTTCTGGAATGTCTTATTATTAAGTGTGTTTTCTTAATCAGTACTGACTTCCCTAGAGAAGGCAAAGGGCAGAGGACAGATTCCACAGTAACAATCGGACTGCCTATGCAGGTTACTACAATATTTGTCTTGCCCATTTGATGCTTTGCTATGCAGTCAGAAACAGACTTCAGTGTTTTCAAGTGCAGTTCAAGCATAATTAGAAACTCAAAATGAGTTGAAATCTCAGCTGGAGGCTTAGCAAGTTGTTTTCTTGCTGCAAGTCATTTAAGATTTATAAACACATAACTTTTGGCTGGAGCAAGGTGATACCCTCAGTCCAAGTGTTCTGTTACACCTCACTTTTAGGCAGGATACAGTGCACTTAGTGTCCAGCTGTGCAGTGTCTTCTGCCCCTTCATGCAGCAGAAGCTCAGGAGCTGTGGGGCTGCTGTCTCTCCGAGGCAAAGACTGCAATATAATTGTAATAATATTATATAAGGGTGCATTTGTTTCATTTGTAATACATGCATGCAGCAGCAACAGGGTCATTTCTAAAAATACTTGCCATGCAGGGAGCCAGGCTCCTGTGGAGGCTGGAGAAGGTTTCCATGGCAGAAGCTGTGCCTGGGGGACAGGGCTGTGGCTGTAGATGGAGCATGGCTAAGTGAGCAGGGCAGGGCAGAGCGGGTGTGCGGGGAAGGTGGCAGTGCCCTCACCCACCGCGGCCTCCAACAGCTCCTTTGGGAGCATTTGGGGCAGTCCTTTGGCAGGGCTTGGAATTGCCTCCTCCCCAGTCAGTGCAGAGGGTGGGGAGCACCAGAACTGTCTCTCAGGTGACTCCCCCAGTCCCTGCAGGAGGTCTGTGTTTAAGGGGATGCAGCCCTAAGCTGAGTGCACCCACTGAATAAACAAGAAATCACTGCCAAACTCTTCAGATGCAAGACTTCTTACAGCATCTCTGTTTCCTTGTCTTCAAAGAGCCCTTTAATGAAGAACTCCATGCACTGGCTGAATTAATCTCAGTTTCAAATACAAGAAGCATGTCTGTAAAAAGAAGAAACATGCTGGTGGTGCTGTACAATGCTATTTTTCGTGCTGTCTGGAGAGTAATAGGACACTGGTAAAGCAGATTGTCCCCAGGTGTACTTCTCCTTGGGGCTGTGCCTTTCTCTGCCCCTGACTGCCACACAATAGTGTATCAGTGGGGTACTGGCCATCTTCACTGGTGACACAGTTTTTGGAAGGGGAATTGGAGGAGGTTCATGTAAGGTCTATATTTGCTTTTTCAGTGCAGGCAGGAAGTTGGAAAGTAATCATTGTAATTAAAAACAAGACAAAATTTATCTGCATATATAGCACATATATTTGAGAAACTTCAGTCAACTTCTTGAGACCACTGGAATTATTTTTGCAGTGGCATGGAAAAGACTTTCAGTTACACAATCTGATCTGTTCACTTAGAAACAAAATCCTAATTTTAAAATGAAATATGATCCCTAATGAAATTTGAATATGAATTCAAATTGCAGTGTTCCTGTGCTCACCATGCAGCTCGAGTCATGACATTAAATTACATTTTGATAAGATCTCATTACCTGTGTTGTAGTATTATGAAGCACTAAGACAATGAAATGCTCTGAGGATTCATTCACCTTTACTGCTCCTCTGCTCTCAGGTTGTACAGGTTGGACAAGATGGGGCTTGTGTTGCTGCAGGGAGGCATTGCTGGGCACACCCTTGTCTCCTGACCATGCCTGGGTAAAGCTGACCCTGCAGAGATATGAGCAAACGTTTTGCAAAGCTCAGATTTTATTTGTTGTTTTTAATATAATGAGGGCAACATCTCCTGTGTTATCCCGTGCATTTGCAGATGTTGTACATGATTTGTTATCCTTCTTGGATATGCTTATGTAGGTAGAGATTGTTTCACTGATTTTCCCAAGTGATCTGAGCATTCAGTGATTACCTCTCTAATTTCTTTCTGTGCCAAGAATAATGAGTGGGTTAACTGCTCATGATACAGCTTTGGCTGGGGAACAGAGAGAGGAGGTTTCTTGTGAGTTATGGCAAATATTATGGTGTTCATGGGGGAAAAATGCCTCCACCTCACCTTCTTCCCTCTTCCTTGTAAATCTCTGCCAACCCCGGCTGCTGCCCCCAGATTACAGGGCTTTTAAAGAGACACAATTAATTATCTTCATAATCAATTTGTCAGGGCTATGAAGGCCTATTAGTGCAGCCAGGGCCCTGATACAGTTATACAAATGAAGTAGACTGGAAAAAAAAATCAGTCTTTACTGTAAGACAAACAAGGTATTTCTGTTATGAAAGTGGTTTTGGATGCTTTCTGTGATGATTTAGGGGGTAGGCTTGCTTTTCTTCTTTTGTCTTTGTCATTTATTTATTTATTCATTTATTTTGCATGATCTTGGCATATATTGTTCAGGAGGCAAAGATATGCCCAGTTGTGAAAATAGAATATGGGTACCCTGAGAGAAACATTTAGGAGTAGTATGAAATCTTTGTTCAGCAGTGCATGTCGAAAAAGCAGCAGTGCATGTATCTGATGTTCTGATAAATGTCAGTGTGACACTTAGGAAGGAGGAATAGAGTTGATTTCAAGCTCCATATTGGTAATTGGGTCTTCAGGAGACAAAACCCAGTCTGTTTTGAAGGCTGCCCCTTCCAATGAGAAGCTTTTGAAAAATATGGGAAAATAAATCTAAATGAAGTATCTGTGCAGGATCTTCTTCAAAACTCTGGTTACATTTATCATAAGAAGCTGTATAAATCTCCAGCATCAAGCATCTTCTTGTCAAGTATAATACTCATTTTAAAATAATACAAGAAGTAAGAGTATTATGTGACTCATGAAAGATTGAACATATGGCAAAAATCGGTTTCTCCATTTTTGAAAAGTTTTTGAAACACTTGCTAGCTAGGAAGCAAGCTTTATGATGGGAAGCTGTATCTTTTATTAGACTAGAGCATAAAATTGGAAATCAGCTGTACTGTGGGTCCCTTCCAACTCAGAATATGCTGTGACTGTAAATACTGGACAAGCTTTCAGTCAAAGGGATTGAGGGACTGAAAACTGTGGCTGGACTTCACTGGGAAACTTGCTTTAATGCTTGTCCTTGCCTTACCTGCTCAGAAAACAAGAAGCATTTCAGTCCCTAGGCTCTTGCTTTAGCACTTTTCACAAGTATTACAATCTCACACATTTAAAAAGGGATGTGACAGTTACAGTTTTTCAGCTTGCACAGTGCTCTGAACTGACAGATGTGTAAAGAAGAGCTTTAGCTAAAGAAATTGATATAATGTGGATTCTGTGCTGCCTAAACACTCCAGTGAGGAACAGTCATCCAAGTGTAGGAAACAGAGCATTTGCCCTTTGAGATTCCAGCTTTGCACTGCAAATAGTTTTGCTTTGAGTCTTTCTGTACTGATTCTATAGGTTTAGTTAGATTAAAGCACCATTCTGATTAGAGATTACATTATCTCTAATGGTTGTGGCATGTATGGCCCTATACAAAAGTCGTGGTTTCTCTGGTAATGCAGCAGGGTCAGGAACATTTGACTGTAGATTTCTCAGATTTCAAGCTGGAGTTTAAGTAGAGGAACACTCTCAGCCATAAATGTTTATCTTACCAAATACTGGTGTTTCCTGGGTAAGTGCATGCACAACCAGCTTTAACCAGCAGCACTCAGCTGAGAGTTGAGCCCCACCATTCCTGCACATGCCACATGTGGCTTTCTCTAAAGAACTTCTGGTCTGGCAAATGTAAATCAGTTTACAGATCTGCTTGCAGTATAAATGTCTAGAGAGCTGGACTGAATCTGTTTAGCTGAGAGAAATAAGTGAAGTTTGGACTCCATCAGTATAAGCAGTGTGATGATTCATAAAAAATGTATCATTTAGTACTTCACATCTGTTTGAATCTCTTGTTTTCTGTTTTAAACATATTCAGTGTTACTCTGTGGTCAAAACTTGGTTACGTAAATCTTGGAAGAAAATATTTTTTTAGTTATTTCTAAAAAAATCTTATTGAAAATGCATTACAGGTTGCAGTTAACGGAACCAAGTGTAAAATGCATGAATGCTTTTTGAGGGCTTTTTGATTCAGTGGTGGCTGCTTTCTCTGTGTCTTTGCACAGCCAATGCTAGATAAATCTCCAAACTCAAAAAATGGGCATCTGAGAATTCCTTGCATGTGCATGGTGAGTCCTTGAGAAATGCCATGCAGTTATCCAAGGAATGAAGCAAGCAATCCTGGGTCAGATGAGGCACCTCTGTAAGGCAGTGAGTGCCTTTTGTCCACGGGTTCACAAATCTGCAGCTGAGGTGATCTATGTGTCAATGTGTAGGCAAATGCTATGCAAGTGTAGATACATAGTCGTGTTATCTTTGTCAGTAAATCCAGCTTATGTCCCCATTCTTGGCTTCTTATTCCTGTCTCTGTGCCACAAGGACAATTTTTTATGAATATCCCTTCAGTTATCCCCATAGAGTTGTCAGATGCAGCTCTGGAGGGGCTGATGCAGTGCAAGAGCAGAAATGAGTGGTCAAACAACACAAGAAGAACGTGGGGCTTTCATCACACTGCTGTATATTGCCCACTGATTTCTTGTGCTGTGACAAACCAAAGCCTAAAAGCCAACCAGTGACACATGTTTTTCTTTCCTGACAACAACAGCAGGTCAGGAAATAATGCAATATCCTCCCACCCTGAGCACTTTCTGTTCTGGTAGTCTCTTATGTATATTGCCATCTTGAAACTTAGATACACTGAAACTTTTTAAACTTATTTTTAAAACTTGTAACTAGTTTAATTTATATAATTAAAACTACTACTATTAACCACAGTGTAACAGTTACAGATGAAATGGGCATAACATGTCCCTGGGAGCAAAATTTTGCTATTGACTGCAGACAGCTAAAATACAACATGAAATAGCACAGATAACCTGATGTATACTTAGTTGCTACAGACTAAAAGTAACTGAAAAGCACTCCTAACTTTAAGATGGGAAGTATGTGATGCTCAATGAATTTGTCTTAAATAGGATCTGTTGAGGGTGTAGGCTAAGTTATTAAAATATGGAGTTAATACTCACAAAACTATGTTCTACTGTAGTGTTTATAACATGTTTATAAGTAATATTTTATACAATAACGTCTCAGCCTTGATATATTTTGGAAGGATAATAATTTTCCAAAGGAGTCCCAACGAACAACTGCAGACCTGTGAAGACACCACTGTGCAATACAATAATCCAATCATACATAGTTAAGAAATCTGCAGGGGGTGCAAACAACTTGAGTTTCTTACACTGACACAAACAGTGGTCTTTTTAAAGTGCTTTTTTAAAAACTGTGTTTAATATCTAGAGGTAGGAGCAAAAGCAAATACTAAAATGGAAAGAGTTCATAACCATCAGGAGCTTAATCACCTTCCTTACCTCGTCTTAACCTTACTGAAGTTGCTCTTGTAAAGCAGGTGCTACTGGGACAGAGCTACCAACTAAGGTAAAGATTACACTGGAATTAAGTGGGTGTAATCTGGGGCTCCCACTTCTAAGCACATCATTAGTCCCTTGACTTGGTGGACTTGTGCACGTGAATTTTAAAAGAATAAATGGAGTCTTGAACAAGTTGTATCAAGAAAGTTTAGAGGATATAAAAATAAATGTGGCATTATAAAGAACAAAAGCTGAATGGCAGAAAAACAGATTATGAAGTTTAGTAGTTTAAGATTCTACTTTTTTGCAATTATGCAATGAAGTCTTTCTTATATGAAAAATTAAGAAACAAATGAGCTCACACTTTTGAACCATTATGTAGAAATGTTTTTAGCAGTATGATAATTTTCACTATATATCTTTGTGTTGAATGCAACAATTTTCAGTACATATTTTCATGTTCTGTATACAAGCCCTTCTCATTAACAAAGATGAGTCATGATAATTTCCCACAGTACTCATTGCAAGCCTGATATTTGTGTTCAAGGAGCTGTAGGAGTAATCTCACCTTTCAAAAATATCTGGGTTGGAAAAACACACCTGTTCTCCCCATCTTCCTTCCTCCTTACCCGGGGGGATTCTCTGGGGGGAGGTGTTCAGAGAACAGTTTTGCCACTTTGTATCTTGTACAAGGGTTTCCTGGACTATTTCTGGGCTGGATACAAAGTTATTTGCCAGGTAATTAATCAATCAATTTTGTTAAGCTGTCTCTAGGCTGCCTTTCTGAAATACTTTGTAAATAGCAAACCCTGTGTGTGTTTAGGCTTCATTTTCACTTGCTGAAGTTGCCTGTGCAGTTAATCTTTGGAGCATGTTGCCTGGGCAAGCATTTTTAAGAATGAACTGCTCCTCATGCTCTCTAAAAGCAAACTATGAAAATAAGAATTCTAGCTCAGTGGAGCATGTGTTGGGCTGTCTGCAGTGTGACTGTTTATTGGGCTGGAACCACAAACTACTGAATGTGCTCCTGCCCAAGTCTCACAGTGTCTCTGGTTATTTTAACAGTCTCCTCTCTACCAGATAACCCTGGACAAAGTAGAACAGTTTGGAATATCTGAAATTTTGACATCCAGTAGCTACTTAACAGTGAAGCATTTTGTAAAATCAGCCTTGATCAGCTGCAGTGCATTTAAATACACAGTCCTGTTCACAGAACAGCTGAGATGGGAAGTAGAATAGTTACATAACATTTCTGTAATAAATTTCTGTCATAAATTAGCTCTGCTGCCATGAACCACGACCAAAACTCACAGATAATATTTTCTTCAGCAGTGGTCTCAGATTTTGTCACAACACATAGTTACAGATGACAAAGGTTCTCTAGGACCTAGTCCAAACCAAGGAGATGAGTTTCTTTTAACCAAAGAGGTTATTCTTCAGCTCTACAGTGATAAATTCTTTAGGTATTTTAAGGCTGAAAATAACATTGTGTTGCCACTGCAACCTGCTTTTAATTCTATTTGTGCATTTCCCATTTGCTTAAAAGTTGAAGTGATATTCTGGCTGAACAGAAAAAAAAACTTGCACTGTATGAAACTTAGTACTCTTTTTTAAGGTGTTAAAAGAGAAATAACAGTGAGTTTAAACAGCAGGTGTTTGAGGCAGGCTGACTGTCAGAAGAGTTGGGTTTATTCCCATTCTGAGCATATCCAGCCTCTGGTGTGTACTTGAGGTGTGTGCTTTAAGGTGTTAATGAGAGGTAAAGTACAGATGTTTGGGATTTTGTCTTTGTCTAACAGTTCTAATATGTGAGAGGCAAGGACTTACTGGAGGACTCTATTCCCTGTACACTGAGCAATTATCTGCAGTGTTTGTGGAAGAGGCACCTGCAGGGATGTACTCTTTTAAAAGAGTAAGTAGATATAGGAAGCAACCTTTAACTGCATGGAAGTGGGAGGAAGATGAGAATCATTACTAGACATCATTAGTACATTATTTTTTTCCCCTAGGAACTTGATTAATCAAGACACTGAAATTCTGTGTCATTTTAAGGACGTGGACTTCCCACAGCTTTCTTTAAACCACTTTGTTATTTCTTGAGCTAGAAACAGACACTTTCTTCTCTTGTGGTTTTTATGGTGAATTCTGATTTTCTCTTCCCCTTTTTCCTTCACTCCTGAAATGCTGAAATCAGGTGGCAACTACAAATACAGAATGTACAGTATGAACGAAACTGCATGACCTCATTGATAATATATGGGCATACTTATAGCTAAGCATCCCAAGACCACCTCATGGCACAGCAAAACCATCTGATATCTCTGGAAGATCTTACATGAATTGTTCTCTTTTTCTGAGCCAATAACACCACAAAACCCACAGGAAGCTGTCTCTGTAGTGGCTGCGGTTCTGCAGTTTCCTTCTTGCCCAACTCTTAAGTGGTCAAAATATTTTTGAAAAAGTTAAATCAACACAAAGCAGAGAATAGACTTCCTGTTCTTGCAGTGTAATGTGCCCTCAATTAGGAAGATGGATTCACACATCTGACTATCCTTCTGTGTCCTTTGAATCAATTTAGCATTATGGTTTGAACTGTACTTGTTAAATGATAGTTTTATTATGTTTTCTGCCATGGTCCTTCCACCTTATTTTAAGTCTCTGTCTCCACCCCTGCAGTCCTCTTTGGTTCTCCCTCCATGTGCCTCATTTTGGTTTATCATCTTTAGTCTTCACTTCCAGCCTGCAGGCCTTGCCCACCCTCCCCAGAACTTTTCAAGGGGAAAAAGATGAAAGGGAGGGTTATTTTAGCCCACACTTTATCAGGTCACCCTCCCCTGGGTTTCTTTTCGTGCGTCTCCACATCTTGAAATCTTGCCCCTCCTTCCTGTTGTGATCTCAGCCTTTTCCTTCCTGCCTCCTCTGGTGAATGCTCTTAGACTTTGGCAACAAAGCATGTGGGCATAAAAAAACGTCACATTCCGCCTCCTGCACGTGTAGATAGAGTGAAAAAAAACCCAACCCAACCCAATCTGAGGCTTAGTTGCATCTGGCCATTAACAAATCCAAGTGGTGCAGGAGTGTTTTCATGGCAGGGGCCATGGAGGAGCTTTGGCAGAAGGCCATGCTGGGCCACGGGAGCTCCCACGGAGAGCGGCCCCTCCGGAGCTCGGCACAGCCCCTACTGAGGGAAAAGGGGGGAAGCCACAGCACTCTGGGAGCACCCGGGTGGCAGGAGGTCAGGGATGGTGCTGACAAAGGGTTGAGGTCACTGCAGCTTTAGGTCTGCCCTGGTGTGTGCTGGGAGAAGGTCCCGGTGGGCTCTCTCTGGGGCAGGAGTTGAGTTGGCACTTCCCCCCTTATTTCAGGCTGCTGCCTTGGGAATTTGCTTCTGCTATTTCCTGGAATATGTATTTGTTTATTTTCAAAGGAGAACAAAACTAAAACTCATACAGTAGCTTTGGGTAGGGCATTTCTTGGTAGAGGGAGTGATTTGGATTATCGAATTATCAACTCTTTTTAAGAACTTAAGTTCTTCTGAAGATTGCATGGAGCACGAAAGCAGCTGATAGCACATAAAAAGTACAACTGCAAGAAAATAATGGCCCTGATACCGTGGCTTTTACTGTCATCCATATCTTGTGAAATGTTTGCAAAGTGAGAGCAAAGTACTCCCAGTTTTGGCCTGGGCTTTTTTCTCACCACCTTTCCTTTCACTGGCAGCTTATATATCTGATTAGTCATGCAACTTTTGCTCTAATTAAACAATAAATTAATCAACATCATAAACTATGGACCACAGTGATGATGTGGCTAATGCACAGAGCATGACATCTTTTCACTGAGGTTTGAAGCACATGAGTGGGTGATTCATTTGGAAGTTGTTTAACTTACGACTTGGTCCTACAACATCTGAGAGTATGTGCTCAGCTTTCTGTGGCATGAGCTACCCCAAAAGAAACTGCAGCTTCATAATTGGACAGAATATGCATCAGACACCCACCTCCCAAAAGTAAAATGGCATATTTAAAAAGCCTTTCTTTCTAAATGGAAAAAAAAATGTTTGCAGTATTTCTCTTAGTACTTAAATAAATACTTTTAAAATCGCTGTGCCTAAAATACTGGGAAGAGTTTATTTTTCCAAGCCACAGGCAGCAGTTCGTGGTGCTATAGGAAATGCTAAGGCTATGCAGTCACCACCTGAGAGCAAATCAAATCTCCCAAGTTGTTTTCTTTTTGTGTCTTTATTGCTTTTATCTCAAGAACAAAATGTACAATTAAGGAACTCGAAAACTGATGTCCCGCCCCTTCAAACAATGGGCAAACGCAAGAGAAGGTTTGAGCCCGCGCTGATCGACATCTCATCTCAGTGCTGCGGCCGCTTCCAGGGGGCGAAAATTCCTTCGCCCCGACGCGAGCGCAGCGGGGGCTGTGCTGAACTCCCGGAGCGGCGCAGCCCCCCGCGCAGCCTCGTCCTGCGGCAGCCCCGGCCCCAACCCCGCACCCCGTCCCGCAGCCCCATCCCCGCAGCCCCGGGGCGGTGCCGGCCCGGCCTGCTCCGCTGCCCGCGGTTCAAACGCCCCTCGCACTCCCATAGGCTGCGCCGCGCCGGCCGCGCTCGGCCCCCGCCGCCCCGACCATGGCGCAGGGGAGCCCGGCGGTCCCCGAGCCCGGCGGGCGGCCCCGCACCGCGCCAAGCCCGGCCGAGCCCCGCGGAGCCGCCACGGGCCGCTCCACCCTCGCCGCTCCGCCGCTGCCCGCGGCCCCGGGTCTGGCGACGGGGCGGGGAAGGCGGCGGCGTTGGGGCGGCGCGTCCCCCCGCGGCGGGATGGGATGGGCCGGGCCGTGCCGGCGGTCGGACATGGCGGAGGCGGTGCGGGGGGAGCGGCACGCGGTGGGCTGAGCGGACCGGCCCGGGGCATTGCGGCCCCTCCCGCGCTCTGCGCCCCGCGGCGGGCCCGGCCCCGGCCCCGCGGGGGAGCCTCCGCACTTTTACCAAACTTGAGCCCCCGCTCCCCTTCCTCCTCCTTCATCTGGCCCTCCTCCCCCGTCCCCGCCCCTTCCTCGCCGCCCTCCTCTTCCTCCTCCCCCCCGCGCCCTGGGATGTTTATTCGGGCGTCTGCGTGAGGCGCGGGTGGCGGCGCCGAGTTTCTCTCCCCCGGCCTGAGGAGTTGCAGGCGCGCACACGCTCGCCCGGCTCCGGGGGAGAGAAGGAGACAAAATGTCTGCCAGGGCCGCGGCGGCTCCCTCGAAGGTAAGGCTCGGCCCCGGCGCTCCCCCCGCGCTCGATCCCCGCGGCACCCCCGGCGCGGTTCTCCCCTTGCCCCGGCGGCCGTGGCTCATCCCCGGGGGCGCGGGCAGCGAGGGCAGCGGGCCGAGCTGGGGGGGCGAGGCGGCCGGAGCCTCACGGGCACTTTCCTCGCAGGTGGCTCGCAGCCCCCCGGCCTGGCCCGCAGCCCCCGCCCTACCTGTTGGGTGTTCGGAGCGGGGCCCAGCGGCGGGACCGGCCCTGGAACCGGGCCGTGCCCCGGGGAAGAGCCCCCGCGCTCCCGCCGGTGCGCTGGCCATGCCCTTTTGTTCCCGGCTGGAGCCGGGTAGCAATTAAGAAAGGTTCAACCGGGAGAGTCCAGTACTGCAGGATTTTTCTGTGGCTGCTGAATCAGTCGGGGCTGATTGTTGCTGACATACGGTAAACAGCTTTGGGGCGGCAGTAATCCGCCAGAAACTTGTGCCGGCCCTCCACCTGACCGTAGGTGTTGGTGCAGGTGCACAGCGCGGGGTGTGTACTCTGACCTCTCCCGGCTCGGCCTCCGTGAGTAACGCCGAGCGGCCCCCGGGGCAAGAGGTGGAGTTCGGAACGCTCAACAGGTTATTTCTCCTCCGTGTGAAATTAAAGGCTTGCTTTGAAACTAGTCTGAGTTTGAATTTCGAACTCATTTTTAGCTTGTGGCGCCTGAGTAGTCGCTGTGGCCTCAGCGGGACGAGTTGCCGTGGTGTGTTTGCCGGTGCTGCCGGAGCTCGGCATGGTGGTGTTTGCTTTCGAGTGAAACTTTGTGGTTTCGGTCTGATGTCACTTACTGGAATGCACTTATTCAGGAGCGATATTCTCCAGGCT
>JAWWLZ010000019.1:15361909-15373966 GCA_035041345.1 Poliocrania exsul
TTCGAGTGAAACTTTGTGGTTTCGGTCTGATGTCACTTACTGGAATGCACTTATTCAGGAGCGATATTCTCCAGGCTTCGGCAAAATGCACACCTTACCGCATTGCTTCAGAAAAACTTCAGAACTCGAGGCACTAAGTAACAAGAAAACTTACTACAGTTGTAAGGTACTGTTAGTTGGCGATTTTATCAATCCTGAAGTCTTCTTTTCGAGGCGTTTTCAAGGCAACTTCAGCTCCCAGAGTGGAATTTAAAAGACTTAAAAGCTAATGTTGACCTACTGAGTTTGATGCCTCTTCTAAGTATGCTTTCAGAGATACTTTATTACGTTTTAACATATATCTGCACACATTTCAACAATAAATATGTGTGATGGGAGGAGTAACTTATTTTGGGTAATGTTTCTCACTGGTGGCATTGCCTGGGTATGGAGACAGAGGAAACGTAGTTTTAAACCCTGTTCAAATGCCTTTGTATTAACAACAAATAGTTGGAGGTAAATGTTATCTTAGCGTTGTGTTGGAGTTCTGCTATTGCAGGAATTGTGAGAAGTGGCATCAACTTAAATTTCGCAGATTTAAATCAAAGTGTAAATTTCTCATTTCCAGTTCAAAATGCTCTCTTAAAATACAGCTCTTTTGTGAGACTGTGGACAAATGCGGCCTCTCACATATGCATGCTCTGTCTTACAGTTTTTTCTGTTTTTAAATATAGAAGTAGTATCTATATTAATTGTAGACTGGTGTAAATTCGGAGTTATTTGAAACTCTTCCTGCTCATGGTTCATATCACGTTGGCCCTTTGCCTGCATGTATCAGCCACACTAATTATACTGCAAGGTATGTTAATTTAAGAATGTTGCAAAATATAGTCTCACTTTGGTTTAACTCTTCACTGGAATGCTTTCAGATTTATAGAAGTCATGCATTCGAAATAGCATAAACATCAGGGGGAAAATGGATTTTGTAAGTCTTGTAACTTTGTCAGTTCTTACAGTATAGCTGTAATACCTTTTTATCAAAATTGTTTCTTTTTGATCTTGATCTCAGCAATGGCTTTAGAGACTACAATCTGATGCATCCAGTTCATATGAATTTCCTTGTCCAAACAGAAATGCTTTCAGTAGATGGACAGTGTTATTTGTACTTCAGCCATTAGTTCCTGGGCCACTGTCCATTAAAAGTTATAGATGGAAAGATTAAAAATATTTTTGAAATACTAGAATGTTGGAGGACTTCTGTGTTCAGGTTTCAGATCTTGCTTCTTTCAGTCACCCCTTTGGACATGGTATCTGGTTTCTCGTTTTGGGGGTTGTAATACATTTAAAAAACCCCTCTGTGAATGGTCTTGTCTTAATAGTTACTTAATACACTTTTGAGCCTTGAGTCCTTGTCCACATTTATCTAAGCACACTTAACCTGATGAAAACTAGGGGAATAAAAGAGCATTAGCTGAATAATTCTTATTTGTCCATGAGGGAATCTTGGCTGCTGTGATTGATTGTGTTACACCCTATTATCAACAGTCTTCAACAAACAGTCTTTCACTGCCCTTCAGTTTTGATTACTTAGCTTTTCCCTGCTATGCTGTAAAAGAATGTGGTTTTATTAAGGTGTTACATGCTTGTTGTAGCTGTTGGTAGAATACAATAGAAAATGGGGAGGGAAATGAAGTCTTGCTTGCAGCCTAATCTGGCTGTGGCTGTTTTTGCAGACTGTGAGGGGCCTCATCTCCTCTGATGTGTTTGAACAATGCGCAGGGATGCTGTGGGAGTGACTGTCAGGGTCTTAGTAATGGGGTATCAAACTTTCTACCTTTAAGCTGGGTTTCAAATATAGTCCACATTTGAAAAAAAATCCAAACAAACCAAAACAAAAAGCTTTTAAATAGTAAATGGGCCAGGACTTGCTGAATCCCTGAGCCTTTTTGCATGCAGAACCCGAGTTCTGGTGACTTCCTTCTAGTTTTAAATAAATTCATGAAGGATATTTCCCAGTCTTTCACCTCAGTCCTGTAATTAATTGAATTTTGGTTATTCTAACTGGTTTTCTAGCTCCAGATATGTATCTGGTAACTACACTTTGCATCAGGAGTTGAGAACATGATCATGTTAATGGTTCTAGACGTGCTGATTGCAAGGACTCTTTGGTTGCCTATTTTGGAGGGAATGGCCTATGGTTTTCATAAATGTAGGCTGGCATTCTACCCAAAATCTTACTTGGAATGTATTTGTTTCTTGTAGACAATGTATATGGAGGCTTTTAAAGTGTTTTTTAATGTGATCTGTGAGATAGTTAAGTTTGGAACAGTGTTTTGTTTTTCCCATGTAAATCTGTACATGAATGTTGTAAACTTAGATCAGTTCTCCAGTTGTTGGTGAGATTCTTCAACTGTAAAAACAAAGAAATAAATACATAGAAAATGTATATGGGGAAGTGACTGAGAATTTGGTTTTGCTTTAGGTGCATTTTTCAGTATGAATTTGATTGCAGCATGAGAAGAGCCGTGAGCCCCACACTCTGTAGGTCATTATGAAGTGTGTTCTGGAGTTTGCTTCTGGTTCAATGTGCACCATAAAGATTACTGTAATGTAAACAGAGCTGGAAATCTGACTGTGCCTGGCAACTGGTTCCACCTTTATAGAATGGAAAATCAGGAAGACCTTATCACTGACCAGCTAGATAATGTTTGTGTCAAGGAAAACATCTCGAAACAGGTTATTGTACATCATAGGTATGTGATGTGCACATTTCACTTCTGTTACATTCTGTGAGAAGAGATACCATGCAGAACAAAACATGATACTTTAAATTAGTGTTTGAAGTCAAAAGTGGTCACTGAGCTTGAATATATGTCTGTGTTGGCACTGCAATAGACCATTGTTTCAAAACCTGGGTTCTCATGAAAATACTTGTTACTAAACCCTCAGCGTAATTGGGAACAGACCTGTAACCAGTGAACTGCTCAAGCTCTGAATTGTGCTAAATATTTTGGGTTTATTACCTGAAATGCTATGCAAAAGTGGTGTTATCTTAGGTCACAGCTCTCATCCAAAGGCTTTATATCAGAGTTGGTGGAGTTCTGACCAAGGACCCGAGTGTTCACCCATTTGGTAGAGGCCATGCCAGTAAGTCTGCAGTGTGAAACAGGACCCTCTTCTGTTTTGTTCTCCTGTCCTCTACAGAGGAAAGGCCGTGCCTTGTCTACACCAGGGTAGTGGGAAAAACCTGATTACAGTCACAGTGTGGGGACAGTAAAGCCATATGCCTGTCCATGTCAAAATTAATAGGCCCAATGTTTGGTTTAGAACACTGTGTAAAATTCTAAGTGTCTTTCAGTTAAGGGATAGTATTTGAAGCCAATGATTATTTTTAAGTTTTTGTTATGGGTTAAGAAAGACACTGGTCATTTATATCACAATTTTTCCCTTGTTATTATGGTATAAATACAACAAAAATTAATATCAAACTCTGCTCAGTGTTTTCTCAGGCAAATATATTGCTAATGACTTCTTCACTGAGTGTACTGATTAAGCAAACAGCCGCAGGGAAGTCTTAAAATGAATTCCATGATTCTCCTCAGTGTATTTATGCTGAGTCCAAAAAGTCCTGAAATGAAAACATAGTCTTGTCTTATAATTATGCTATTTTAGGGACTGATTATTCAAATATGCACTCTGCACTCACAAACAGCAGGGATGCTCTTGTTTCAAGTGGCTGTGGCGTATTCAGTGAAGGGTCTGAGGAAATGGAGGGCCACGTTCAGCTGAATGTTGTGAGGGCCAGTGTGGGTACCTTGGATCCTGCAGAATAACGAGCACTGCTGAGGCCACGAGTGTGGTGACTTGTCCAGGACTTTGCTTGGCTATCCATGAGATTTTCCTACTGTGTTATACCCTTGGATAACTCCGTAAGCCCCAAGCACTGGGGACTGTTTGAGTTCTGTAGATGTCTTGCTGCAGAGCTGGAGAACAGCCCCAGTACGTGCACGCCTGAGCACTTGGCTTATGGTTACTGTTTCTAACTCTGTAGGATCTTCCATAGCTCTTTCTGGTTCTTTCCTGCATACACACATCAGGATTTATTTGGACACTTGGAAAAATTAACCATATTGTTGGTGCTAAAAATTGAAATATTGGCTGTATGTTAAAATAGTATTTATTTTCTCAAGAGTATTTGGTAATCTCTAATAGGATTCTTGTTTCCTAATCCATTATAAACAGATGTTCTTCCCTTTTGTGGTGGGGGAGGGCAGCCTAAATTCAGTAAGTTGATAGTGGTAGGGAGTGTTGTGTTGGAGAAGTTCCCCTTCTTGGGAGAATTGGGAAAACGTCCTGTGACCTTTTTTGGTCTGCATAACTCATCATAGGGTGTTTGGTTAATTTTCCATAGCAGAGAAAGCAATAACAGAACTTAGTATGGCTCTGATGGTCTTTTTGTCTCTCCACCCCCACATATCCAAAGTACTGATAGGCTGAAAATAGGAATTGAGCACAAGTAGGCAGTTTCTTTAACTTGTGCTTCCCAAGGCTTTTCCCAGTCAGTACTGCCCTGAAGAGCAGCCTTCTGTCTTCCTCACCACTGCCTTTTACATCTGAGCTCTTCTTAGGAACTTAATTATCAAATATTCTCCCCACCCCTCCTAAACAGGCAGTAATTAGTTTTCAACTCATGATCCCCTGGGATTGTATAAGCAGTTCCTTCAGTTTGAACTCCATCCAGTAACAGTGTCTTCCCCTCTGCCCCACTGGGTCAGCAATCACTTTAACAGATGGCCCCATTTTATGGATCCAGCTTAAAACTTTGCTTGTAACTATTCAAGGGACCTGTTGCAGCTCTTTGCGCTCTGGGCTGGTGACTCTTCCTTAGGATGTCCCCAGAAGGGACACAGAATAAGCAAGGTGAGTAGAGACTTGTTCATACACTTGAGAGCATGTGGTGGTCAAACCTCTGGATGTCACTCCTGGAGGAGAAGAGTTTGTGTGGCTGGAGTAACATCCCTTGCCCTTCCCTACAAACCCTGATGGTTATTTTCTCTAGAGCACAACCGCTACCAGCGATGCCTCTGCTGCAGCATCAGTGACTCAGTGCTGGTAATCATGAACTTCAATAACACACAAGTTTTCAGAAGTGACTTGAGGCTGAAGAGATGCTGCTCAATTTTTTAAAGTAGAGTTAATTAAAAAGAAGTAATAACCTTAAATTATAACTAGAAGCAGTAGCATAATGAAACAGGACAGATTGTGAAATTTGAGCAATGATGTCAGTTCTTCTATTACTTAAATTCCAGCAGTGGTGATGGGAGTTTGCAAAAGGACTGACCTGACACATACTGCTATAAAGCAATGTATAAAAACATATTTTAAAGTCTTAAATTTAAAAAAAGTAAATAGCCCATTGGGAAGTATATGGACATAGTTGCTTTCAGCTTCATTGAAAGTGTAATAAGTATAAATTATGTAATCTGAAAATATTCACTGGTTCTAGTAGAAGGTAACAATTGGAATTACTGTAACTGTAGAACTCCAGGAGTAACTTTGAGGTGCTACTTGAAATGTGGTATCAAATAATTAGTCAGTTCTAAGTCGTATGGGATCAGGGTAGTACCTGGAGCTAACTATGCCAAGTGTTGTTTATCTGAACAAATTCCAAGCCTCATAATAAATACATAGTTCATGTTCATTTTAGATGACTGGCTTGCCCACAGTGAAGCCTGGAAGAAGGCCAGATCATGTTAACCCTCTTAGCACAGGATGCTTGTTAAAAACCTTTTAATCTTACTCGACCCAGCATTGTTCCTACGTGTTATTTGCTCTTTTGTCCAGGAATGCCTCCACATGAATTGGGTTTCCAGCATAATGTTAGGTGAAAAAGCTACAGGCTTTCCCTATAAGCCTGGGCTCCCTGAAATAGTTTTTCCAGTGGGTATTAAGATCTTAAAGCCAAGCTCGAAGGCATGGCTTTCTGACAAAAGAACTTGTGTTTCCTTCAAAATTAAAATGAAGTTGTGGAAAGTGATTGGCCATTGCATACAGGATAAACCTCTCTGTTAATAACCCAGCTATGAAATTCCTGGAGGGTAATCTCATCTGAGAGAGCTAAATGGACTTGCATTTTGATTGGGTTTTGCACTCTATGGATAATGTAGATTGGATTAATGCTCCTAAAACAGGGAGCCTTTAGCTAAGGAGTACAAGAAAGGTATACAGGTTTATAAAAATCATGTTCATGTTCATCATCAAGAAGATGTTTCATCTGAATCAGATACAGTGCTGTAGAAACACTCTACAGTATGTTGGCTTTTTTTCCAATCCTTCATATGTAGTTTCTTGTAGTTTGTTTATTGTTGATAGTTGGGTGGTAAATCTGCCCTAGAATTGCCCAGGAAACTGCTGAGTTTCCAGTTAGGGGATCTATTGAATACCTGCTCAGTATGCAACTCTGAATATTTAGCCTATTATATTTGTCTTAGAGCTGTTGGCTGCTGTATTTTACATTATTTAGGTGCAGTGGTACCAGTTAGATTGAAAAGCACTTGTTGGTACCTTGGCTGATTTCATTGCTGCCAATCCTGCATGTTAAGACAAGTTTTGGGGACAGAGGTTGAAACATTAGGTGTGTATTTGATTATTGGTTTTGAAGAACTCTCTTGGCCTTTGAGGTCAGAGATAATTCATTTGAAATGAACCAATGCCAGTGTAAAAGGTTTTTCTTACTTGTGTTTATCTGCAATCAGTAAATGTTTCTTTATCTTGGGAAGATGTGTAAGCAACAGTAAGAAGCCAGTGGTTGGGAGTTGCTGAGATCATTGCTCCTTTAAAATGATCAGTGTTGTTGGGTTTTGGTTTTGTTTTTATTCCAGCATTATGAGGGCACCTTTTAACTGTATAGTTGCTGATGCTTGGAGTATCTTTTTGCCTGTAAACTTAGTTTGGTTTACAGTAATGTGAGATCCGTGTCCTGCAGTTCAAGTTGTGTTTGCATCTTAAACAGGCAGCAGATGCCTTTGAAACTTGAATGTGATGCTTCTTGCTCGCCTGAACTTCTGACTGCATTTACAAAAATCAGCCATGCCTGAAGTAGTTGCTGATAATAAAAGTACTTCAAATGAAAGCAAGCAGTCAGAGAAATACTGTATAGGCTTTTTTCCCCTTTTTTCTCTATGAGTAAAATAAAATTAAGAATTTTTACCATGTTCTTTATATTTGTCCCTGGTTTTAGTCCCTTCTGTGTGAATGGTGAATGCTTGAATTCACTAGAACTGGATTTATTAGTGGTAGAGTGGCAGGGAAAGCAGGCAGTGATGTGCCAGGCAGCAGAAATGCAGCACAGGACAGGATGGACCGGGCTGTGGGAGGTGCCGGTGCTGCTCCTGAGCCCTGGGCTCAGCCTGGCAGTGTGTGCTGTGGGGTGGGGTGGGACAGCACAGGGGCAGGGGAATCAATCACACAGTGGGTTCAAATGGTTTGCCTCTTTCTGATTGAGCTGTTGGCAACTGAATACTGCATTTTTAATCTTGTGGGGTAAATTGACTGAAGGATCCAATTTTTCTTTTCTATTTGTAGAAAAATCTGTTAATAAAGTCAATGACTGGCCTTGCTTTGCTGTGAGGAAATGGCTTAGGATGTTTATAGCTGGCAATAATAATTTTTCTTTTCTCGGATGGAAAGTATTTTTTTTTTCAAAGCAAACTAAACCCTGAGTATGAAATTGCATTTTGCTTGCTCTACCTTTTAACTTCTGGAACAGGACATTTTAATTTATTCAGTAGTAGTTGCAGTCTCACCGTGTTTGTCAGTTTTATGGAAAACAACTTTAAACATTTCAAAACACTTCTTAGAGAAAGAGAAAACCCCTTAAAGATATTTTTGCTCGATAGTCTACTATAGACAATGTTACAAAACTTAGTAAGTAGTTTTCCCTCTATCAGAAGAGCAGACTTTTTCATGTTTTTATATTCCTTTTTTTAATAATTTTTGCTTTAGTCTGTATTTCTTGGATATGCTTTCTATGTAGAGGTTAGTGTGTAGCTGACCAAAACATAATACCTAAAATCTGTCTTTACTGTCCCAGCCCTTCAAGCGATGTAATTATGTTGCTTGCAAGCGATAAGCCAAGGCAATTTACAGATTACTGGAATGCTTGAAAACACTGACCTTTCAGGTCACTCGGAGCACTCCCATTATGCAGAGCTTGCTGTGGCACTGTTGTAATGTGCTGGCCTGTCACATGCTGACTAACTTGCAGAAAGCTTTGATGCAGCTGTTTTAAAAATGCTTTTGCTGACTGATAGCACTCAGGCCCCTGCCCGTGGACAAAGCCAGCTCTCATGCCGTGTTTTAGCCCCCGTTTTCTGTACCAACATTTCTTCCCTGCTGACTGCACACACGGCTCTTACCTGGGCCCAAATGTTGACTTGTCTCCATTTAAATTGTATTCGTGTTAATTTTCACTTCAAAAATAGTCGTGTGTGTGAGAGGTTTGGTTTGTGTGGTTTATTCAGAGCTACCCCAAACAAGCAGCCTTGAGAAAAGTTCATGTGGTGGGTTTAAAGAATGGGTGGATTAGGGAGAAGAAAGTGTGTGTGACTGGGCAGAGCAGGGGAGGGAAGGGATTAAAAGAACAATGGGCCTTTCTTGGTGATGACCAATGCAGTGGAAAGTAGTTTACTGCCATGTAGCATTTATTGTATAGACGTTTGAGCTCTGATGTCTTTTCTTGAATTGGTGTGAAGAATTGGAAGAATTTGACAAGTAAATGTTTATTTTTAGTGTCTGATGCTTAAGGGGCATCATACCTTGTAACTCTGCCAGTGCCACCTTCTACAGGACTGGAACATGAATAAATATTAGACTAACTTCATTTCTTGTTTACTATCTTTTATTTAGTTTCATTAATAGTTGTTAGATCAGGTAGTACCTGATTTGCAGGACTCATGGGAAGAGGAGAAATAAGTCCAAACTATAAAGTCTTTAATTCTAGTAGTCTGAAGAGACTGTTACAAGGATAAACTGTTTTTTTTTAATTTCCAAAGACACAGAGAATCCATATTCTCACTGAAAATAAGGTGCTGGATGTTTGGGGGAAATGAACATCTAATCTAAGTAAGCCTCTAAGTAAGAAGCACAAAGTAGCCCATTACCTGTGAAGGGCAAGTTCAGCAATTCACAATTCAGCCTTTGTTTCCAGGGAGTGTGTTTATATTTAATATATTCTGTTGGTTGCTTGGACCTCAGATCCTAAGCCTGGGTGAGTTCAGTGTGTTTGGATCAAAAACGAAGCATCTCTGTTCTGTTCTGTTCTGCTGAGAGGTGGAAATATCTGATTGTTCTGTATATGTGTATCATGTATAACAGTTTAATAATTCCAACACTGAGCTTCTGTTGTGCAGCACTGGCACCATTGTCTGCTTGTCTGGGGGCAGTGTGGCTACAGGTGTTCACCTGTCTGCTGCAATTCCAGTAAATGTGCAGAACCTGTGCCTAAAATATATTCAGGAATAAGCAGCTGGTGTACTTTAAATTGCCTTTGCTATTTGATTACATGGTACACAGTGGCAGTGCACTAAAACATGAATTTTAAGTTGTTGAAGAATGTTGAATATTTTTCCCACTATAGCAATGCAGTGAAGAGAATAGAAGAGAATGAGTAATAATTTTACAGCAGCAACCAAACTAAGTGTAATTACATAGTGAGTTTTTTCTTATTCTTCTGGATATGAAGTCTGCACTCCTTGTAGTGATTGTTAGGACAAAAAAAAATTGATTTCTGCTTATATTCAAATGATCTTTTTTTGTTGTTGCACTTCTATAGAATAAAAAAATTTTCCACATCTCAGTTCAAAGTGTGTTAATCTAAATCAACTGAAATGGCACTGTGAGGCAAAAAAGATGCATTAATTACACGTGTTGATAACATTACTGTGGCTTACAGGATTAAATTTCAGAAGAAATTACTTCTGAAGGTGAACCCACAAAAATCAGTGGAAAAGATGCAACTAAATCAATAAATTGATACAAGAAGTACAAGTTTAGATCCTCTCACTGCACTTAAATTTCTCTGACAATTCATTAGAAATTACAGGACTGTGAAGGTGCTGTTATCAATCAAGCTTTGAGAGCATTCTGACAGTAAGTTTTCCTTTGCTGGTGAGTTCTGGCTTTACAGATAAAACTGTCTTTGCTGGAACTTCTCTTTCATGTCTCATCTTTCTGATCAGCTCCCTCACTGGGTTTATCCTCCCCTAATTAGTCTTCAGGATTTTTTCCCCCCAAAGAATACTCTGGATTGAATGTTTTCTCTTTAAACTATGGCCTCCTGATAGGTTTTTCCATTGAACTGACTCACTAGAGGGGTTTGTCTGGTGTACTGGAGCTGAATTCTTGAGGTTTCTTACTCATTTAGGGAGAGGTTCCTCTGAAAGAACTAAGGCTTGCTGAATTTGCAGGTTTGTTGCCTTCTCCTTCCACCATCCCCACTATCTGGTTCTTGGTGACACGTAACTTGATAGTTTTTTTGGGCAACAGTTGAATGAACTGTAGCTGTAACCTGGGATAACCAGATCATTTGCCAAAATTATCAGGGATTTCAGGTGCTAACCAAGAGCTTACCCAGTTTCTTCTCCAGCCTGGTTGGATAAAGAGCTGGAATGTCATTCATATTCTGCATTTCCAAAAATGTGCTGAGTAAACAAAAGAGACATCTGCCCATTAAGCACAGATGAGCAACACTTGCTAAGAGGTGGATTTGATGGGGAGCATCTCTCAGTAGTTATGTATAGACTTCTATTTTTAGTTTTGTGTTCAGAGTTTCTCTTCTGAAATATTCTACGTGCTTGTCTCCACCAGAGCTTGGCTGGAAATCAAGGATTAATCTTGGTGAAATGATGAGGACTTAGGGAGAAGGAGCAGTTTCTCCTAAGTCTGTCTCCTAAGCATGTAATGGCTCTGCTTGTATTAGTGCATAGTTGATTCTTAATTAAAAGTTGAATTGAAGTCATAACATCCACTATTACATTATGAGCATGTCTTGATGTAGGGATTAGTTTGGGATTCTTCACCTGATGTCTTATCTGTGCAAAATCAGAACACTGTACTTAAACACAGAAACAAAAAAATTGTGTTCCTAAAAGGTGTCAAACTGCTGGAGAAGATAATTGCAGTGATGAGTCTCTGTATTAGGTACTTAGGGCTGAGCATTGAGGTAGCTCAGCAATTCAGGCCTGGACAGACAGGGAGACCACCAGCAGTTTGACTGTAATGACAATTCTGAAAATGCCATGACATTCTCCTGCTATTCCACCTGCCAAGAGAAAGCTTTTTGGTGTTCCTTACAGTGCAGATATGCCTACATTTTCATTGTCCATATTTTTTATATATTTACTTGGGTTTATTTGTGGTTTTCTTTAATACCTATCTTGGGTTGAGCTGGCAAAATACCAACTGCTCAGTACCAAATCAGAGCCTCTCTCCTTACTGAGAAAAGAGAGAAAGGGGAAAAAAACCCTCTCAAACTAAGTTTCAGCTCAAACTAGCTACATGTATTTATACAGAAAACTGAGAAAATTAAGAGAAAACTACAATATAACTCACACAAGTTATATATAACAAGATATAACCTCCCACTCCCCAGTTAATACAAAGCCCAGTTAATACTCTAGATTCATAAGCACTCTAAAAGACACCCTGCAAGACAGAAAAAGTATAACAACAAAATGTTTCTACTTCCCTGAACTCAAACAAAAGGCAAGTAGCAGCAGCAGGAGCAGGGCCTAGCACAGTAGAAGAGCTGCAGGACATTCTCCTTTTACTTCATCCATGGTAGAACTGCCCTAGCACCTCCCACTGCTGCACTCATGTCTCAGGTTTGCATCATCTGGTATGAAATATTTCCTTGGTTACCCAGTCAGGTGAGAGCTGTCTCCCAATCCATGTAGATTCTCTGAGCCTGCTAATTTGAGGCCTGGCTAAAACCACTACATACCTCAGTAATTTTTATTTTTCTTGGTGAGGGCTTGTTGACTGTACAAACTTTCTTCTTCCTCCTCTCAATTTTGAAAG
>JAWWLZ010000019.1:15374066-15384515 GCA_035041345.1 Poliocrania exsul
CTCAGTAATTTTTATTTTTCTTGGTGAGGGCTTGTTGACTGTACAAACTTTCTTCTTCCTCCTCTCAATTTTGAAAGCAAGTCTATGAAAGTAACTGAAGCTGAGTTAAGAGCATTACTTTTGGTCATGTTGGATAACTGTTTGTGGACTGATATAAATGGCTTATGATGCTGAGTGTTCTTCTGACTTACACTGGAGTAGAACTGATTTTTTTGGTGGTAAGGAGGAGAGCCTCTTAAATGTCTTGGGGAGCAAATGTGAAGTGAATTCACTAAAAAATAAAAATGCTTAGCAATTCAGTCAACCTTACCATTCTGTCAGGCTTGTTTAGGCCGAGTTCCAAGTGCAACCTTCAGGTACTACACTTGTGTGTGTTTTGATGCTTATCACTTGCTTACATGACAAGCTCAGATTTCATCTTGGAAAAAGTGTGTACCCAAAGCTAATATCAGTAGCAAAAAGAAAACCTAAAAATATGGTGGTATTGTATCCTAAAACTAAAGAAAACCTAAAATATTGCTTTTGAAAATTATTTCATAGCAATACCAGTGTTTTTATTTAATTGTACTGATGCAGTGCTGTGTACTCTGTAGGTTATTGGAAATGATGGTAATAATTAATCCTCTACCTGCTGCTTTGGAACAGCCTTCCCTACAGTTTGGAGAGGCTGTTGCAGAAACTTTGCATTTCTGCAACGTGTTGCACTGCCACAGGTCTGTTAAGTATCAATAATCTGCACTATTGTTTTGATAAAACACGTGCTGCCTTTGATCTTTTGAGAATAAACTTGTTAGAATTTGTTGCATTGAGAACGTTGAAGTTCAATAGAGCTGCTTTCTGGAGTGCAAGGAGTCCTGGGAGGATACAGGGGTGAGGTGAAGGTTGTGTGAACTTGATACATCTTCAGTTTGCAAATAGGGTGTCAGGTTATAGTTTTGTGGGTTTTTTAAAGTTTTTAAGTTAAAGTGTAATCAGAACAACTTTCAGAAACAGAGAATTTGCTCTTGTTTAAGGGCTTTGAGTTTACTGAATCTCTGTTTTTAAGGATGGTTCCAGATAGGTAGAAGATGCAGCTCTGTAGAAGCACAATGCATATTTTAAACAGCCTGGATCATTTCTGCCCTCACAGTTTTCTCACCTGCTTGGGAATGTGCATTCCAGAGTGGTGATGAATGGACATGATGTGGTTTTGGTCAGGAATATAGTCCTGTATCCTTGATATACTGGAAATGGTGGGAACCGAA
The DNA here is from genome assembly GCA_035041345.1 of Poliocrania exsul. Classification (NCBI taxonomy): domain Eukaryota; kingdom Metazoa; phylum Chordata; class Aves; order Passeriformes; family Thamnophilidae; genus Poliocrania; species Poliocrania exsul. The sequence goes on from JAWWLZ010000019.1 coordinate 15,375,311, forward strand.
GTTCCAGTGTCTTGTGGGTAAAGCTGCTGCTGAGGCAGTTTGTTCCTCTGAAATGAGTTTATTTTTACTTCCTGATCTAAATACACAAGTAGCTTTGTGACCGTTTTTAAGGTTAACCTTTGGCTCTCTGGGTGTGTTTTTTTTTTCTTCATGGTTGTGTTTTTAGTTATATTTGGGCTTTTTTATCACCTTAAAATCACTTGGGGAAGTAGAAGGTCAAGTGGAAACTGCAAAAAAAAAAGGGCCCTGAAGCTATTTGATCTGAAAGATTGTCAGTTTTGGTCATTAAAGCTTTTTAAATTTATGTAAAATTCAGTGCTAGATCTTCTGCAATGGTGGGAATAATTGAAGGTCCACCAAATGGATTTCATGAGAAGAGGCCATTCCATTGCTTTTGAAGTGCACTGTTGTGCTTTGTCTGCATTAGGAACGTGCTGCTAGGGAGTTCTGATCTGGTCAGCAATTACTGCTCTTGAGCATGTTGGTGAGTTCCCATGTCCTTTCCCCTGCTTTGATGTGCAAACAGGAAAGAAAAAAATCCTGGCTGTGTGTCTGTAGGATGGGATGGGAAAAGATGGGATGGTTATGTAAATGTGAATACCTGCAGAGGTCAATTTGAAGCCTGTGTTCCAGCCTCCTGTCCAGTAATTCCTGTGTCATTTCGCTCCAGGGACTGTAACCAATGTCTCTCCTGCTCTGGCTTCATGAGGGCAGGGAAGGGACTGGGTGTTGGCTCCTGACTCAGTGAGTGAGGAATGGCTGGGGCAAGTCTTCAGGCTGGGGTTCATGGGAATTCAGCAGCTTGGAGTGGGGGCAGGGATGCTGTCTACAGAACAGAAAATCCAACCCCCAGAAAGCCCAGAACACCCTGCCTTAAACAGTGCTTGCTTTTCTTGACTTAAGTTTAATATATAGTGATTTGTATCCAGCTTTTCTGAAGAGGTCTGGTTGGGAACCAACCACTGGTGTAGTGAAAGGCAACGGTGGGATTGCTGCCAGGAGGAAATCAAAGAGGAGGATTGTGACCAGGGCAGCTGACAGTGCTGGGCAGTATCTCAGGCCGGCTTTTAGTGCCTCTTGGCTCCCCAGCAGAGTTGGGTTTGTTGCTGCTTTTTAAGAAGATGAGTAGTTATGATTGGAATAATAAGATGGTTTGGGTGGCAGGGGCATCCCTGTTGCTACTGCAGGTCCTTTTAAGGGAAGGGAAAGATAAGTGTGGAAATGTCTGGCTGGTTCTTCTGGAGCTGCTGTTATTTGCTTGTGTGCTTGTTGGTGGCCTTGGCTCCTGCAGAGAAGGAAAGAGATCATTAAAAAAAAAGGAAAATGTTAATAAATTAGAAGGTAAAAAACTATGCACATGTATTCCATAAAACATATTTGTGAGCCTTCTTTTGCCTTCTGAAAAGAAACACCTGTATTTTGCAAATATCTAAAAGAATAGCCAGGATTAAAAAAAAAATCCCATTCTATGACTGGCTGTTGTGTTACTCAGGAAAGCAGTGAGGGTTATGGAAGTGTCTGTGGGTCTGTTATTATATGGGTGGTGTTTCTCCACTCACAGGCGATGAATAACCCACTGGAGAAGTTTTCTGCTTTTATTTTGCTCTCTTCTCTTCTTGCCTGCTCCTTTTTCACCTCAGGAAAACCATCATCAGTGCCATCCTGATGCCTTGATTCATTCAGAGTAGCTTTGCAAATACAGGAGGATCTCTGCCCTGGCAATGAATGTCGGCTTAAGCTTGGCCTTTGCTGCCCCTTAACCCTTTGTGGAGTCCAGCAGGTGCCTCGAGGTGCTGTTTGAAGGATATACTCGATATACTCGTTCTGACAGGAGGGTTTGCTCCATGTCCCCTCCCTGCTGTTGGGCTTCTCTCAGCAGTGTTCCTGGGCACCTCTTCAGTCAGTTCATGCAATGACTGAATTCCTCTTCCTTACACTCATTTACCCCTTTGCACCACTTCTTTGGAACAGAACCTTCACAATCACTTTGGTTTTTCTTATCAGGGATGGATGACTTTAATTTATATTACATAGACACTAAACAGAAGGGTGTAAAGGACTGATGAGGATGTTAATGGAGCTGTAAGATGTTTCTCCTTGGGATGGGAGAGTTCATCTTTAGGTCTGTGGGCTGCTGAATGCAGTGGAACACCTTGGTATGAAAAAGCAAAGGACTTTTTTCCCCTCTCTCTTCTCCTGCACTATATTGTTGAGAATTTAAATGCTGGTTTTACTGACTAATATAACTTAATAGTTTTTACTGACTAATATAGCTTAATAGTTTTTTTGACTAATATAACTTAATAGTTTTTTTCTTTTTATATCTTCAGCTTATTACCCAGTTTTGAGTTCTGCCAGTGCTGTGTCATTCATCTTTGTGATTGGGTGCAAGGACAGTTGCAGATTGCTAATTTTTTTCTGCATCATTTATTAATCATTAATGTGTTGGCTTTGGAAAGAAAGGTTTTTTTCAGGAGGAAAATCCTGGAACAGACTGATGTGCATATGAACAGGGAGAGACTGGAACACAGTTGTGAAGTAAAGTGTCAAAGTTTACTAATTGTGCCTGCTTAAACAGGTAACTTTTCAAGGTGAATGCTTTAAAAAAATTGGAAAACTCTTTTCATGGTGAAGTAATACAGTGTTAGTAGGATGGGGATAGTCCTTTTTGCTGAAGACAAATGATGTGTTTTCCACTCCCCTGCTTGCCCGATAAGAAAGTTCGGAACGTTTACCTTGCTGAGAGCTGACTAAGCCTTTTGAACCCTAACATTAATCACCACTGTAGTGTTTGTTACCTTGTCTTCCCACCCACATTTCATGTCTGTCTCTGGCCAGTGGGGTATGGCACTGCTGCTCTACTTCTCATTCCTGTTTCTTAGTGACTTCTTGGACTTTTTTCTCTTTCTCAACTCACAAGCACTGCACTTCAAAACCAAACAGAACCCTGCATTTTTTAAACCAAACTCTTTGTTACTGTTGTCTCCTTACTCCAAAGTGTAGCCAAAGCAGTTACTCTTTTTCCAGGAGCTGCAGTATTTAACATTGTTCACCATCTCTTCCTCTTTGAACTCCTGTGTTTCTGTATCCTTGGCTTTCAACTCACTTCTTGGAGTGTGTGAAGTTTAACATGAGCTCAGAGCTGTGCCGTGTTCTGCAGATGCTTTGGCAGCCACGTGACTGCTAAAATTGTGTCTTCTTGACTGACAGTTGCCCAAATTGAGGGTGGGAAGATGCCATCTGTGTGTGTGGTTGTTCAGGGTAGGGAAGGACACTGAACCTCAAATTTCCTACTAAGAGTGGTTGCTTCAGATTCAGAGGGAAAAAAAATTACCTCTAAATGGGAGGGGGGAAAAAAATCTTTCTGCACAGTGACATATTTTTTCATACTGAGATTAAAGGGATAAAATAGCAGGGAAACAAACCCTCTTCCCCCAAATCCTGAAACTACAAAAGTAGTTGTCAACTACTTCTAAGGCCAAAAGTGGTGTGTGTTTGGAAGACCTGCACTTCAAATCTTAATTTTAGAAGAATTTGGTAAATTAACTATAAAATGTATTGTTTTGCTGTGGCTATGTGGGCTTTGAAAAAGAAAACCAGAACAAGCAAACACCACCCCCACCCCCCAAACATTTCAAAGACAAATTAACTTATGTGTGCTGCTCTTTAATTATCAAGCTGGAAGATGCCAAGGCCGTAGCTCTGCATCTGCAACTTCAGTTCTAATGCAAGGCTTTTAAACACGTGTTCAGTCTGAAAACTGGGCAGTATCTTGGAAAATCAGCCCATCTCTCTCTTAGTGGGATACTGTTGCCTATCCTTAGGCTCCCATTTGATGGATTTTCAGAGTATAATGATCTAAAATTTATATGTTTTGCACCACTTGGTACCTGGGTTATGATTTTCTGCATTGAAAACAAGGTAAGAGAAATTCTGGCTTAAAGTGAAGTGCTTGAATTCTTTGATTGCTGCTCTGGTGTCTGTATTTATGTTGGTAGTTTTTTGTGGCCATATCTTTTACTTATGTATGTTTTGGCTTTGTATTTTTTAATTAAAAGCAATAGGCAGGTACATAAGCCTGCTTTGACTTTATATAGAGCTAATATGGTATCATTTTGTTTTCTTTGGTACTGATACTGTGCTTCTCCTCCTCCACCTAAGGGAAAAACCAGGCTGGGCTAACTCCAACTAATGCTCTTAATGAGAGCTGTGTGTAAGAGCAGAGATGGTGGTTGTGTCTGCAGTTGGATGGTGGGGTTTGGTTTCAGAAATGTGCTGGAAATGTGATTTACATGGAATCACAGAGTAATTAAGATTGGAAGGGATTCGAGTTCAGCTGGTTCAATCCTGTGCCCCAAACAGTTCTCATGCAATCTGGTTTATAGAATGATTGCAGAGCAGTGAGGTCAGGCAGAGCTCTGGAGGTCATTTAGTCCAACCTCCCACTCCAGGCAGGCCCTGCTCCAGCAGGTTGCCCAGGATCTTGACCAGGTGAGTCTTCAGCACCTCCAAGGATGACATTCCATAGCCTTTCTGAGCCATGTGCACCATTATTTGACCACCATTGTGGTTTTAAAGCAAAGGCAGGTAGTGTATGACTGGAATTTCTTCTTCTGAACTGTGCCAGTTGCTGTGAAACTGTGCCCATAGCTGGGTACGTGCCATGGGAGGCTGCAGTTTGAGCTGCTCACTCACAGGACTGTCCTACAAACCATCCCTCAAGCAGTTGCTGTTGTTGGAGCTGAGATGAACTAATGAGGGAATGGATACAGGTAGAAATGACCACATACATACCTGTACCACCTGCACAAGAGTGACATGAGGGAAGGGGTATTTCTGAGGATGAAAACAAGCAGGGCAGTGTGTGCTGCTTAAGGAGTGCTTTTCAAGTTGCAGAATCAAAATATTGCATGAGTTTCTTGAAAATCACAGGTTTGAAATAATTAGGAAAAAAACCCCAAATCTGATGTAAAGTTGAACTTTAAGTAAAGATAAATACTTTCAATCACATGTTAAAATTTATACTCTATAAATTTGGAATCTTTAAGTCCTCATAATGCTGGCCTAGGTCACTTTGTTAGAGAAATTACTTGAAACAAAAGCAAAGTGCAAGCTATCTGTTCCGTTTGGCAGCATCACTTACTGGAGGGAGAAACATGGCTTGCCACTTTGCTTTTTTAGCCTTTCTGTTGTGATTTTGGTGTGTTTTGTTGTATTAGCCTGAAGTAGTGATCTGTGAAACGCTCTTGCAGCTCTTTGGAGTTTGTGATCCTGTGTGGTTTCACTGCCAGCTGGAAAGCAAAATGGAAAGAAGCAAAATAGCCAAGGATCCCAAACTCTAGAACACAGTTTTCCCACGCCTTGGAGATCAGGAAGCCAGTGAGCTTTGCTTGGCTGCTGGCTGATACTGTTACCAGGGCATTTTGAGTGGTGCTCTTCAGCTGAAGTAACTTAACCTGAGATCGTTTGAGGTGGATCTGAATTTGGGTCTTACACTCTGGTTTGTTTTGCCTTAGTTCTGCCTTTCATGGATAATGTGATTCACTAGGCCTGTGCCATAAACACTTCTATAAATACTCAGATTTAACTGGATCTGTAATCCAGCATTTAATTTATGCAAACTGTCCTTGATTAGGACTCTTTTTGGAAGGAGGATCTAACACTGAGCAACCATTCCACCACCAAAGGGTTTTAGGACCCTGGGAGATCAGGGAGCTGCCTGTGATGTGTGAGGCTGTTCAGGAAAGGGGAGTCGTGCTAAACAAGTTGGGGGTTACATGGATGCAGCGAGGTAAATACTGAGCTGGTTTTTTTTTAGTTTGGATAGAACAGTGCCCAGAAGTCAGAGCAAGAATGTCTCTTGCAGAGAAATACTTCAGGAAAACTAGACACGAGGGACAGTTTTAGATACATTCAGTATCTGTGTGTTCAAAATGTAGCCACTGATCTTCCCAATTTTAGAGCAGGAAGCAGTGGAAATTCTACCTAATAAAGGAGTATTCTGTGGAGTGGCACAGGGAGAATTGTGTGCAATGGTTAAACAACCTAGCTGTTATTTAAAAGTATATGTACATATTTAGCCCTAGTTTTTCTTCTCAAGGTTGCTATTCATGACATAAAAATGACTTTTGCTGTTCACACAGTCGGTGTGTACTGATGTGGTAGAGACTTTTTACTTCTAAAAGGATCTAGATAAAATTAAGTTCATTTTATTAACATGCCGAGTTGAATTTTTTTTTTGTTTGGGTTTTGTTGTTTTTTGTTTTTTTTTTGTAACTTGGATTGCACATTGTTACCTGAAGAGCAGCTTTAATAATGATGGTTTTCCTAATACATTTTTCATGGAGTAGGCTGTTGAATATAGGTGAATGTTTGGGAGGAATGGAACCCATGCAATGTATGGAATAGGTGGGGGGGAAATTGCAATGAGCACTGTTGTACTTATAGATAGTACATCTGTTCAGGAGAATAGGGTTGTGATTTCTGTTTCAGTAGATGGTTGATGTCGCCTCTGTGGATGTACATTCAGACAGAAGGTTCAGACAGCAGTTCTGTGAAATAGTTTTTATGCCCATCTCAGAACAGAGCCCTTTGGTGGCTGTTTTCTCCTCTAACACTGCTGTGTAAGAGAGACACTCAGACAGCATCAGGTGTGTGTTGTTTGTCTCTGTGCTCTGGGGCGGTCCCTGAGCTGCCCCATCTGATCTCTCAAATGCGTTCAGGGAAACAAACAGTCTTTCCTCCTCGGCAGGAGTGATGATCGAGCGACAAACGAAGATACAGAGTTTTTGCAGAGTCTGGGATGGAGATACCAGCCTGGTGAGAGTGCCAGTGTGAGCAGCAGCGCTCAGTTTGTGGGACCCTCCTGCCTCGGGACCCTCCTCCTCAGTGCCTGCACTGGCTCTGGGAATTGGCTGCCAGGACTGGAATAGCTCAAGTAATCTCAGGTTCTCTGAGGAGTAGCTGTGGTGCGTTGCCTGTGTTAGAAAGACTGTGTAAGACAAAGCTCTCCTTTCAGTTGATAAAATCAGTCCGATAATGGCATTCTGACCTCATGGCACTAATTGCAGAGGAACAACTGTTAAAAATCGGTTCTCCCCTGGTCAGCTGAAGGCTTTTGTGATAAGACAATTGGGGGGAATCTGATGGAATTTAAGGTGGCTGTAGTTTAACTAGGCAAGGACAAAGGTGAGTGTCTGTAGGAAGTCACCGTGCCCAGTGTGGGAAACAGCAGGGTGCTCCAGGGCTGTTGAAAGGTGCTGTGTTTAGGGAACAGACCTCTTCATTCCTTGCCCTGGGCTGGCTGAGAAAGATTCGGTTTTCTTTTCTATACTTCTCGGGAAGCTGGGTGTGTTTTGCTTGTTGACCTGGATGGATTATGTTGAATTTTCCTAACGGAATGATAAGTATCACCCCCTAATACCTAAGGAACTGCAGAACTTCTTGTCACATTTGCAAATTCTAATTGTTTAGATAAGCCTTATAATGCTTACTCCCACAAGTGCAATCAAAATGTATCAGTTCTGCATGTACCCTTTAAAACTTTGAAGTTCAGTAGCATCCTACTGCTGAAGTAGATTTCCTCAAGAATAATGAAAAATTAATTTTAGAAGCCAAATAGAAATGCAGCAAGATAGGTAAGGCATATTTATGTCTGTTGTGTCCTTCTGAAGAGTGAGTCTGACTAAATACAGTATTATAGATAATGCTATATATAATATAGTATTATGTAGTATATAGAAAATAAACAGAGTATTTTTCCTTCTTTTGTTACAGCCCCATACCAATCTTTCCTTCTCTTCTTTTTTCACATCTTGAATAGGAAAACTGTATTTCATGGTTGTTATGGTTTTATCAGGATAATTAGGCATGGTTTTAGACATGAGCTTTTATTGCAAGATGTACACAAAAGCGACAGTGTGAAACAGCAAGCTTGAAGCAAAGCCACTGCTCCATCCATGGTGGAGTTTGTGATCTGATCATTCACTTCCTGTGGTTTGCTTGCTGTGGTTGAAAGAGTTAGTGCAGGGGCTGGGTCTGTCACAAATACCCTCCCTCTCTGCTGTGTTCTAAGGAGAATAAAGCAACGTGCCCCCTGAGGTAGCAGAAATAGTTGCTGTGTTTTATTGTCTGCAGGACAGCTGTCAGTGCTGAGCCACAAACCCAGGCTTGGGAGGGTACTGAGTGCAATTCTCTGCTTCCCACAGCAGGTTTCTCTTCTGTTGTCTAGGGGAAAATCTCACTGCTTTAGGTAGATATCTAGATATTATTTTCTCTGGAAATGTAGTAATCTCTTTGTTCTTAGTGAGAAATGTGTGGAAATGGATAGCAACTGTAGAGATTTAACACTTCCTGTTTATTTATAGGAAATTACTGTTGAGCTTTACTAAGAAATAATATGGTTGAAAATTCACTTGATCTCATGTCAAAACTTGATCACAATTGAGGAAAAAAATGCATAAAATCTAACTTCTTATGAAAACCAGTTCAGTTAAAACAGGAACAATAATTCTTCTGGTAAGTCCCCCTAGACTTGCAAACAAACATTGGGAAACTAATATAACTTAGATGTCAAGATTGTGTAGGAGTTTTGGCCTTTGTCTGTGTTGTTCCTCCAGGTGTAGAAGTCTAAAGAAGGTTCCTCACCTCAGGAACCTTGCATTATTTTAAGTATAAAGCACTAATTTCTGTGGCTGTTGTTTGTGAACTTAACTGTCTCCTCAAGCCTGTGGGTGTCTCCAGTGCTGCTGCTGGTAACAGCTTTTCCATCTGCAGTGAACTGAGCAATGCTGTTTGCAGCATGACTGCATTGCTCAGACTGGGAGCCAGCAAGGTGGCTTGGATTTTGGTTTGGTTTTCTTTTTTTTTTTTTTCCTCCTCCTTGAAGGAAAAATCCTGATGCATAATTACAGGATTGGTCCTTTGGAGAAGTTCAGTCTTACATATGTGCACATGTACCCAGGTGCATGTGTGAAGGTAAAAGCTGGGTGAGAGAAGGAATGTTTTTTTCAAAAGAAAAATGAAAAGCCCAGCCCTTGAGAAGCAGGAAAGAAACGTGTTGAGAAGAGGAGCAAAAGATGTTAGTTGTTGTTGAAGGACCATATCAGCCCACAAAGGGAGCTTTCTGAAAAGATGTTGACTTTGCTATGTTTATTTCTTGGGACAGTTCCAAAGATGAAAGAGTTGAACAAGATTTGATGCCTCC
>JAWWLZ010000019.1:15390180-15420275 GCA_035041345.1 Poliocrania exsul
GAGCTTGGCCGTGGCACTGAGTGCCATGATCTGGTAAAGGGACTGGAGTTGGTCCAAGGGTTGGACTTGATGATCTCGGAGGTCTTTTCCAACCCAATCGATTCTGTGATTCTATATACTGAAGGATGAGGGACTTGGGGAAGGAGCCGTGCACTGTGTGTATCACGTGGGTTTGGTCATAGTTAGAACTCAGTTCTGTGGGTTGGATGTGCCTCTTTGCCCCAGAGAGCAGAACCCAGGGATGTACCTCCCTCTCTGCCTCCCACGCTGCCTTCCTGTGGGAATGCAAACCAGGACTGTGGTTTTTTGGGGTTATTTCTACAACATCTGACAGGTAAAATTGTGATCTGACAGATTTGTTTTTTATTTTAAATGCAGTTTTACTTAAGATGCTTATTGGTATCTTGTATACAAGATCTGTAGAGATCAACATCTGTTCCCAGATACCACCCTGCTGTTTCCAGGCACATCTGGGAGCTCGGCTTGATTTTCTGAGTGGAGTTCTGTTTATCATTTATCTCTCAAGATGATGGTAGGCAGCAGGATAAAATGAAAAGTAGGTAGGCTGATTTTTACTGAAGGATTTCTTATATGAGTTCTTAAATTTTCAGAAGGATTTAGGATTTGATTTGAACTTTTTAATTGGGAATGTTTCTAAAAACTTTGTGTCTTACTAGAAACCCTTTACCAGACTTGAGGCCTTTTTTGACTGCTGTCTGTATACGAGACTGAATTGTTTCATGGCTTCTGTAAAAGAAAATTAAAGTGTGAAATCTTGATATTGGTGATTTGATTGGCAAATGTACTTTTAAAAACTATGGTGAGCAACAAAGATGAGATGTACAGAGAGTTTCTGCTGGCCTTAGGCTGATTGTATTTCTTACCATGAGTGGAGAACTATGAGAACGGTTTTGTTTATGGTGTAAGGAAATATAGGGAATATTCAAATAAAGTTTGGCATAAATGGCTTTGTTATTATGTCTCTTCTCCCTTTCCTTCCCTGCCCAAATACAGTGCAAGCTAAATCTTATTTGTTAGAGTAATGGAAAACTGAAAGTTGAAGTAGTGGCATGAGAAAGGAGAAATATTACCATTTTGAAAGGCCTTTTTTAACTTATTTCTGTAGGCTATTATATTCTCTCTTTGACTAGTTACAAAATAAAACCCAAAGAAAACCAGCTCTGATCATAAGTGGTGATTAAGATCCTTTAGGCTGTCCTGCTGCACAGCACCAGGTTTCACTTAATCCTTGAATCCCAGCCATGATTTCTGGTTGATGTAGCTGGAATGTATCTTTAAAGATGTCCAGTCTTCCTGTAATGAATTAAAATGGATGTAAAAGAAGCACTAAGGTGTACCCTTCCCCACTCCCCCACACTGAGACCAATGTTCTTCTTGGCGACACTGTTTGCTGACTGCTCAGATCAGGTTTTGAACAGTGAATCTCCAAATCTGTTTCAATACTGTGTGTTCCTATTCATTGCTGACAGGCAAAAGCTGGAGCATCTTTTCATGACCTTTGTGTTAGGGCGAAATAGGAAATGGTGTATTTTTTAAAGCAGTAATTAATGTCCAAAAAACTGAATGTCATGTGTCTTGCAGGCAGACACAGACTGCTATGTTGCTTCTGGTGTCACTGCAGGTTTATGAAACTCCTGGCTAAAGCTGGGTCATGTTTGTTGAAAAGTCTGAAAAAGAAAAGGCTGAGTCTGCCAGGATGAAGTGCATACACTGTGAAATGGTGGGGTAGAATAGACTGAAACCTGATCTTTTCCATCTAGTGACTATATTTTTTGTAGTTGAAAATTTTAGAAGAAATTATTGAGCAAATACGGCATTTAAGTGACAATATCCTCAAAATGTTTTCTGGGCAAGGATCAAAGAGCTAGTTTGCAGATCAGTTATATTTAGAAAGCTTATTTCCCACCCTGTGCTGCTTCCAGGCAGAAATGAAAGCATCATTGTTGTATCTTGAAATATCTAACAGGAGGAACTTTTCAGAGGCATTGACCTTGCCGTGGTGGCAGGTCACCCTGGAGGGAAAAGATTGAAGCAAATTACTTTTGTTAAGATGCAGATGATTTGCAAGTGCTGACAAGGTTTTGATGTATTTAATGGTACAAGTGATCTTGGTATTCCTCGTAGGGACTGAGCCTGCAGTCATCCTCCTGTGTGCTGCAATCCTGTCAGCTCCTGAGCATGGTGAGGTCAGGCTGGGTAAAGACCAGAGTGTGAAACCAGAGTGTGGCAGAAGGTGACGGGGGGTGGGGTCAGTATCGCAGCACATGATGGGGGATGTTGTGCCTACTGAAGATTGAGGACTTACTGATGCCCACCTGAGGTGCAGGCCATCGAAGTGTAAATGAGAACTCCAATGGCTTGGAAGAGATCGGTAGTTTGAAGCTCTCTGCCTTCTTAAAAGTGTTTGTTTATTTTTAATCTGTCTCCTGTTACTGACTTGCATAGCAGTGATCTGTTCATTGATCCCACTTTCTTTCAGAAACTTGTGTTCATACAGGACCTTTCTGTGTTTGACACAGGAATGAAAAGCGTGGCCATTAAATACTGGAAAGTAAAAAACTATTTTTCTTGTTACATTATAGGCCCCTGGATTTGGATTTGGTATTGCAATATCTGGAGGAAGAGATAACCCTCACTTTCAGAGTGGTGAGACATCAATAGTTATTTCTGATGTGCTGAAAGGAGGCCCAGCAGAAGGACTGCTACAGTAAGTGCCAAACTGTACCTGGGGACTGCTTTGGGAGCCTTTGTCTTTGTCAGTAGTAGCTTCACTTCCTCCTTGCTTTGCTCTCAAGATACCTGTCTGGAACGGTGTAGTAGGTTTGTGATACAGGCAGTTTGTTTGTGGACCCCTATTCTCCAGTATTTTGTTCTTGGCATGAATATTTATGCTGTGCATTGTGATGTTTTTCATTTAGAGAAAATGACCGTGTTGCAATGGTTAATGGAGTTTCAATGGATAATGTCGAACATGCATTTGCTGTTCAGCAGCTGAGGAAAAGTGGGAAGAATGCCAAAATCGTAAGTGAATGACTTGAAGATTTAAAATTCCATAGTTACAGAGCAAAAGTGAAATGGTGCAATGTCTGCTATGAAATACAAGTATGATAGAACATACCTGAATAATACCTGTGTGATGCTTCAGGTTTAAATTATTATCATGGCATGTTTATCAAGTGGGGCACTCAAAATGTTTTGGGTTGGTTGGTTTGTTTATTTGTTTTAATGTGAATGCTGATGTTTGCATAGTGTGGCACTGAATACTTCAGACGCCTTTTCTTTATGGTAAAGCTCTTCTCAGATTGCCAAATTGTGGGAAATGAGCTTTGCCTAATATTTGTTCACTTTCTTGGATGCACTTTTACTGCAATTTTCAAAGGCTGGTGTATGCTAAAGGACTTTACAAGCTGTTCAGGCACTAACATGGTTCTTTTTATGCTCAGTAAACAGTTTGACAAAATAAAGTATAATTATCTTAATTCCTGTAATTTTGTAGGCTTATTCTAAGTGGTTGGGTTTTGAACTTTGCAAAACAGAACAGGTCATCAGCAAAGGGTAGTAATCCAGCTTTCTGTGGAAGTTTGAGGGTTATGTTACAAAAAATGGAACAAAAATGCACAATGCTCCCAAGTTTCTCAGTTCATGAAAACAGACTTCTGGAGCTTGTAGAAAACCTTTTTTGGTGACAGATTTTTAGTGGTCTTGTGAGTTTTAGTGCAGTTGCAAAAAACATGTAATATATATTTGTAAACTGGCAGCATTTCTTTAAACCTTACAGAAAGCAACGCATGGCAAGCTGTGCAGGGCTCTCAGTATCATAAGTATTTGGTGTGTAGGTTTATGTAAAGAAAATGAGTGGAAACTTTATGGTAGAACTTGGTTTGGTTCTGTAATACGTGGCAAAGCACTAAACAGAGGTGGGTCATTTTCTGGAAACAACTGTCTGTGTTAGTGCAAACCAGCTCTGAACTTCTGTGGTGTCTTGCATAAACATTTCTTTGGAAGACTGAGAGCCTCCAGAGCTGAGGAGAATTACTTTCAATAACACACTGAGGATACACCAGATTAAATGTTAGCAAAAGAGGTTTTTAGCAGTGCCAGTAACTGGTGTGTTGGTTTAAAGCAGTGAGAGAGCATTCAAATATGCAGCTCTGAAGACAGATTGTCTTATGCTACAATGTCTGTTGATTCTTACCCTTTTGCCACTTACACAAAAGTGGAAAAAAATGAACAAAACCAACTGTAATCTGTATAGATAAGTCTCTTGTATTAATTGGATATAATTTTATAATGAGAATGCAGCAATCAGAGCATTCACAACTGCACCTGAATGTTTTGAGTTTTGGGGCTCAGCTTGGCTTTTGGCATTTGGTAACACCATGAGCATGCACAGCCAGTCTGATATCTGGTGTTGGGCTGTAGACTATCCGAAGGATGAAGAAGATTCAGATCCCAGTGACGCGCCCAGACCCAGACCCCGTGTCTGAGAACGAGGACGACAGCTACGATGAGGAGATCCGGGACCCCCGGAGCAGCCGGAGTGGGCCCAGCGCCAGCAGGAGGCACGACAAGAGCTGGGTGCGGGACCGGAGCGCCAGCAGGGAGAGGAGCCTGTCCCCGAGGTCAGACAGGAGGTCTGTCACATCCAGTCAGCCTGCAAAACCCACCAAAGTGACACTGGTGAAGTCCAGGAAAAACGAAGGTAACATGGGTGTTGTACTCTTGCCAAAACTTTGGCTGGTTTTTAAATACCAACTGCTTCAGTCAGGGTGTGTTAAGGGTTTCATGGGCTGTGTGAACAGTGCTCTTACCAGTTTGTTTGCCCGTTTTACCAGTAGCTAGCTGAAAACTTAACTGCTGTTGTATTTCTGGTGGTATTTCTCATGTTCCAAAATATGTGTACTCTGTTAAGGGTAAAGTATTATACAGTGTAAACAAATCCCACCTGTGCCCTGACATCTGGTAGTCAGCAGCTGAATACCTGTACTTTGGCTGAGTCTTCAGTGGCTGTCTTGTTTGAAAGGGGAAAAATTGTAAGTGGCATCTAAATTAAGCTATTGAACAACAACTCTGCTGATAGGTAGAGTTACAAAGAGAGACTGATATAATGGTAAATCTATAACATAATTCCACTGCAGCCCTCTGTGTGCAAAGTTCACTCTCTTCTTTGTGTTTCCTGTGTTAATGTTGTATAAAGCAGTGTTACAAATCTCCAGATACTTCCCTCTTTTTTTTTGTTTTTCTACTGTAACTTCATCAGTTTTCTTTTTGATTTTATTGCTGTTATACAGAGTATGGTCTGCGTTTGGCAAGTCACATATTTGTGAAAGAAATATCCCAGGATAGCCTGGCAGCAAGAGATGGCAACATTCAGGAAGGAGATGTTGTACTGAAGGTACAGTATATGTGGTGTCTGTTCAAAGACAGAACTCATTGATGCAGCTCTTAAAACTGGTTATGTCACTATCATAATTATTGTAAGATGGGTCATATTTTTTTATTTAATTATTCTGAAGATCAGTACATTTAAGCATAAATCAACCTCTATTATGTATTATGGTAACTTGATAAATATTTCTAACTCTTTCTAAGTATCATCTGACAGATCACCACTGTCTTTGCTGGAGATTCACTGGGGTTTTTTTAGTAAATTTATATCTGTTCTTTTCTTGCTCTGTTCCAGATAAATGGCACAGTGACGGAAAATATGTCCTTAGCAGATGCCAAAACACTAATAGAAAGGTCAAAAGGCAAGTTGAAGATGGTTGTTCAGCGAGATGAACGAGCCACCCTGTTGAATGTTCCCGATCTTTCTGACAGTATTCATTCTGCTAATGCTTCAGAAAGAGATGGTAAGTATAAAAACTTGATTTCTAAAGAGAAAGAATTCCCTGTATTGTCAAGATGTGAAAAACCTAAGTGGGATGAGAGAGTGGGGAGGAGAAGAGTCAGAAGTCAGATTATCATATGGGTAAATTTTTGTTTGAGTGTGATTGAAATCCACACCTTCAAAAACAGTGAAGAAAAAGATACAGTCCCTGTTCTTGTGATTGTTCTTTCAGGAATATCAACTTCTGGGTTTTGTGATAACAAGGGTAGATTTAACATCCTCATAAAAATTCTCTGCAGAAGCTTATTCCCATTTGAGCAGGTCACACCACCATTGAAATTGCAATCATCTCATGACAAAACAACTTTTATTTAACAGACATCTCAGAAATTCAGTCGCTGGCATCAGATCATTCCAACCGATCCCATGACAGGCCCCGCCGCAGTCGTTCACGATCTCCTGACCAGAGGTCAGAGCCTTCAGACCATTCCAGACATTCTCCACAGCAGCCCAGCAACGGCAGGTGATGGCAGCCTTGTATTATTTTTAAATCAACTATTTAATGTGACATATAAGTTGTAGGAGTGCTTGGATTTCTGTGCTGTAACAAACGTGATGCAGAGCTATGAAGGCAGTAATATGGCATTGTCTCAAGAGATGCAGCTGTTAATGATCCAATTTTTTTAGATTTGAGGAGAAATTAAACCTTTCTTCAGTGTTATGCCTTTGTAAAATGTAATTGGAGAGCATGGTTATATGAAAGATAATTTAGGTTTGATAGTGATATATGTTATTGAATAATATGAAGTTATATTGTGGTTTCAGAAAGCACTTGGCTGCAAGGAGATTTGAGATGACCTCTTTTACAGTTCCTATTGAATGTTCAGCATGGGGTAAACCTGTTGAAATCTTGCTTTATTTAGGTATAGGATTTTCATTTTCCTCACTAGCCTTCTTTACAAGTTCTGTTTCTGAATACATTTAATCCCTATAAATAAGGTGTATTGCACAGCAGAGTTAGCTTTTTCACTGTAGCTTTTAATATTTGAACTTGATAATGGGATGTTAATGATAATTCTTTAGTAGATAAGTCCAATATTAATTCAGAGAGAAGTAATGTACTGTATAGTTTGGAATTTCTTCTCCTGTCATGTGAAACTTTAGTCCATCCTGTTTTGTATTTCCACAGTTTGGGAATAGATAATTTATTGAAATAGTTTGTGTTGGAGTTCAGATTCTACTAAATACTTGCAAGGGAAGTTTACCTTCTAAGTGCTTATGATGGAGCAGAAGTTAGAATTGTCTGTGCAAACTCCAGATTCAAAGCCTCTATCTGAAGATTTTTAGATGCTGTTCAAAAACTCTGAAAAAAACAAATTGCAGATGACTGTTTCATAAAACCAAGGTATACCTGATAGCTTATTAATAACATTTGGTTTGCCCAAGGGGAAAATAACACTTATACCTTGAAGGTTTTAGAATCTTTTAAGGATTAATAAAACTGCAGGGCACCTCATACCTGCATGTAAACCTCTGTGGGGCTATGGATTACAGACATTTTTGTTCTCTTCCGTGTGTATTGTTTGGAGGGAAACAAGGCACAAAAGCTTGTTTTTGTGTAGGAACTCCTTATAAGTGGGAAAAACTTAAAAGCAGGGTGCCAGAGACAGGGGTTTGATTGTGCAGATCGTGAGATCTCCATCATATCTGTATGTTCTGTATGTTCTGACAGGCATTTCTAGTGCAGACTGGAAGGGCTTGTGGAGGGAGGAACAAAAAACAGCAAAGCCATAATTATGACTGACTGAGCCTCGTGTCAGTGCTTTCTTGTCCTATGGCAGTGGTTGAGGTAGATGGTCACTTCCTCCCTACAGACCACACTGCTGGAAGAATTAAGTCCTTCCCAAGAAGGAACTCTGGAGTTATCTCAGCTCTGAATGCATCCGCTCTATCTCCTTCATGAACAGGAGCTGCTTTGGCATGGCTTGGCTTCCTGTTTGACGTGTCCCTTTCAACATCACAAAATCTGGGCCCTGAGCCACAGAAAGAAAAACATGCTGAGAGCAACTTCTCTTTGTAGTGGTTGTTTGTACAAGTTCAAATCTACTGTACAATCAAATCAGTTGTATCTACTTAATTTTTTTTTAAAAAAGATGGAAAATCTTGAGAAAGAAAAAAGCTTGAGAACAAGCTGAGGAAGAAATGTGCAAAAAGTTTTCAAGCTGAGCTTAAGGAGGATGTTAAAAATTGTATTGAAGATAATGAGTCTTTATTTAGACCCTGTTCTGCCAAGTGTTTTTATGGTAATGAGGAGGGAAATTCCAGGGGAATCCTCTTAGTCCTTTCATACAAGTTTAACTGTAGACCGACACTTCTGGTGTGCACTAAAATCTGCCCACAGACTTGATTCAGTTCTGCACTGGGCTCTGTCAGGGTCTTTAATGTTCCCCACCTTTCAGTAATCCATTCTGGTATGTGCAGCAATGTGCTTACAATTTTCCTCTATATAGAATTTCCATAACAATTTCTGTTGGAGCATTCTGGCAGAGCATTAAATAGCACTTGTAGTTTTCTTTAGTACAAAGAAAGGTCACAGCTCTCTCTTGAACAGTCTTTTTAAAACACAAGTTCTAAACCATTTATTGTAACTTACTAATAAAAACAGCTAATTATGCTTAGTATAACCTGTGAAGAGCTGTACTTAAAAAGCTAGAATGAGCAGAAGAGGCCTCTGCACCCTAAGTTGGAGAGTGCTTTCTGTCAAATATCATGTATTCCTTCTTAACTATCTGGTTGTTGAGTTGGAAAAGCTTTCGGTGTGACCCATCCTAAAAAGGGACATTTCAAGCCAGGTGCTGCCAAGCCTGCCAGACACATCTCTGGGCTGCCATTTACCAGCTGAAAGAACTCCTTGAGAACTCTGCACAGTTCCTCTCCTGGTACTGGAAAAGCAAACCTGTCCTCTGATGTGTTTAACACTTCAGCCTCAGCCAGAAAGATGTGGTAGCTTGAAGAAATCACTGTAGAGGTCATCATTGTTTCTGGAAGGATGAGGTTGACTTCTGTAGTAGAGTTTTCAGTTCTTCTGTAGCATGAGAGATTGGTTCTGTCCATTTTTAAAGCAAGCTGAAAAACTGCAATATAGGACAAAAATCAGCCCTATTTTGATTGTCTTTAGGAAGATGCCAATTGGTTCTTACCCTTCTCATACTAAGTTTGAGATGTGCTAAAAACACACTTGCAAGTTCATATTTTTCATAACTCTTTCTATACAAACAACTCTGTGTGTTGCAGACAATCCTATTTTATTCTGTAGAACAGCTAACAGTGCATGGCCCTAACATGGAGCTGACTGCATTGTTATTTCAAAATGCTTCTGTTAAGCACACTTTGCAGGGGAGGAAGTGAGGTAAAAGGGGCCCTGACCCAGCACAGCTGTTAAACAATAGTGTCACAGTGCACACAGGGAGCAACACTTTGCTCTCCTGGGAAGTGCAGCTGTCAGTTTTTAACAAGTTTCCATCACCTAGAACCAGTGGGGGCATCAAGTTGTTTCCTGGATCATCTTGCTGTGTGAAATATTCAGTGCTTACTGGACAATTTAAGTAAAACCAAGAAAAAATTCTACTCTCCTGCTGTTCTGATATTTCTTTTTTGTTCTATCCCAATTCTGTTTCTATCAGCTTTTTTCCCACTTAAAGTTTCATGTCCTAGGTAGAGCAGACCCGGCATTTGCAGGCATGTGAGTTGGCAGGATGTGTTTGCCCACACAGCACTAGCCTAGTCTAGGAGCCAGTTGCTTCAGCTACTTCCCTGACTGTGTTTTGGGCTATGCCAGCAGTGTCTGTATTTCAGTTACATATTTACACTCCTTTGGTGTGTGCAGGTGTAAAAGCAGCATAAAACAACACCGGGTTTGGACTGTGTGAAGACGAAATGTAAAATTAATTTTGTCTTTGTGTAGTAACTGCAGTAGTTTTGGCTTTATTTTTAAAGCAAAACAGAGATATTACAGTTGTGGAATTCTGCTTCTTTAAAATGTTAGGAGATGCTTGGAAGCAGGTAGAGAGGGCTCATGGGGAAATCTGCTGTAATATCTCATTAACTGGTGCTCATTACCCAAAAATCTTTGGGGAGTGAAATTAGATGTAGCTTACACTACTGCAGGACTCCTTTGTTTCTAGAATGCTTAGCATGCATTTAAATAGCTAAATGTCTGTGTCTGGTTTTAGCAAGCCAGGACCTTTTTTGAAGGAAATGAGGAATCCAGTTGTATTTTGGTCTGGGTCTAGAATGTCTTTTAGTGTATGCGCCTAAACTGGAGATCTGAGAGAGGAATGAGAACTTACATCAATGATGCTTGGGAAGGAAGCAGAAGGACAAATGGTTACTTTTTATTTTCTTACACATAGTGGG
This sequence comes from Poliocrania exsul, assembly GCA_035041345.1. NCBI lineage: Eukaryota > Metazoa > Chordata > Aves > Passeriformes > Thamnophilidae > Poliocrania > Poliocrania exsul. Next base: position 15,400,448 of record JAWWLZ010000019.1, read on the forward strand.
CTTAGCATCATTTTAATGAACCCTGGAAGCCCCCAAAAGGGAGTTTATCTGGGTAAAAAAGGCATAAATAAGGATTTTTAAAATGAAGCTGCAGTGTTTACAATGCAAGGGTGCCCTTCCAGATTGTTGTGGTGATTGGAGTATTTTTCTGTATTCTTTTTTGTTTAGCTCTCCTCAGGCACACAGTTTTAAAACTGACTGAGGAACACACTAAGAAGTTGTAGTATATCTTGGCTGAATAGCTGAACTTTGTTTCTTATATTTTGAACTTCATTTTGCTTCAGGAAAGCACATTCTGCTTGTATTTGGATCTTTTGGTAATTTCTTTTATTTTTTTCTTGCACATCTTGGATGAGTAGACTTGCTGGAGTCTGTTTTCTGAAGTCCTACTTCCCACTCTTGAGGTATCATTTCTGATTGGGATAAAGTGTTAGCTCTGTGTGGTGGCTTTTTTAATGCCTTTGAGCTTTATGGGCAGTGATGCTCATTATTGCCTAGTAGCACCATCTAGCTGTTGGTAGAGCAGAATTCCCTTTTTCCCCCAGTACAGACCTCTCCTTTTTGCCAGCAGATCATCTTGTACCTACTGACCAGGCTGTTGTTATCTTTGGGAATACCTTTTTTCCCTTCTCAGCAATTGTCTGATATTATATAGAAACTGAGATTTGTGTCTGTCTTCTCTCAAATATTCTTTATATCCTTACTTATTTGCTAACTCCCAGGAAGAAAACTGTCTTTTTCTAACTCATTACTGATATTCATCTGTTCTAACCCTATTAAATTATTTACTGCTCAGCAGATAGCAGTGTAGGGGTTAACATTTCAACATGCTCTGTTCAGTTCTGCTGTAGTACAGCTGGTAACTCAACCTTTATCCAACTGTGCAAGAATACCTGATCTTTTGAGCACAAGGAATAGCAACTTTTGTTGCTTTCATCATTTAAAGAACAAGAGATGGGGGGGTTTCCCCTTATTTTATTGTGTCTTAAGTGCCTTTGTTTACAAGCATGTACAGAAAATTGATAAGAAGCTGCAAGTTGTCTTCTTACTAAAATGGATGGATGGCTTGAGTGTATAAGAAGCACTCTTGTCTTGTGACAGGTGGATTGAAGGCCTCATCCTCTCTGAAAAGCTGAGAAGTCAGGGACACGTTTGTTTTATTCCTTTTATCTTTGCAAAGCCCTGCCAAGACCCACAGCAGCAGCACTTGTGTTCCAGGGCAGCTGAAACCCAAAGGAGCAGATAAATTAGCTTGTTCACAGCAAAACCTAAGAATTAAGTCTAAAAATCCCTGATTTCCACAGGAAGGGGTGATTGCTGCTCTTCCCTTCTTCCCTTTGCTTCTCAATTCCTTGTAGAGCTTTCAATGTGCAGCACTTGTGAATGACTTCTGTGCTTGAAGCAGAGAGCGGTTTGTGTCACCACGTGCTGCCTCTTTCTAAACAGCCACATCTAGAGAAGTCCAACATGGAGTTAGGGACAAAATGCTTGGTTTTAGAAATGGTAATAATTGCTGATAATGTGATAGTTTCAGAACAGAATATTGTTAAATAGTAATGGTAATTCCTTAGTCCTGCTATGCTGAGATCATAGAAACAGTTCTGTATGCAGAGCAGAATCTCTTTTTCTAATATAGTCTTCGAAGCAGAGAAGATGAGAGAGTAACTAAATCAGGAGCTGTCTCTACACCTGTAAAGAATGCAGATGATACTCCTAAAACTGTGGAAGAAGTGACAGTTGAAAGAACTGAAAAACAAACTCCACCACTCCCAGGTAAAAATCTTTTAATATATTAATGATGCATGTTGTTGGGAAAGGATGACCAGTGAAGATTTTATGCTATTGTGTGTTTGTGGAATGATCTCTAAAGTCTTAAAACCAAAGAAGTCCTAATTATTTTTATTTCTTTTTATTTTTTTCTGAATAGTAATGGTCTTTTTAACCATAATCCCACTTATATCTTAGGAATTTTGGTTCTGAAAACCTAAGTTAGGGGGTCACATTTCAGTGTTTAGAGTCGTAGTTATAGGTGATGGTTGTAAACAGCTTTGTAGTGATTTCTCAAGCAAAGTTCAAATCCATCATTTCTGAGTGTGCAGCAATAAACCTGTCCTTATGGGCTACTGTGGCAGGCTGTATTTATAACAAGGAAGTAGTTAAGCCTGTTTAGAACTACCATTCCCAAGATACAACTCAGAACACTCTGTGAAATGCTTTGTTCATGTCACACTTAATAACTACAGTCATGGACCAAAAAGGCAGGTTAACAAGTGCACTACAGGTAACCAAGCCAGAACAAAATATCTTTCTTTTTTCCCAAAAGAGAAGGATAAACAGAAAGGCAACAGCTAAAAGCCAGATGGCATAAAAAAGAAAAACCCCTAAGCTGACACAGTGACAGGACACTTTCTGGGCAGGCTGACTTGCAAGATTTTTGTTTACAGAATGAGGCACTTCAGTGAAATTACAAGTGGAGGAAAAAGGAGCTGTGCAGATGGTTTAGAGGGAGCTCGTTTTGAAAGGTTGGGTAGAATGAGAATAAGCACATTCAAGCTTGAAAATATTTGAAGACTTGAGGGATAAGCAATGACACTTTTACATGTAGCATTCAGTGGATTAGTGAAGAACCAGAAGAGTTATGATGTTGATAGACTCTGAAAGTTCTTGAAAATAAGAATGTGTTTTCTGATGCAGCAGCTGTTGCTGCAAAGATGGTCATAGGAGGTGACATTTTACAGTGGTGGAATGAAGATATGCAAATTAAGAGTTTATCTTTACCAAGGTAGAAAAAGGATGTGGTAGTGAGATTAGAAAGATGAATTCTGTGTTTCTGTGAGATACTGAAGATTAATAATTGGTTTAATACAAATCCAGTCAGGATGGGAGACCCTTAAGAGGGTTCTTAATCCAAAGTAATGTACTAATAATTGGTTTGAGGGACTGGCAAGCAAGTAATAAGTACTGTGGGGATTTTATTTGTTGGTGGAGAAGGAGAAATATTCTGTTCTTGAATGAATAGAACCTACATGGAAGTACTTGGTTTGAGTGAGAGGAGTTCTAGGGCCAATACATAAAGATAATATTTAATTTAATGTCTGCAGATAAAACTAACTTGCCATAATATACAGAATGAGGTTAAAAAGTGTAACAAAGGGCATAATCCCTTAACAGCCTCACAGGAAGCTCTTGGGAGATGTGGATCATTCAAAGACTGTGATGAAAATGTTGGAAAGGTCGTTGGCAGAATCTGTGGCAGAATCTGCTGCTTAGACTAAGGGCAAGGCAAGAGGACAGCCATGGTTGATTGTGGCAAAGAAGGGTGGAAGGAGAGTATTCCCAGGGATCATCAGAGACTTAGGCTAGGAAAGGGTCATTAAAGACTTAGAGGAAAATGCTTTGTTAATGTAGGGTAAAGACCAAAGTCACGTTGAAAAAGGCATTATTACCCAATTGTTGCCTGAAATTCCCAGTTTCAGACTAGTCTGTCAGTGATTTGAAAGGAAGATGACATGGTTGTTGGCAAGATAGGAGGTATTAGACTAGTTTGAAGCCAACCTTGTCCGAAGTGAACTTTTTTCAAGTGTGCAGATATGCCTTAAACATAAATTCTTGTAACATGACCAAGCACGTAGCAGAGAAGAGCCCCTGTTAGTGCTCATTACTGAGGGCAATCTGCAGAAGCAGATTCCTCACAGGGACTTCAGAGAATCTTTGCAGCAGAGCCATAGCAAGTGCATATCTTTAAGAACCACCAGCAGGATCAAAGTAAGCATTGAAATCTGTCAACTTCAAGGCATACATTAATAGTTTGAGTGTTTGTGGTGTTTTCATTTCAAAAATTAAGTTCTTGAAGGAGTAGAACCAATAGAAAAAAAAAGAAGATAGGTCAGATAAATCAAGGTTAGAAACAGAACGGTTGAAAGGAGCATGAAGCCTTCTAGTTCTTGTAGTTCTACCCTGTTTGGGGTACTTGGTGAAGTACAAAGGAGGTTTAGGGACTTTTACTGAAGTAATAATTAGGCCAGTAATTACCCTGCTTTGAATAGCATGGTGAGAGTGTCTTTTGTTGTAAATGTCTAGAATTTCACCTTTAAGTGGATGTAGGCAGGGTAGAGGAAGGCTGCTGAAGTCGTTAACTTAGTCTTAACTAAGTGAAACTTTCTTACCTTTAAATGATTGAATGGACGCTGGAAATCTTTTGATATTTTAATAGAACCAAAGCCAGTGTATGCACAAGGAGGTCAGCCAGATGTGGATTTACCAGTCAGTCCATCTGATGGTCCTTTACCCAACTCAACCCATGAAGATGGAATGCTTCGGTAAGTAACTCTAAATAAACTGTTCAAGCTGTCTGGTCCTTGAGGATGCCAAACTTGTATCCAAAGTGATGAATAACCTGTATATGTGGTCTGATGTCAAGTCCAATATGCTGTCCTGACACATTTCAGAAAGATTAAGATGAAACTCTTCATTTATTCCTGAGCTTTGTTGGCACTTCCATTGTGTAATAAACTATTTTAAAGTCTGTTCATTTCTATGGAAATGAGCAGTTAGAATGATCAACAGGTGAAAAGAATTTGCAGTTTTTGTCTCTCCCTGAGAACCCTTACCCCTTCTTCCCTGTCCCCATCTCCAGAGAGAGGAGAGATACTGTAGCATGTACTTCACCTTTCATAGTAATTGGAGAGCAGTGGATAAAGAACACTGCAGAAACATGCACTGCTTCAACTGGGATCTGCTTTATGGGCATTAGTGTACATGAGAATAGATTCTGCTGTGGTTTCATCTCAAATTGATATTAATCTCTTCAAAGCCAAAACAGATCTGTACATCAGCACAGCTCTTTAAAAGGAGTAATGTTTTTGGAACAGTGTCACTGTCTCACTTAAATCACTCTGAATGTAAGACAAACAAGTGCCACTAAACTTGTAAGTACGGGTGAGTTTTGTTGAAGTGCTGCTAATGAGCATTGTAATGCTGCAGATGATAAGCAGTTAATGGTATGTATAGCATAATATCTCTGAACTGACTGATGTGCAGGTTACTCCTTTGCATGTGTTCAGTTTCAAATTTATTAGAATATTTTATGCTATTATATATTTGTAATATTTGCAGTATTTTCTAACTCCCTAGGCCAAGCATGAAACTGGTAAAATTCAGAAAAGGAGACAGCGTGGGCTTGCGACTGGCAGGTGGCAATGATGTTGGCATATTTGTAGCTGGTGTTCTGGAGGACAGCCCTGCAGCTAAAGAAGGATTAGAGGAAGGGGACCAGATTCTCAGGGTACGTCAAAACTAGTAACACTAAAAGTGTTTTGTTGTACTGAAGTAGGTTTTCTTTCTGTAGTATTGAATGTATTGCCTTTGTAGTTTACACAGGGGTTTTCTGTATGTACTTATTAGATGACTTAATAGCAGCAAAATCCCTTCTTACTGTACTGTTACTAGGAAGGTTAGTAAGTTTTTTACATTGAAATTTGTAGACTAATTCAGTTGATAAAATTGTTTGATTTCATTAACTGCTGGGTGGGTAAATTGTCAGAGAGCTCTGTGGGCTACTGATGTTTGTAGGTGCTCCATAATACTGAGTATAAAATGAACAACTACCTATTACCCCAGAAGCACTGCTTTTATTGAGAAATAAAGTGGAGTATTTAGAGGTGCAAGAGGCATCTTGAGATACATGCACTTGGTGTGTAGGTATGAAATGGAGTAAGAAAAAAATCATAGCAATAGATTGATTCATGTTTCCTGTTGTATAGTAAATCTCAGTAATAATGTCATATGCTAAATCAAACTGATTACTTCATTGATACCAGGTAAATAATGTAGACTTCACAAATATCATCAGAGAAGAAGCTGTCCTTTTTTTGCTTGATCTTCCTAAAGGCGAAGAAGTAACGATTTTGGCACAGAAGAAAAAAGATGGTAATTATTTGTATATTGGAAGTGATGTAGTAAACTGCTTAGAATAGAATTAAAAAGTCTAGTGAATGATGACTAACTGCTGGCATGCAGGGAATGGGCATCTTAGAATATTAAGTTCTTTTAGATATGGGATCAGTTACTACTGCAGATGGACTGGAGATTGATATGATAACACTGCCCCCCCACCCTCCCAAACAAACAAACAAAACTCCAAACAAAAAACCTCATCAAAAATAACCCCTAACATCTAACTGGAGTATTAACATTAAACCCTGGGGGAAGCAGAAGAGTCTGTTGCAGTTATGCCATTGAAAATGAGTGATTACACTGATGTATGTGCACATGCAAATTTCTTTACTCACAAGATTAAATCTTTCCAGGGCAACTGAATTAAACTTGCACCAAATATTTGGTAATAAAAGTTGAATTTATGTTAGTAGAGTTTTCTATAAAGAGTTATGCAGCTTAAAATGGAGCAACTCTGAGACATTAAGGCTTCTTGAAGCAATATTGTATATTTAGAACTAAGGTGAGGCTTTGCTTTGAGTAATTCTTGTGACCATTAGAACATGACTTGAACTTCAGTAACACTTGCTATTTTGGGATTTGTTTTTTCAGTTTATCGTCGCATTGTTGAGTCTGATGTAGGGGATTCTTTCTATATCAGAACTCATTTTGAATACGAGAAGGAATCTCCTTATGGACTCAGCTTCAATAAAGGCGAAGTGTTCCGGGTGGTGGACACTCTGTACAACGGCAAACTGGGCTCGTGGCTGGCAATTCGGATTGGCAAGAACCATAAGGAAGTGGAGAGAGGTATCATACCTAACAAAAACAGGTAGGATCTTACAGGACTGAAATTGCTAATTTAAAACTAGAATTTTAAGTTCTGCGTCTGTATAATGAATAATTGGACTTGTCTGCAGGACATGAGTTTATAGTGTCAAAAATGTTAAAACAAATGGAAGTAAAAGATCTGATCTGTGGATTTGCTTTTGACTCTGCACAGTCTGCAAATAAACTTTCTTTTCAATACAACAGACAAGAATATAGTAAGTTTTAGAAATGTAATATCAGGCTCAATAGTTGTCTTGTGCTTCCTAGTACAGAACAACAAAAGCCTGGTTCAGCTGGTGGTGTGTTTTTGTGAAAGTGTAAGCTTGCTAGTCAAGCGTTACTTCAGAGACAGACTCTCTTGATGACTGGGTTTTGCTGTCATCTTAGAGCTGAGCAACTCGCCAGTGTCCAGTACACACTTCCAAAGACAGCAGGAGGAGATCGAGCAGATTTTTGGAGATTCCGAGGTTTGCGGAGCTCAAAAAGAAACCTCCGGAAAAGCAGAGAAGATCTTTCTGCACAGCCTGTTCAGACCAAGTTTCCTGCCTATGAGAGAGTTGTTCTTCGGGAAGGTATGGCTTTACTCCTACAGGTTGGTGTGGTTTGATTTACAATAGCCAATGTACTTAAGAGTATCTTACATTTGTTTTGAACAATCAGTATATCTTAACTTTTCTTTTGCCTTCAATTCTAGCTGGATTTCTCAGACCTGTAACCATTTTTGGTCCAATTGCTGATGTTGCACGGGAGAAACTTGCTAGAGAAGAACCAGATATCTTTCAAATTGCAAGTAAGTGCGAGATCAAGTTTTTCTGCAGTTAGGAAATACTCAGCTTTCTTTAGGTAAATTGTTTCTATGTTAGTACTTTAGTTAACATGTTTAACAAGACATTGCCAATGTTAAGGAACAGACTAAATGTAATCCACTGTATGGTTGCTGGTTATTATCTGAAGATAAAAGTAGTATTAGTTCTATAGCCTTCTTAAATTTCATTGTATTTCTGTACCTTATCGTATTTTGAAGTGCTCTTGAAAAGATTTTTTTTTTTTATGGCCAATATGTATTTTTTTAATGGGTAGATTTTCATGTATTGTTTGGAATTGGAAATGTCTTCCATCTAAATTGACAATTTGAGCTATGAAATGGTTTATTTTATCTTAATGAAGGAATGTAGAATATGTTGTAAACTTACAACAGATTTTTACTGTCTCCTCCTTACCAGAAAGTGAACCAAGAGATGCTGGTACTGACCAACGTAGCTCTGGCATTATTCGTCTTCACACTATAAAACAGATAATCGATAGAGTAAGTCTGTCTTTGTCGCTCTACTTTTAACACCAAAAGAGTAAAACTGGCATTATGAAGTAAAGTGTTAGCTGTTCTAAATGTAAAACAATAACTGAGTGTGTTTGCTTTAAAATTAACTTTTTCATCTTTCTATTGGTTAATAAAAAACCCCCTCATCACTTTCTCCACATTAGTAACTGCAGCCTAGATGTACTTCTGGGCTTTGTTCCAGAGAGTATCGTCCTCTCTCCATTAGGGCTGTTTTAAGCTGTTTCTCTTCCACTTAAAGCCATGGTGTGACATAACAGCTAGAAATTGTTACTTTATTTATGTAGTTATTAGTCTTCCCCCACCCCAATGTACAAATTGATTACTTGACATAATTTTTCTGTGGGATCACTAAGAGAAAGGGTTCTTCCATCTCCCTTCCTTAAAATGCTTAAAACTTCTAAGATTAACACATGTTAAGAGGCTCACCTATTTACTTCCATAATTAAAAGCAAACTGGGAGCCTTTCAGATGCTTAAATAGGAGAGGAAAAAAAGACTAAGCAGAGTGGGTATACTTTATGCTCTGTGCTTGATTGCACTGAATGAAAGCTGGGCAAGTTTTGCATTCAGAGTGGGGTGGGGTTTTTCGTGTTTTGTTTTTGTTTGGTTTTTTTTAAGGAAGATGGAAATGTGTAATGAAACATAGTCTTACATTTCAATCTTTGCTTTTTTCTTAATCACAGACTGCTAATAGGACACTACTGATTTTTAGTTCAGTGCCTGCTTGCTTTGTGAAAATTTTTTTTGAAACAAAGAGTTAAATATTAAAATAGTAGTTATGCATTCAGTCCTACAGCTCATAAAGTATATCCCTGTGTAGGCTGGTGTTGGAATTGGTTTGGTTTCTTTTATTCTGATATTTGAATAGGAAAAGGATTTAAATCAATACTTTGAAATAATGAATTCTGTAAAGGTAATACCAAATAAATACAGAATATGTTTAGGAAAAAATGTCACATAGTATATAAATGATTCACTTCTTGTCTCTGTCCTTTTTATCACAACAGGACAAACACGCTTTGTTAGATGTCACTCCCAACGCAGTGGACCGTCTGAATTATGCCCAGTGGTATCCTATTGTAGTGTTCCTAAATCCTGACTCTAAGCAGGGAGTAAAGACCATGCGAATGAGGCTGTGCCCGGAGTCACGGAAAAGCGCCAGGAAGCTCTATGAGAGGGCTCACAAGCTCCGCAAAAATAACCACCATCTCTTCACAAGTAAGTCATTACACACACTGGATTAGCATTTCTGAGAGGGAAAGGGAGGCAGGATGAGAGAGGCTTCTTCCAGAAGTTTCTGCAAATGGACTGACTGAAGCAGTGATTGGCTTGTTCAGGCTTCCTCCTTCAGTAACCAGTAGTTAATTGTGGTGTGCATTATTTGCGTGTGACTGCACAAATGTGAAGCAGTCTGAAAACTCAAAATGGCACTCGTAATAGGTCTGGTGGTTTCGCAGGACCATCAGCAAAAATCAAAACCTTATTAAACAGGAAAATGTTGGAAGTTTTTTAACCTGGCTAAATTGAAGCCTCACTTTTATTGTGAGCTGCTGTTGACACAGGATTTCCTGTGGAATAAAATGTCCCAAACCACTTCAGGCCTTAGGGTAGCTTTGGATACTAATTTTTACATTACTATTTAAGTCTTGTAGTTTTAATCTACTGGTTTATATTGATTTCATTACTCATGGTGCAGATCCTTCTTGTAGTTCTACAGAAATCATAGGTCAAACTAATCTACTGTACTTCTAGCTACCATTAACTTGAATTCAATGAATGAAGGATGGTATGGAGCTCTCAAGGAAGCAATTCAGCAGCAACAGAACCAATTAGTGTGGGTTTCAGAAGGAAAGGTAAGAAATCACATGTTTGGAGAGAAATGGCAGAACTGTATTTATGAGGGGTTTTTTGTTCTTTCATTGTAACTGATGTTATGAATAGGGGCAGGTATTTGTGGAATGAAGTCTGTTTTTCTTCTTTCCTCCTCATTTTAGCTGTCATTTAAAGATTTGGAGCAGTAATTCCTCATGGCTCTGTGAGCTGCTCAGAGCTGATTTGGCACCACACTAGTGCAATTACTCGGTTAAGGAGAGCTGTACAGTTGTCCCTGTGGATGTAGCAGTGTAGGAAGGGAGTATTTGCTCATTGCCACTATTAACTGGAGGATGTGTTAGTGCTTTGAACACTGCAGGAAGTGGATGTTTTTTTATCAAAGGACTTCTGGGTGTTTTGCTGCATGAGTACTTGGGGCTGGGATTGCCTGATGATGAATGATTTTTTCATTAATGGGAAAGCAAATAGCATATTCATGTTTTTTCTGAGAAGAACTGTTCTGTCTCAGTTAAGAGAACACAGATGCAAAATCACAGGTTGGTATTCTATGTTCCCCACTAAAACTCCACTTACCTTCTCAAGCTGCATATTAGATCCATCCCCTTGAAAAACTGTTACCAAATGAAATGCCAACTATTTGTTTACTTGTGCAAATGATGAATTGGCTATTGCTACACGTTTCTTAATTAGATTTTATCTCCTTTCACCTCCTTACATCTACCTTCAAAGTATCAATAGTATCATACTATCGATAGTATCAAACTATCCCTTTAAAGTGCAGCTCTGTATCTTTCCAAACACTTTGGTATTTGTGGACACTGTACACTGACCCCTCCCTTAACACTGACAGTAGTCTGGCTCCTTAGTAAAACGATTCTAAAAGCTAGGCTGCAGAAAAGGTTTTCAGGTCTAAGTTTAACATCTTCAGTGAATGAAACCTCCCCCAATTTCTCCTTCCCTGTGATACTCAGGACTGCTGAATCTTCATACTGTTGCTGTCCTGCTGTTCACTACCAGACTGTGTTGTTCTGAACTACAATGTAGATACATTCCATTTAAATTCTTAATTATTCACAAAAAAAAATTTCCATTATTTACATGGGAAGAGAAAAGGGATTCTTTAAAAGGTATTTCAATAAATGTGTACTCTAATTTTGACACAGGCAGATGGTGCTACAAGTGATGACCTTGACTTACACGATGACCGCCTTTCTTACCTCTCCGCTCCTGGCAGTGAGTATTCCATGTACAGCACAGACAGCAGACACACGTCTGACTATGAAGACACAGACACAGAAGGGGGTGCTTACACTGATCAAGAACTGGATGAGACTCTGAATGATGAGGTTGGGACTCCTCCTGAATCTGCTATTACACGTTCTTCTGAACCAGTTCGAGAGGATTCTTCTGGAATGCATCATGAAACTCAGACTTACCCTACTTACACATCTCAAGCTCAGCCACAGCCAAATCTCAGAATAGATTCTTCAGGATTTAAAACAACTACTTCTCAGCCGGTAAGAAAGCAGTTTTATGCACTGACCATTGTATGCTTACTTCAGGTTGCAAGTTCTCTCGATCCAGAAATCTCCATTTATATTCTGCTTATCAGTGTTGTGAGACCATACAAGAATCTGTCAACAGCAACAATAATGTGTTACAATGAATTGGAAAATCAGCTTGCCCTGCCTGTTTTAGTGACTCATTCTGACAGGAGGGGGATTGAAGTACCATTCTACTTTGATTAAATGTTTTGCTTTTTTAATCCTCAACCTAATGAATTTCTGGAAGTGCTAGTGCATGATACTTTCAGTACATTTCATTCTACATCTGGCTGCATTGGTCAAAGCGTCACTTAGATTATTTTAATATAAATCAAAAAGTCATACATTGATTCAATAGCAGTATATTTAAAATATTTTAAACACTTCACAGAAAGCAGAAGCCTCACCTGCAGTCCCTTACCTTTCCCCGTCGCCTGAATCAAACCCTGCAACCTCATCAACCTCTGCAGTAAATGCTAATGTAAACCTAACTAATGTCAGACTGGAGGAGCCTACTGCTGCTCCTTACAACTCTTACCAACCACAAGCGGGCCCCTTAAGAACACCGAGTGCTGAGGGAGCTCATATAGTGCTAAGAGATCAAGAGCCATCATCCTTATCGCCGCATATAGACCCAGCAAAGGTACCTGTGCCACGTTGTTGCGCTGATTTCCTGCTGTACATCAAGCTCGCACATGATCTTTGTTTTGCCCTTATTTGAAGAATTCCTTCTGATTTTTTTTTCCTATATGAGATCATGCAGGTTACAAAAAACAGTGCATCTGAATTGCGAAGTGTCATCTAATGTTCTGTGTGCATGGCTTCAAACTATCCTTTTCACTTCTCAAAAAGATGACTTTTTTAAAAAAGGCTGCATTCTGTATTTTGATTTTACTTAACTTGTGATTTTCTTAGCTTGACAATGTTCTGCTGTTAATGAAGCCTTGAGAAAAATCTTAACTCCCTAAAATTACACTGTTTTTTTGAATACTTTAAATCATGCCAAATTGTTGATCATGAATTTCAGTTCAGTTTGGTAGGTAACTTTTATACACTTTCTCAGCAATGCTAGAACTGTCTTTATCTACTTCTATATTTCACTTTTACTTTTTCCATATCCTGCAAAAAATTGTGTGTGCCCTTCCCAAACATCAAAGCCAAAGACATAGCTGTTACCTTTGTCTTTCCCTTTAAATCTACTCACATATTTTTGCTTAAAAATAGGACTGAGAGACATCTCTTGAATCACCACGTTCAGCTTCCTGTGGTTGCAAACAAATTACTCTGCTTTTAAACTAAATTAAAGCCAACATTTAATACTTAGTTTTTTTAAAATACTACATTTCAGATGCAGCTGCAGTTACTCTTCATTTTAACTGAGAAGTCTGTCTCTCTTTAACAGGTGTACCGAAAGGATCCATATGTTAATGAAGAAGCATCCAGACAAAGCTATGTCTTAAAACAGCCAGCAATCAATCACCCAGTACAGAGACAGGAAAGAGACCCAAATCTGATCTATGAGTCCCAGGCTCAGTATGCAGAAAAACAACCGAGTAGGGACTATGAACAGTCATCATACAGGTATGATTCTACAAACTATGTAGATCAGTTTTCTCGTGGTTATGACCCTCGCCTACATTACGATGACCGTGTGCCTCCCTATGAGGAGCACTGGGCATATTATGAGGAAAAACAGCCCTATAACCAAACAAGAACAGCTTATGAAAACCAGCCTCCTCGGGATCTTGATTCCAGACAAAGCATAGACGAGAGCACAGAGCGCAGCTATTACCCAGCACAAGCTCGTTTCGAGGAGCCCCCCCCGATGAGCTACGACGGCAGAGCTCGCTATGAGCACGCGCCCAAGAACTTCAGCTTGCCACAAGTGCGATACGAAGATCAACACACTGTCGGGTACGACACGCATGGGAGATACAAACAAGAAGCTCAGCCATACCAGTCAGCCATATCTCGATCTCCTGAACCGAAGCAGTACTTTGATCCACACATAAGGGGCTATGAGCAAGGTCCTCCTCAAGCTTACAATGCTAAAGCTGGACAATATGAGCCTTCTCATAGCACTTCAGGTGTTTCTCTTCCTCCTCCCCCTTCATCACAAACCAAACCAGAAGTTTTGCCTTCTAACAGTAAACCACTGCCTACACCACCATCTCTAGCAGAGGAAGAGGAAGATCCAGCCATGAAACCACAGTCTGTGCGGAGTAGGGTTAAGATATTTGAGAGGAGAAGATCACCATCTTTGGAAAAAATGAAGGACCCAAGTGATGCATCAACTGTCAAGGTATGTAATTTAAGTTTTTTAATTTGTTCTTCTTTACTAACAAGACTCCATTACAAGAAGTAAAATACTGTCTTGAGAAACAAAGCTTTACTGCTTGTGAAATAGCCTCTCAGCAGCCTGACTGTGGAATGTTTTGGAAGTAGAAGCTGAGCACTTTCGTGAAAACACTGATAAGGACCGTACCATGCTAGGAATTCCTCCAGTTTGTCTTGTGCTTGGTTTTTGGGGGAATGGAAGGCCGTCTTAGTTTTCTTAATCACGAAGTGCTTTATCTTTCTAAATGTTTGAATCTAAGAGAATATGCTGTGCTTCTTGTTTACAGCCTCCAGAACTAGCACCTAAGCCTGCACTCACAGGTGTGAGTGGTCCAAAACCAACTTCTCAAAGCCAGTACGAGCATGAGAAAACAACTTACAGGTAGATGCACAACTGATTAAACTTAAGTTTTCATTATGGGATTAGAATATTCAGAAACACATCTTAGTGGTTCAATTTGGAAACTGCAAAGAGGAGTCAGTGTGCCAGTATGATTTCTGTGTCAACAGTGTAACAAGGCACCAAGTTGTGGGTGTAATTGCTGGAAAGTGGGGAAAGGGCACAATGCTTTTTCAGTGTTTTTGAGGAAGAAACGTATTAAATATCTCTATCTTAGTTTTTCTATGTTTATTTGAGATAATTAGAAAGTAAAACAAAAGAGAAAAGGTAAGGTAAAAGGGAAATAAGGATTTTCATTCTTTGTGGCATGTCACAGCTGTCTAATTTCCATGTAACGTAGGTAAAAAAGGCAATGTGTGCAGTTATAAGAATGACATGCTTGGGGTTTTTTTACTAACTAAATTATAAAATAGAATTGTAAGTCAGGTGTAATTATTCTTGTTCAACTGGGCAAGGCAACAGTATATTATTATTCTTATTCTTGGTTAGGGCCCCAGAACCACAGAGACCTCAAGTGAAGCCACCTGAAGATATTGTGCGTTCGAACCATTATGATCCTGAGGAAGATGAGGAGTATTATCGGAAGCAGCTCTCATACTTCGACCGCAGGAGTTTTGAAAACAAGCCATCTGCACAGGTTCCTGCCAGCCATCATCCTGAGCCCACCAAGCCAATACATTCACAGAATCAGCTCAATTTCAGCAATTACTCTAAGTAAGTTTGGGGCTTTGGTTTTTGTTTTAGTTGGAAAAAGCAGGGAGGCATGTAGGACTAAACCAGAAATCCTTACCATGTCAATGGAAGTGAATTGAAGTTTTGTATTCATGAAGTCTCACTGTTTAGGTGTAGCTTTACTTTGAAAACACATAACTGCATAACTTTGGGTAAATGAATCATTTGTGTAGTTTCAGGATCTTCAAGGTGTTACTTTTGTTTGGCACTTACTAACATACAATTGTAGAATTGTTAATGTTGAAAAAGATCAGTAAGTCCAATCATTAATCTTGCACTTCCAGGTTAACCACTTAAACCGTGTCCCCAAGTACCACATCCACATGTCTCTTCGTCTCCAGAGATGGTGGTTCCACCACTTCCCCAGGCAGCCTATTCCAATGTCTGATAACCCTTTCAGTGAAGAAATACTTCCTAATATCCATCCTAAACCTCCTCTGGCACAATTTGAGGCAGCTTCCTCTTGTCCTATGGCCTTTTGCCTGGGTGAGGAGACAAACACCCACCTGGCTATAACTTCCTTTCTGTCAGTTGTAGAGAGTGACAAGGTCTCCCCTGATCCTCCTCTTCTCCTGGCTAAACATCTCCAACTCCTTCAGCTACTCCAGAGCAGACTTGAGCTTCAGACCTTTCCCCAGTTCCATTGCCTTTCTGTGGACATGCTCCAGGACCTCAATGCCTTTCTTTTAGTGAGAGGCTGAAAACTGAGCACAACACTTGAGGTTCCTCACCAGTGCCCAGTGCAGGGGCACAGTCACTGCCCTGGTCCTGCTGACCACACTATTTTTGGCACGAGCAAGGTGCTTTTGGCCTCCTTGCCCACCTGGGCTCATGTTCAGCTGCCGTTGATCAGCAGCCCCAGGTCCTTTTCCAGCTTTGCAGCGACTGTGCCCCCAGGCTGGACCTGCAAGGGGTGGTTGTGACCCAAGAGCAGGACCTGCATTTGGCCTTGTTGAACCTCACACCTGTTGGCCTTGGCCCATTGATCCATCCTGGTGTCATCTGTGAACTTCCTGAGGGGGTGCAGTCGATCCCCTCATCCAGATCATTGATTGTGTTTTGTTAATAATCATAAACAGAACATAACAAAGTATCTCCTTAGTCTAATATGTAGTGCTTAAACATTTTTCAAAGCAAAGGGGTTTGATTTATTGAAGTTCTGTATGCATTCTTTCTGCAGACAGGATTGTATGTGTTAGCCATGTTTGACATTAACAAACTGAGCCTTTAGGGAGTATTGCTGAGGCCAGAATTTAATCCATTGATGGAAACATCTGTTTCCTGTATTGTTTTGCTTCCTCGAGTTGGAACATTTTGATACAGAATTTGTGTGAAAGCTCATGCACAAATTTAGCTCAGGTAAAAAGCTGACTATTTTGGAGGTTGCTTACACAAACTTTGTGAATATTCTCCACAGTTACTAAATTTGTTTTGATTCAAACTGTGGCAAGGTGTTGCAGCTGATACTGTGAAAAGCTATTTTGGTTTGCTGTGTACAGCCTGAAAATTGGGCATTTTTGAAGGCTTTTGTGATATCCCTGCTTGAAACATGGACTAGTCAGGTGAAGCTGAAAATCTGAGAGCCTTAATGTAAATGAGATCTTTAAAGTGAAGTAATAAACTAGCTAGCTGAAGTTTTATAATGTTTAGTGTATGTGCAAGGTGTCTTTCATGGAATTGATACACTGTACTCCAGTGCTTGTCTTAAAGGATTTGGGCTAGGACTTGGGAATCCTGTTATTTGTTTGAGCATTGTCTGTGGTCTTCCAGTGTCTGTCTTTGTGAATTTGAGAATATTGGAATATTTCTAAAGGCTGGATAGGTTTTAAAGGTTTCACTTTTATTTCTAATTACATCTGCATTGGGTAACTGTTTCTTATTTTGCTCTTTTATGTACTAAGGAAGGAATGGGTATAGTAATCTGTAACCACTTCTGTTTCTCAGTCAAGGATGTTCTCCTTATCCTTCCTTTTCACTTGTCCAGTGTCTTCTCATGGAAGAATGAGGGTGTAGCTGTCCTTGTGAAGTTCTTCAGATGGAGAGTGTTGTACACTTTGATTGTACATTTGTTATTCTGCAGCGTTGTCATGCACTCTGACAAGCATGAGAGAGATACACAGTTACTGAATTTTTGCTGCAGAACAGCTAATGGTCAAGAGAGATTGTTCCAGACTTCTGCCTTTCTCTTCTGTCTGCTGTGACAGTTCCATTCTTTGGCTGCTCAGTTCTAGTTTCATTTTGATTGTGAGTTGGGGTATAACTTCAGGGCTTGTATGTATGGGAGGGTAACGTCTTACTGCCACAGAGGCATAAGATAATACTGGTTTTAAGCCTGACAATTTTGTGTATCAGAGCAACAAACACATGTTGTGTTTTTGCTCTTTGAAAGAATGTAGTCCTTGACAGGAAGGGACAGACACAGGGAAGAAAATTTACCCAGGGCGGTCGTGTGCAAATAGACAAATACTAAAATATTAATGTAAGTGGAAAGAGATAAACAAGAGCACTGCTCAGTTGGACGGTACTGCCTCTAGGATACTGCAATGTCCTTGTGTGAAAGCACAAACCAACTGCTGGCTTGGGAGAGCATTCATATTTAGGACTCTCCTCTCACCAGCTTCCACACTGTACTCTGTTACTTGCACATTATTCATCTTTTTTTTCCCAGTGTATTTCTATGGCAATTGCTATTCTGTGAATAAATAGTTCTAAAAATAAACAGGGCTAAATTTGGATTATACAGGAACTGTTGATTATGCAATCTCTTGCTTGTGAATAATCCGTATAATGTATTCTGGGTACAGAGGACAAATTTTATTTATTCATGAGCAATAAGTACAACTTTTTTACTGTTAAATATTAATGGGAAACGTTAAATTATGTAAAGTTCTTTGCCACTGAGTAAGTATGGTGACAGTATGTATTTTTCCCATTACAAATTTTTTTACTATTTTTAATTTGTTGGGGGGTTATTTGCATAATTTAGGAAATCTATGCTGTTGCTAAAGCTGCCTTGTAGGAATAATGCCATATCTCCATGTTACAGTTGTTAGAACTGTAGAATAAGGCGTATTTTTAGTTCTGATGTAAGAAAATAGTAGAACTTGTGAATGGACATGTTTCAGTGGATGTAGCTGAAGCAATTTGACACAAATACCCCTGTGGCTGAGAGTAGTGGATTTGTTCCTGCTTGGTTACTGTATTCCTGCTTTGACTTGATATACTGCAGAATGAGGTAACTTACCCAAGAGCATCCAGGCCCTTGAGTGTCTGTTAGAGCTGGAGCTTATTGAAGATCAGCAATGCAGTTGCTGTTGTACCCACAGGCTTATAGCCTGTTGCCCACTGGTTCCTTCTAGTGGTTCATTTCTGTATCCTTTCAAATTAAAGTAGCAGTTTTGTAATGAAGATGAAGCAGGAAACAGCTTAGAAACAGCCTGTCAGTAATTAGGGGACCTTCCTGTCACACTCAGCAGGGGTAAGCGAGCCCTGTGCTGTGGGTCACTTTGGCTGTGAACAGGTTCTGAGCAGCGTGGCTGAGGTTGTCCCTGCCCCTTGGTCAGGAGCCTGTGACAGAAGAATGCACTTCATCTTAAACACAACTTTGTGCCTGTTGTGTTTGTGTTGTCACGGCTCTTTCCTCTTCTCCCTTCATCCAAATGTGTTACCCATTTTTTTATTCCCCAGAAAGCTGGCAAGCAGTTCTGGCGAGGTGTGGAGTGTGTTGGGTTTGTTCCCTGTGTGCTGTTGCATGGCTGCCCTCCCCTTGTTCCCTTTGCTTCTGGGAAACAGTGATTTCAGGTGGGCAATTTCCTGAGAAAGCAGCTCCTTCCCAACTGGAATGAGGACAATAGTGAGGGAGCATGCAGTAGTAATGTGTGTTGTTGGATGAATGTCTTGGGATAAAATCAGTGGGAATGGCAGCTTTACAGTGGATCTAAAATGATCTCTTTGCTAGAAATATATTCATACTAATGCTGTTTAGCTCAGTGATCCTCACATTCATGTGGTCATCAAGCAGACTTTGATCAGTTGATCAGTACTTTTCTTAGTTTTATAGCATAGTCCTCTGAAGCAGTAAGATGGTTAGTGTCTAAAATTGTTACCTGTTACATATTTATGAGCATACAGAAATTGAAGGAATGAGGGAACTTTGTCCTCGTGTAAAATGTATTTTCTTACAACAAATAAGCAAGGTAAGTGTTGAAAATCAAGGGAAGTCATCAGGATACTTATGATCTTCTGTCTCTCCTAGTATTCATAAACAGTTGTTCTGAGATGTCTTTGAGGTATTGCTGAACACAATCAGAAGCATTTTATGGTGTGGGCTCTGCTCCTGGGAATGCTGATAGTGCTGTGGAAACAGTTGCTTTGAATGTACCCTCAGTACAATACTGTCTTGGGTTGAGCTGGCAAAATGCCAACTGCCCAAGTACAGAGTTAGCCTCCGGCTGAGAAAAGGGAGAAAGGGGAAAAAAACCCCTCTAAAACCAGGTTTAGACCGAAACTAACTACATGTATTTATACAGAAAAGAGAAAAGTAAAACTACAATTTAACACACACTTACACAAGTTGTGTCTATATATAGCAAGAAAGAACTTGCCACTCCCCAGTTAATACAAAGCCCATTACTCGAGATTCATAGGCACTCTAAAAGACACATAGCAAGAAAGAGAAAGTATAACAACAAAATATTTCTACTTCCCTGAATCCAAACAAAATGCAAGTAGTGGCAACAGGAGCAGGGGCCTAGGAACAGTAGAAGAGCTGCACTATGTCCAGCTTGTAGCCCGGCTATGGTGGAACTGACCTAAGCCACACCCACACACTGGATCCCACTCCTTTTGAGATGATGTAGTATGGTATGGAATACAATAT
>JAWWLZ010000019.1:15420375-15443076 GCA_035041345.1 Poliocrania exsul
GCCCAGCTCAAGTCACCTGACAACTGTCAGGCCTCGTCTGAACTCCAAAACCCAAACCCAGGCCCATCTGGCTAAAACCATAACAAATACAAACCCATCATCATTCCCTGAATGTTATGCCTGAAGAAGCTGTTACAAATCAGACTATAAGTGAGAGACTGAAAGAAATAAACAGACTATAAATCCCATATTCTAGCAATGTATTGAATAACTTGGTTTACAGAGATGGTAACAAATGGCTTAGTGTAATCTCATTCTTACTCTCAATATCTGCCAGTGTGAGATCTTGACCACCCAATTCACTGACCCAATCTCATATTAAATACAGAATGTGACCATGGTACATGTGTGTGTGGCAAAGGTCTGCTCAGAAACATGTCTCTGAATAGTGTCCCTTTTTTCAACAACCTGGTCATATGACAGCTGGTAGGACTAACATGTAGAGTGTGAAGCAATAATATGCTCAAGATAGATGACTGTTTTCTTTCATTCTTCTGTTGCTGTTTGCTTTGCCATCACCTAGATTTCTTGGCTCTTACACTAGCTATGACTACTTGAAAAGGAACATCAAGTGGTAAGACTGTTGTTGATGTGAGGATGTTTTCAGGTGTCCTCTCACTGTTATATTTCATCACAGGCATTATGTGCACTCAAAATTTTAAACACAAAAATTCTGAAAGCAAGTGCAATAAAGATATTACAGTGCAAAATTTGCGAAATCAATAATTTCCTAAAATAAACTTGTGGATAAATACTTCCAGCATAAGAAAACTGCCTTGAAAATGAGATTTTAATGTTATCTACACTATGCACATAAAGCTAGTGAAGCTTAAGCTGATTACATTTCTAATTAAGATGGCATTGTTCAAATACTAGGTGTATTTAGAAAAGTTGTACTAGAATCCATTGTTGTGTTGGCTAATTATAATTCTCAAAAGCTACCTATCTCCCCCTGAAAAAGAAGTGAATTTACATTTTTATTTTGAAGACCCATTAAATTAGAGAAATCTTTTTCATTTAAATTACTCCAAATGATGTTGAAAAATTAAGATCTGGGAAGCAATTATGCAAATACACCTGAAATGTCATCTGCCTTTTGTTTGCCTTGGTTTGTGTTACTAATCTTCTAAAGGTCAATGTTGTCTTACTCTCTTGTGCTTATCAATAAATGTTTTTATATTTGAGACAGGATATTCCAGAAAATAATGTTTTAATGTTTATAGGAAAAGATGGAAATCAGATGATTATAGAAGAAAAAAAAATAGCAGTGAACAGAGGAGCCACAAGGAAACCAAACAATCAAATGTTTGTTTTTTAATTTTATTTCAACAGGGGGAAACCAACTGATACTGAATCAATGGATAGGCCTGTTGGTGAAAAACGCTATGAGCCAGTCCCTCCAGTTACAACTCCCCCTCCTGCTCCTTCAGTCCAGTATACACAGCCACAGTCAATTAACAGTCCTGTCCTGTCTCTCCCAGCACACCACAAGCCTGCACTTTCTGAAGGTGAGCAGTTGGAAAGCTGACCTGTCCTTGCAGGAACAGTTGTTGCTTGTCAGGGGCTTGTTGGAGGTGCTTCAGCAGGTCTACACTGGGAACTGTATTGTTCTCTAACTGAAGCTTGGAGTAATTATTATTGAAGATAGCATACTGAGTTTTATGAAATTACTTTGTGGTTCTGTCTGAAATTGTGGCTTTCAGGTATTAGTAGAACCTGTAACTGTCTTGAGTGCCTCAGCAAAGATACAGTAAAACTTTCAGTACTTGAAAAATACACCTTTTTGTTCTTTGGACCAGGATTCTTTAGACATGAGTAATAGTTGTAGGCTTCTAAAAACTGAAGAAAAAGTTGGTTTTACTTTCACATTGAGAAGGTTGCCCAGTTTGGTTGAATTTTCTGGTTTGTGCAAGTGCAGTGGTATTTTAATACTGTTTTTCAGGGGTTTTGATCATGATATAAGCCAGTCTAACCTTTTTATTGAAAGATCATACCATTGTCTTCAACGTATCTGTTTAATGAAGTGTTTGTAACTTGCCTGAAAATACGTAATGGAATGGAAATACAATGATCTAAGAGAACTAAGCTCAACCTGTATATATTTACATAATAGGATAAGAATTGACTGAAATGTGTTCTTATTACCACAGTGTATGTGACTAAAATTGACTGACAAGTTCTGGCCTTTTTATTTGCATTGCAGTTAACTCTGTGTCTGACCCTCCTCCACCTCAGAATAAGTCATCCATTTTCAGATCCTCTCGAGAGGACACTGTGCAGTCCACTTTTTACCCTCAGAAAAGCTTCCCTGACAAAGGCCCCATGAATGGAACTGAACAGATTCAGAAAACAGTCACTCCTTCTTACAACCGTTTCACAACCAAACCTTACACCAGCGCTGCGAGGCCCTTCGAGCGCAAGTTTGAGAGTCCGAAATTCAACCACAATCTCTTGCCAAATGAAGCTCAGCATAAACCAGAGTTGCCATCCAAATCTTCCAATTCTCCTCAGCCCATTTTGAAAGCACACAGCTCTTCTCAGCCTCCCGAGTTCGAGAGTGGAATGGACACCTATGCTGTACAGGTCGACAAGCCTAAATATCAACCAAATAATGTTAATGCTGTGCCTAAAGCCATTCCTGTAAGGTAAGCTGTGCTCTGTTGCTTTCCATTGGTTCTTCTGTAGGAGATCATCTGTGAAAAATACAGCTTGCTTAATATGCTTCCAGGTTCTCTTGATGGTATAGTTGAAACATTGATTGTAAAATTCTGCCAAAAGGCATTGAGGAGCATTTGGATAAAGTGTGTCCTATGACTCTGTACCATTTGCATTCTGTTGTTACCAAATGGCATGGCTTTTATTTCCCATTTTTCATACTACAGTTATAAATCTTCTAGTAGAGAGTAGTCATTTGTCCTCTCACTTTGTTTCCAGAAGGTGAAATTACACCAAATTGTATTTGTTCTGTGTGCTTAGAGCTCTCACGGTGTATGTGCATAAGGGATACTTCAAAAATATTTGTAAAAGGAGAAAGTAAATTCAGCAGTTTCATACTGGTTCTCTTTACTGTGAGACAAACCAGCAGCTGCTTAAAAGCAGCTTGTGCTTGCCTAATATGCTTTAACTATAAGAACTATGTCAGGAGCAACAGATGGTATTACAGTCTTAAGCTATTTGCTGACTTGTTGAATTTTTTTCACTAATATTTGCAGAACAGTTTTATTACTCTTATTTCAAAGTAATTATAATACATGAACCAGACTTGAAATTTTGCTATTTGTTCTATTTGTTCTTAAGCACCTGAAAAATGTTTTATGCTGTATGGTTCTGTAGAGTACTAAGAATTTTGAAATTACTGGGTTTTTTGAGTGAAATTCTTTAGAAACTGTTCTGAAATCTATTCAGACTCACCATTGGTGTCACATGTTTTTCTGTAGTTATAGCCTGGCAACCTGGAAAAAACGGTTTGTTGTGACCTTAGCAGGAATTATCTCTTAGGGCATTAAAGTCAGAATGGAGTTTTGAGACAAAAAAAATAACCTTTCAGATGTTAATGACATGTAGTTCTGTGAAGCTGAAGTGTGTAGCTGGGGTAGGTAAGCTCTTTCTGCATAATTTCTTGTGTCTGAAAACACAAGGTTCAGGTGACTTTCCAGAGTTTGTGGGCTTTGGTGGTGGTTTGGTTTTTGGGAGGGGAGGGTGTTTGTTTATTTTTAGGGTTTTGTTGGAGTGGAGTGGTTTTGTTTGTTTGTGTTTTGTTGGGGTTTTTTTTAGTAAAAATGTTTTGCCATGACAAAACTTGATTGTGCAGAACAACGAAGATGAAAGTAGTTCAAGTGTGGGACATATTAAAGTTTTCCTAAAAATCAGTGCTGGCCTATCCAAGACTGTGCTCTGCTAAAATGTTAGAGGGGAGCAAGCCCCTGACTTTCAGGAAGGAAATATTGGTAAAACTGCCAGGCTTTCTGTCTCTTCAGCCCTTCAGCACTTGAAGATGAGGAGGAGGAAGATGGACACACTGTTGTAGCCACAGCAAGAGGCGTATTTAACAGCAATGGTGGTGTCTTGAGCTCCATAGAGACTGGAGTTAGTATTATTATACCACAAGGAGCCATTCCAGAGGGAATAGAGCAAGAAATATATTTCAAAGTCTGCAGAGACAACAGTATACTTCCACCTTTGGATAAAGAGAAAGGTAAGAGCTGGCACTGGAGTCTGTTCTGTTATTTAGTAGTTTTTTTCTAACAAAACAGAATATGAAAATATCCTTAATATGCTTCAATATATAACAGATTTCTGCATGCAGATGCAAAGTATACATCTCCCAAGATGTGTAAGGGAAGCAATATTCTGCTTCATACTGACAGTTACAAGCAAGAGAGAGGCTCTGAATTACAACATGAGAGTATTTAATTTGTAGACTTAAGTACTAACTTAAAACTTTCCTAGTGCACTAAGAATCTTTGAGGTTGTAGATTTCCAGGGATTTATTCTAGATATTCTGATTCATCTCACAGTTAAGGCCTAAAGAATTGCAAAGCACATGATTTAAATGGATTTGTCTTGAGTTAAATATTTGGACTGTAGTTCAAGTTTTCAACACTCAGCTTTTTTTTTCACTTTGTCTAAAGAAACAGCATCACTGTTTAATAAAGTTCTTTTAAATAAACAAAAGTATATTCCTGACTCTCTTGTAATTAAGGGTTGAGTAGTGTATCCGTTGAGCTATTTTTTCATAGTCTGTCTTTCACAGTCCAGTGTACATTCATTTTTTAGTTTGTCAGATTTCTAATTTCATCAAGTCAATAAACTCAAGGTGTTACTCTAACTGCAAAGTTACAAAATTACTACTTGCAATCTGCAGTTACTTTAAATCTATATAAACTAAATATTAGCATAATCCTTACCTGAGTAATATTACATTATTATTTGGAGTTTTTATTTGAAAATAGACCTGTATGTTTATATACTTTATCTTTTCACTGTTGGGATGATGGTTATTGGCTCTGGAACTGCTGAAGACTTCATTCAGCACAAAGAGCCCAAAGGAAACCATGAACAAGGCTGGTTACTGATGTGGGGATTTTTCTTTTGATGCACCTGCTTAGAAATTTCTGGCAAAAAACCTCCCAACACGATTTAATCGTCACAGTTTATCCTTTTTCATTTTGAGATTGTAGCGTGTTCTACTGAAAAATCACTCGAGTGTGAGAAACGATACTGCCAAGAGGTTTCCTTTACTGACAGGTCAAAATGCTCATGTTTTTCTCCCAGCTGAGCTGCTGAGTAGTAGCTCTGCAATATAATTATGTAATGCTTGGATTTTTCTCTCTCTTAACTCCAGGTGAAACACTTCTCAGCCCCTTGGTAATGTGTGGGCCCCATGGACTCAAATTCCTGAAGCCAGTGGAGCTGCGCCTGCCACACTGTGCGTCTATGACCCCTGATGGTTGGTCTTTTGCTCTAAAATCCTCCGACTCCTCGTCGGGTATGCTGTCCTCCCTCTGTCCTTTTGGGGCTTTTGGGTGCTATCGGATAATTTAAGTTATTTTGGCTCAAGGTGATGCTGTGTAATATAAAAACTCAATCATTGTATTTGTGTCAAACTCTCCCATTTCACTTTCATTACAAATGTCTTTCTTACATTTACTCATGGTGCAAATTCATAGCTAAAGCCATGATAGCAGAAGAAGAGTAATATCTCTAGTCTATTAAATATCGTATTTTTCTATTCTGTCTTCTTTCTTGAGGACTGCTACAGCTGAATACACTTGAAATGATAGTCGCACTAAAACTGAGAGGAAATGAATATGTACCTCTGATTGGCCTTTGTAACATAACTGGTGTTTGTCTGTTGCTTAATTAACCATATAGGACTCTGGCAAATCTTAACAGTCTGCATGCTCATAAATCATGATTTAACACTTGTTAACTGTTTCCATGTGTGCAAGTTGATGCTAACAATTGGGTCATTTAAGAAAACTATAGTGTTCAGTAAAAGCATTTACAAGTTATTCTAATGTAGCTGGGTTTTCCACAAGACTTTTCTTGCTTGCTCCTACCTATTTCTTCTCTACTGCCTTTTATCCAGAAGTCTCTGGTTGATAGTAAAAGTTGCAACTAGGTTGCAATTTTATTTACCTGTTCATTTTTACCTCACTGTGGCTTTCTGGGATGAGGGAGAGAATGTATTGGCTGAAATTGTCAGTGAGGAGCCTAATTGAGAATTCTGGGCAAGTTTCAAGCAATTTCATGAAACGGCTGTGAGGTTACAGAGATTTCAAAACGAATGTTTGCACATCTGGGGAAGAAGTCTTAAGGTTTTATTCAGCTACTTTCAAAATTTATGTGGGAGGTTCAAGCCATTAATGTGCACATTTGATGTCAGTACTGAGCGAACGATGTACTTCTGTATCCAGCATTTAAGCCACCATGTATGCATATCTTCTGTCACTAATGTATCTATCACTGTCAACACCAAAGCACTGATGCTTTGAAAGATTAAAGCATCTCTCCCCTTCATGGGGATTCAATAATCTAGAGGTATTAATGGCAATAATTTTTAGTTGTTTTTTATAAGCTATTATATGCATGTGTTGCATGCATCTATTTAACAATGTGTGTATACATGGCAGTGTTAAAACCTGGGCTCACAAGTGATAGGGTCCCAAAAGATACGACAACTATGTAAAAAAATGACACAGCACTTCCTTTGTAACTTAATAGCACCTGTTCATGAACTTACTTGAAGTGAAGGGAGAGGACTCAAATGGTTTAAACAATAACTGCAGTACCTGAGATGTTTCTCTCCCTTTCCAAAGTGGGGTGTGTGTGTGCGTGCATGTGTGGGTGAAAGCAAGAGCGTGTATATTGAAACCCTAACACTTTCTGTACTGTAAATATAACACCACATTCTGTTAATCTGAAATGGGATGTATATCATAACATTGCTCTTTTGAGACAAACTTTAAAATTAGGCAATTCTGTCTTATGATATGTAAGTAGACCATACTGTGTCTTAAATAAATAATTGTTTTCTCTCTTTCTAAATTAGTTGGTTATGGGACTCTGATTCTTGAGGTGGCTTTATTATAACAGTTTATGCAATTCGGGGGTTTTTCTCTCTTCAGTCGTCTGCTCTACCTCATCTTTTCTCAATGTATCCATGTTCTGTCCTAAAAGTGACATTCATTTGCACTTACTAACATCCTTTCTGCCACATTTAAGCCTCATACATTGGTACTTTACTCTTAAACGCCTTCAAAAGTTTGAATGATTCTGGTATTAAAGCTGACCAAGGAAAAAAGTTGCCTTTTATGGCCACACCTATTGGAACGTAAAAAATACATAGGAATCGCTTTTTTTATTTTCCTTTTCAAAGCAGTTTTATATAAATATGGGAAAAACATCCTCAACAGCCAGAGGTTGCATTGGCTACAGTCTAATCCTTACTAGGTATTTAGGAGGAAAGGTTGGAGAAAGTCTGCCCGTTTCATGTGCAAGACTGACCTGACTGTCCTACAGTCCTGTTCTACCCTCCTAACATATTTGATCGTATGAGCTTTGGATGGAATTCCCTGAATCTATAAAAGGAAAAATTCTCCAGCATTACTGAGGTTTTTGACTGAAATAAATAGTCTCAGCTGGTTGCAGTCAATTTGTTTGCATTCTCTAACTATACACCAGGCCTATTCTTTGTCCCCCACATCAGATGTTGCCATCACTCAGTGCATTGTGTACTTCATTTTGTCTTCGTGAGCTCTACAAGAAAATTTGTATCATTCTCACTTAATGCAGAGGTCTCAGCTGTTTGCAGTCTGTGTGACTGACTGGGGTCCATAACTTGTTGCACCTTTCTCGAGGCAGATCTGTTTTGGCCAAGCTATTTCATGTTATTTATCTGAAAGGCTTAAGCAACTTCAGTGTATTTTTCACTTTCTACTATAGAGGGATGATGACACTTTTTGTGTAGTGACAGCACTTTGTAGTGATTTTTAGGTGGGGAAATAAAGAATAATGTCTCCTTTTAAACGAGCCAATTGGCTGTGCAGGTGGAACATAATCTTTGTCTGGTGAGATGGCAGCTGATGACATTCCCTTGTAACAGATTGTTCCCCAAACCTTTGACCACAAGTAGATGAGATCTGTTGTAAAGATTTTTATGTACCAGTTAACTGGAATCCCTTTTAGAACATCAGTATTTCAGGCTTTTAAACAAGTCTACTGAATGTGTTGCAAAATTACTGCAGTCCTGTCGACAATCATTTTCATCACAGAAAATAAAACTACCAATGTGTCATAGTGCTTAGTTACAACATGACTTCTGATTTGCCTCATCTATGTTCAGAACTGTTCCAAGACACTTCAAATGCATCCTACCCACATTAACTTTTAAAATGTATTATTTTTTTCCGCTGGCAATTTAGGAAAGAGCCAGTGAACACCTGATTCACTACTAACAATTCTCCAATGGAAAGCACTATGTTGGTGCTGTAGAGTAGAATGAGTTATGCTTAACAATTCCTGAGTGCCACAGCATCTGTTTTGAGTAACTGATCTATCCTATGTTATATGAAAATAAATGGATTTTTTTATAAATAACATGCAAACTGCAAGGTTTTTTTAAAAAAACCGAACGCAACAGCAACAACAAAACCCAAAGCAAAACAGGTGTTGCTTCAGAAGTTAAAAGCTCCTATCCAAAAGCTTGGTTGTTTCAAGATGTACACTGTGTGACAGCAGATACTAAACACCAGCATTGTGTTTTCCTCCCACAGGTGACCCCAAAACCTGGCAGAACAAGTCTCTTCCCGGGGATCCAAACTATCTTGTTGGAGCAAACTGTGTCTCAGTCCTAATTGACCACTTCTAAATATTAAGTTAGCTGAGTAAATAATGTGAAACTGAGATGGACCTTACCTATAAACTGAACCACTCTATCAAGTATTAACTGTTCTATAAGTGATAATGGATCTTAGTGTTTAAGCATCTTGCTTTAACTAACAATGACTTAGCAAGTACACTCTTGGAACCATGGTCACAATACATGCCACAAGCAGGGAGTGTACAGTGGGAACAAGGAGGGGGTTGCAGGTTCTGTATGCTTTGGTTTGGTTGTTCTTGTGTGGGGGTTTTTTGTTTGGGTTTTTTTTGTTTGTTTGTTTTTTTAATTGTTAAAGGACACTACAAGTATTTTGTTGTTATCTGAATGAAATTATACAGAAGAACAAAATTTGGTTCATACTCCAATATCTAAAACACAGCTTTTTGGCCTGCATTTTTACAACTATGTCTTTTTAACTCACAGGACTATATTTTGGTCTCTAGTTTTTAAAAGACTTCTGGTGTACCTGTCCAGTGAAATGGCAGTCAGCTTGGGGTAGCACAGTTTAGAAGTTTTCCTCTGCTGAGAGGGAATGCAAACACATCTACCTAATGTATATGGAAACATATGAGAACAGGGGGGTGGGGGAAAGCATGTGGGATGACTATGGTTCAGTTGCCTCTGTGGATTTGTAAATTAACCACATTATTACAGACCTATTAACCAGCAGGGATGCCTTACCCTCATGTTTTTAATAGTCTTAGCTCTCTTAGTTCTCTGTATTAAATTTGTATGGCTTTTGTGCTTACCTAGATAATATATCATGAGTGACTGGGGTGGGTGGGGAACAACAACAAAAAAAATTGTGAGTTTGGTTTAGAGGGACAAGTATTGTTTGTGTTCATCAGCCAGAAGAGAACCAGAAGAAAATGATGGTATGTTTTCTGCTATGCATTTGAAAATTTATAGATGTTATAGACGGCCTGTATATAATGCGTGCATACCACTTTTGTTTTTGGTTTGTAAATTAACTTTTATAAGCTTTACCTTTTTATATATATAAATATATATAAAAACAAACGAAGTTTCTTAAGGATATCTTTGTATTCTCATACCTTTTGAGCCTTGAACTTTGACATCTGCAGCAATAAAGCAGCATTTCTACAATATATGAACGAGGACATTTTTTAAAAATGCACAAAGTTGTTACCTTTTAAAGTGCTGCATTTAAAGAATATAACTCGGAATTCTCTACTTTGATTAAATTCTTGAAAAGTATCCCTACTGTAATTTGTCATAAGGATGCTGTACTATGTGCCCTGAAATGTATTTTTTTACTAATAGACAATTTATTACGGCACAATGGCACTACTACTGTTTAGATAATATACCACTGCATTCTGTTAATGAGTTATTAGCTATTCAGGTGTGGCTGATTTTTTTCTCTGCAGTTATTAAAATTACACGTTTCTAAATATACAGAATAAAACTGTTTTTAAAATAATAAAGATGATTGTAGTACCTCATTGTTTCTGAAATGCATTTATGTGAACATGACACAATCAATTTTGTTTTTTCTGTGTGAGTAGACAGCTGGATTCTGCCAGGTGTTCATACCTGTGGCACAGCTCTGGTGAAGGCAGTTGAAGTTGTCTTCAGTAGGGCTGCTGAAGTGCTGTGGATCCATTGGAATTACTCAATACCAGAAGATGTGATCTCTTGAATCATGATGTTGGTGCTGGTTTACTATTATATACCTGTTCTTTCAAATACTTTGGTAGTGTTCTAGTCTGTAGATTTCCACACAGTCTATCTGTACAGTTTTCAAGATATTCCTACAGAATCCTGTTTTCTGGTTGGAATATTCCATGGCTAATGAGTAACCTGCTATTATTATCCAAGAGAAAATAAGTTCTAGAATATATTTTAAAATAATGTTGGGAAACAGTGCATAACCCTGATGTTTCATTTCTGTATTTCTGTTGACAAGTAAGTTTTGTTTCTCAGGCATGACTTACCCCAGAGGTTGCATTTACTACTATTGCTGCTCCTCCTCCTGGCTTATCTCACTCATTAGCAGAACATGAGACACTGGAAGGTCCTTGATACAGGCTAAGCACTACTTGTAACAACTAAAACATCAATGTTAGCAACATTAATGGCATGAAATATAAACCACAGCACAGTACCAGGTCTGAAGAAGAAAATTAGGTCTATTCCAGCCAAAATCAGAATTATGAGGAACACCACAAAAGGAGCCAGTTAGCTGGACTTGAGGTAGGTACCCTGGAGTTACACTGCAGGGACTGTTTGCAGTGCTGTTATTTGTGTGTCTAACACGCTGTGAGGTGTAACTGTCCTGAGGTGATTTTACTGTAGGGATCCAGATAGCATCTTTTCTGCTCTTTAAAGTGTGTAGGGTTATGCCTTTCTATCAAAAGGGAAAAAAAATCCCACAGCTTTTGCTCTGTTGTCATTTCATAAAGGAAATTAAAAAGTTGATGCTGTTCAAAAATATGGCAATTCTGTTAAAGAAATTCTCTTACTGTCTGCCTGTAGGAATGTTTATCAAAGTGGCAAATTTAAAGCACATGCATTTCTTCCTTCTCATTAATTAACCCGAAACCCAATGCTTTTGGGTTAAAACATAGCTATTGAGAATAAGTGGGGTAAAATAACGCATTTTCTTATTTTGAAATACCAGTGGTTTGGAAATCTTTACCCCCTTGCAAGAGGTTGCCTTCGCTGTGTATTTTATACAGGCTGTGCTCTGCAGCAGGTAAGTTCACCTGCAAAATATTGATTTAATATTGTTCTCTGTTGACTGTTTAATGTGAACTCCAAAAAATGCACCTCTCAATTCTTCCTATTTGTCTCAGTGATGTACTGGCCAGCTTTGGCCCTGCAAATCATACAGCAGTTTAAAAATGTAAATCTTCAGTCTTAATTTTGAACAAATGCCTTCAGTGTTGGACACTCAGTAGGTACAGAACTAATGTTGCTCTCTCTGATTCAAGTTCTTGGTAAAAATCTTCTTTTTTATTATTTTTATTTTTTCAAGAAAAGTAGTAATAAGTATTCAGCAGTACATACACAAACAGTTATGGTTGTACAAGTAACCTGTTCCTGCCAGCCTGAGTTGGGTGAAGCAAATCAATGTTTAAGGTCTGGTGGAAGAATCTCTGCTGTGCTGTAACCTGGACCAGGTGACAGAAAGCAAATGGATGTTGTTAAGCATGTCTGAAAAATGTGTTCTTCATGTCTTAAGTCACTTGAGAAAAGCCTTTGTAGAAGCCTCACTGAGTGCTGGTGGTGGTCTGGGTAGGGGTGGGATTCTCTGGCTATGGATCCACTCACTGCCAAGATCACATGAATGGGTAAAATTATATCCAAATGAACTGTGCATTATGATCTTGTGAGCACCTGAGAATAAATACACTTAGTGCAAGTATATGAGGCTGTCTGCACACACTCATGTAGACATTAATGTTATTTCTTAAGTTTTTCTGTGAACTTGAATACTGTGGACTGCCTGACTCTGTGCCTGTTATTCTGGTGATGCTGAAGGAATTATGCTAATCACTGAATTTGTAACCCAGTTTTGACACAGAATAAAGGATGTTTTGGTGGGAAGCAGTGGGGCTATGCTAGTTACCTTGGTTAAACTTGGAACACAGATCACTTCAAATTGCTGTGAAATGGAGATGTAGCATGTACAGGTGTCTGTCAGGGACTCAAGGAGTAAGATGCAGAGAACAGCTCCAAACCAGAACCTCTAGAAGTGCTCACTGCAGGAGTGATAAAGGAGACCAGAGGTGACCAAAGAGAAATGCTTACTTTTACATCCTGCTGTGTGACTAGAATTGCCACCACATGCACTGGGGAAGAGAGCAGAAAACAGTTTATGCTAGAATGACAAGAACAGATTTTAAGCCAACTTCATCAGTTGTTAATTCACTAATGCTGACTCTGAAATTGCTCTAATATGTCCTGTGACAATGTATATGAAGTTTCCCATTGAACTTTATTATACAGCACTAACTGCTTATCATTCACTCCTCTTCTCCAACATTGACAAAGTGACAGGGGAGGAGTGGAAACAATGCAAAATGTCCAGCTGTCCTCTCAGCCTGGAGAGACTGCCAGCAAGGCAGCTTTGGTGTCTGTCACTGTTGCTGACAAGGGAGTAACTGTGATTTGTGATACATCATTGGATCATCCCAGGTCATCCGTCTATGTGTTTCATGAAAGTGGTAAAAGATCTTACACTGTTGTGTGAGGGAATTAGATCTTCTGTTTGTGGGTCTGCACAGTTTTGTGTCTACATCTTGGTGTTTTGGTGGGGAGGGGGGGTGTTGGTTTTTATTGGTTGTTTTTGGGGAGGTGATCTTTTTGTTGGGTTTTTTCTTGTTGATTGGGGGTTTTGTTCAGGTTTTTTTGGTTGGTTGGTTTTGTTTGTTCTGTTCAGGTTTTTGTTTGGTTTGGGGGTTGTTTTTTGCTTTTTTTGTTTGGTTTTTTTGCATTGTGACTTCCTCTCTGTGAATAACTTTGCAAGTCAGGGGTACTTTGGAGCTTCCAGTATCTGGATCTAGTTTTGGATCATACATGCCACTGTTTGGATTATACATGTCAAGTTTTGAGTTATACATGTCTGTGAGACCGCTGTGAAACCAGAGGTGTCAGGTGTTTTCATTGTCTGGAACAGCTTGCTCTATTTTGTGGCACTTTCTTGTGTTTCTGTTACCACCTGATGTCCTGTGTGTCTGTTCAGTTCGTGGGGATGGAGAGGCAGCCAGATGGATGGATGACAGAGATGAGCAATGGGACTTCTGCTCACCTGGGGACAAATGAAATAAAAGAACTGCAAGGAATGAAGTGTCTCAGAGGTTTAACAGTTTGTGTAAAACACAAATGCTGCAGCAATATTCTGTCTTTAGGAGTCTGTTGCTCAGCATGGCAGAATTTGCTGAGCGTTGTTGCTATTCTGAGTTAGTGTCAGGGTGTGGATGTCAAGGCTGGTAGAAGCTCTTATGATACATAAAGACTGGAGAAGAGTTGGGCAGATACACACACCACTGTGATCAGTTTAGCTCACATAAAACTTGGAAGTAAGTTCTCTTCAATACAGTTCACCATCATGAACCTTTCTGTGTGTATAATGTATCCATTGCAGGAAGTCATTCCCACTCAGGAAACCTGCAATTCTCTGCTATCCTCGTAAACTCTGTTATCCTAATGCTGACTGTTGACGTGTGAGGGTACTTTGGTGATTGTAATTGCAATTAGCTGGACAACTGAAGAAAAAGAGATCCCTAAAGAAATAAATTGTAGTCTGCTAGTGACCAAGGGCACTATCTTTTTACTTGGGTGTTGAGTGCACATTACTTTTTCTTTAAAAATAGTCAAACAAAAGTCCTTGTTATTCAAATATTCAGCTGCTGCCCCTTGTCTTTACAGTATTCTGCAGCACTTGTCCATTTTGTGCAAAAGTTGCTGAGCACAGATGGACTGTGAAAACACTGTATATTAGTCTGTTAAGGTAAGTACAGGAATAAAACATGTTGGTTAAGGTATAAGTTTCTAAATTATATTCTTCTAAGAAATTATGACCCACTTCCACCCTTCTTCCTTCCAGCTTTTGGCCTTAGAATCTGAGGGAAGACCTAAGTGAGGAACAGGCTGTAGAATTTAAGGAAAATGACATCTAGTCTTTAGTTGGTGGATTCTTTTGCATCTTGGCTGTAGGTAATGGTGATACTAAGTCTACACATACTTAAAAGCCTTGCCAAAAGCTGAGATGACTTTGAGGTAACCTTGCCAGAGTGAAACCTGGCAATGAAAATTATTCTTTGCAGAAAGAAGATGAGAAGGAACTTTGTTGCTAGAAGGAGTATTCACAATGCAGAGCCTGGCAGTGACCTCCCAGTGTGGATGGTGGAACAATGAAGCTGACTGCAGTGATTTCCCTCCTCATTATCCTTAGCATTTGTCCTTCCCAAATTAATGGCCAGTTATTTCACATTGCAAAATTAAAAGGTAAGGCAGAATTAACTAAATTAGTGATAGAGAAATTAATGTATTTGTTTCCTGAAGTAGCCCCTTAGTAGAGTAGTACATCAGGGAAGTCAGCTTAGTGCTCAGGGAATAGTTGCCTTAAAATTAACGTTTCTGTAAACTGTTTTCAGTTTGTCCTGGTGAAAAGCTGTGGAAAGGCACAAGATGTATGCAGATGCAAAACTTGCTGTATAATCCATAATGCTATGAAATGAACTACATGAAAGATAACCTGCTGGCCCTGGGGAACAGCCAGAGCCTGTGCCAGGAGGAACAGCTGTAGCCCTTTTCCCTGGGCATCCCTGGCAGTCCTGCTGGTGCTGCCACTATCAGCAGCACTTTTGTTTTTTATTTCTCCCAGCAGCACATTGAAGTTTTTTATAGCACTTCAGATTGCTGAGAATGCAGGAGCTACAAGAGTGGGCTTGTGTGTCTTTTAGTTATGTTTTATACATAGACTTTAATTTTTTCTTAATAATTCATGCCTTCATGGTTCTAGGCACTTTTTAAAAGGTATTTGAGACATAAGCTATTGCAGTAATATTTATGCTGCTGTGCCAGTCTTGCCAAAATAAGAAAGTTTGCTTATCTAGTCTCCTAGTCCCACATCCTTCTGTGAGACTGTGCTGGTATAGAACCCTGTGGGGTTGGTTTGTATTCAAGAGACTGGAAGCTTGTTCTCTGGTTTGGGGGCATATACATGTAATGCCCATAAATGTAACTTCCATTATTTAATGGGCATAGATGGCATGGAGCCATGGCTTGTGGTAGTAACAGCTGCCCAGTATCAAACCATGCCAGTAAGTGGGGAAAGCATTTTTTCACAAAATGCTGCAAATTGTCACAAAGCAGAAAGTTTCCTGAGAGCTCATAAATAAAGCTGATCCTGCTGCAGTGTTCTGTTTAACAAACCCCAAAAAATCTGCCTAGCAAAGCTCCCTGATGATGTGGGGTTTGATAAATTTCTGTTTAGAATGTAAAAATGTGTTGTCTCCAGTGAAGGTGAGAGAGGTTGGCATCTCCCTGTGAGCAAGGAGCTCAGAATTTGGCTCTGCAGTGTGAGAGTAGGTGATGAGCAAGCACAGAGGTAAATACACAAAGGCACTGCAGTTGATTTAAATTAATAGCAGGAACTGCTCTGCTGCACCCATAACTTCTGACATGTTTTCTGTTTCTCCTGTCTTTTCACTGGATAGTCAGAACTTTTCCAATGACCTTGCAACTCTGGTCTGTAGGCAGTAACTTCCTGAAGTGTAGCATGGCAGTGGCTGTGGGGCCAGCTGCTTTGTGCTCTGGATTTCCAAGTGCTAAGGAATTAGGAAGGCATTAAATGCTACTCTGGGTTTATGGATGTGATCCTTCATTTTTTTAAAAATCAAAGACACAAAGCAACTAGCTCAGACTTTCCACTGATGAAGGCATGTGTAGAGAATGCACCATAATCTATGCAAAAATGCCTGCACGGGAGTTCAGGTCAAAATGTGACAGAAATGGAGGAGTGCAACTTCTTGTGTGCATTGGTGCTTCAATTCAATCCTATTTTAGAGGAAAAGGTACTATTTTATCATGGGCCACTAGTTTTACAGTTGTGGAAGCTGTGAGGAAGGATCACTGGAATGAACCTGCAGGTGTAAAACCTAGAAAACTATTCTACCTATTCATTACATCCTTTAAGTCTAGTGTTGTGTATATACACATACATACCTGCCACTACTGTAAAGCCTGAGCTGTGCTGGTAACAGGGGAGGTGTTGGTGTACCTGAGTCTTGGTCACCTCCCATGGGATCCATTGGACAGTCTGAGGTCCTCAGAGTGCATATCTGCAACAGGAGTTGGTAAATTTGGATCTTTTATTGGATTTTCATAGAAATTAAGAGTAGTTTTACCATGTAATCTTGAGGGTTGTTTATCACATCATCATAATAATGAATATGTAATTGGACTGTTAGTAAACAAGAAAAACAAAGGTAATCGCATGTTTGGGGAACAAAAAATACCTCTTAAAATAAGACATTTGCTTTTTTTTACCATGAAAAAAGTAATTAAATATATTTATATTTAAATATATCATTAAAATACTTCAGTTAAAAAGGAGTAATTCAGATCATTTTGTGTTAGATTCCTTTTGTTAAGGAAAGGGCTGTGTGCAATGAGAGCTCTCCAGCAGAGCTCCTGTGTATTGTAAATGGGACACAAATGGGTTCATACGAAATCTTGCTTAACTTCTGACAGCCTCTTACCGATGCTGGTGATTATCAGGCTTCACACTGGCAGGTGTTGCTGTTCTTTCTGCGGACAGAGCAGCGCAGCAGTCTGTGGTGTGACAGTGCCAGGCAGCCACTGGGGGGGACTCTTACCTTGGGAACAGCCCAGGCTGCAGGGCAGGGACATGTGACAGGCGGCAGTTTGTGTCCTTCCTTTTTCGTTCATTCTCCAGCATTCTCACATCAGACTGTGGCAGTGTCAAATACTCAAACTGTCTAACAAACAGTGCATTGTGTAGTTACCTTTTTCAGATTCGTATGGCCCCTGTTTGCCTTCCCTGAGCCTCAGGAGCCTGTTAGAGGCTCAGGCTGAAGCAGTGCCTGTCCGAGCCTGGGGCTGTGCTGTAGGGACAGGGGTGCCCAGCTGTGCCGTGTGCCCAGCTGTGCTGTGCGCACCCCCACATGTGCAGCCCTCCCTGCACAGCTCCCAGTGCCTGAGCTCCAGCCTGCAGCCAGCTGTGCTCTGCACACACAGGGTCAATGAGCTCCTCAGAATTGCTGTTCTGCTTTATAAGGAAAATGCCATAAATACAGGACTTCAAATGCCTTGGATGTCATTTAAAACGAGTGTCATAGCTTGTAAACAAGAGGGATGTTTTTGTGGAAGGTAGCCAAGGGGAAGATATTCAGTATTAATTCACTATTAATTCAGTCATCAGAAGGCTTGGCTTGGCCTTCAGTTGTGCAGCACAAGGAGCCCAGAGCTGCTTGTGCAGCTGAAGATTGTCCATGTACACATCAGTGTAAAGGGCAGTTCACTGGCAGAAATGCTCCTTTATCGTGTTCCTTCTGCAGAGTGGGTTGGCGTAATTTTTTTGAGACTTGCTGCTTGTTTCAGAAAAGAGTGGTTGCTTGAAGGCTGCTTTTGTAGCTACAAAACAGATGTTCTTATTTAGTCAGGTATGAAAGCAAAGGAACAGACAGTGCAACCGGAATCTGAAACTCACTGTGGCAAGTTGCATTTGTGCCATCTCACTTTGCTGCAGCACAGTATTTGTCATTTTTCCAGGGCTATGGGTTTTCTTTATGGACTAATAAACTGGCAGGGGAAATGCCTGTAGGATGCTCTAATGTAATTTACCCAGCAAGAGATTATGAACTTTTATAGACTTTTTGTTAGTCTGCAGTTAATTAATTTTTCATGTTCTCTCTGCATGAACTGTTACCTCTTTCAAACCAAATTGGAAACAAGCCTTAGGAAAGAATTCCGTGTAGTACAGAGTAATTTCTTAAAGAACAGGCTATGTAAATTGTGCTGCTATTTTTTTACTATCTCAAAATGTATTTTTTTTAATGGGATGATGTCTGTATGACAGTCTGAATGGTGTAATCTGGATGAAATTCTAAAAAAGAAAGATATTTTTTCTTCAAGAGAAGATGAACTTTGGGCCATGGGAATATGTAACAAAATTCATGTTTAGACTGTTGGGTAATTATTTATGTATATGGAGTTAAGAAAATAAAATTGTTAAAGGCCTTCTCAGCATTTGAGAACTTAGCTTTAAATGTATGATTCATTAGTAAGCCCTTTTTAACTCCTTATTTTTTACATTTTCTTAAGAAAATAGTGATTTGGAGAATAGATGATAATTTTTCCAGTAACAAAATGAAAGTTAAATGCCAAATATTCTGTGAATATCTTCCTGTAGCCTCATGGGTTTTGGTAAAGTCTGTGTGTAACTTAAAAGAAAATATTAATATCCTTTTTCAGAAGGAAGAGTATTTTAATTGATGAAAGATTTACTTATCTCTAGTTTTCTATCAAAATGGACTAATTTTGGGTGATGAGATCAGATAATATTTCTTGCAGTAATCATAGTTGAGTAAGTAATCTTTCTGTTAAGCAAATGTTCCAAAAATGTTTTTAGTCTTGACTAGAATGAACAGATATTTTAAGTGTTTAGTGAGGCAATGAAATCCAGGGATCCATCTGTGCATCATTTTATTCTTAGCAAATAAGAAGTTCTAAAAATATTTGGAAAAAGATGCTGGGGTTCTGGTGCAGAGTTATGTAAGGATAAATATAACTCTGGAGAATAGTATTTGCTTGTGGGGTGTGCAGAAATCCAGAAAGTTTTGCCCTGTGTTCACAGGAATGGCATTTGCTGAGTAGGGTTTTGGTGCGTTTACTTTGCATGAAGAACAGACATATTGGGACCAATGAATAAGTAGAGAGACCCAAGGAAAAGGTGTCTTAGGTAATTTCTTTTATTCTTTATGTCTTGGTAAATAATGAACACATATACAAACTCACTCTTCAGAGTAAAACTTCATAAAAAATTTGTGGACAAGTTTTCTTAAGTGAATCACTTGTTGTGTAATTAAAAGTAGAAGAAAACAGTAATTCCACAGTAGAGTTCACTCCCAAAATGTGTCACATCTAGAAGCTGCTCAGGATTTTCTTCTTCAGTGTCAGTTCACATGTAATTCAAGTAATCTTCTCAATGTGTTTGGGAAAGGAGAAGTGTAAGAAAAAGAGGTAGAGCAAAATTATGTTAATTTTCAATACCAGTGGGAGGAGTTTATTTATACCTTTGTTCTACATCTGAATTGTTTTTAGTGCACATTGTTTGTGATTCTAATGTAGAAATGGTGTTTTCCTCAGCACTAAGAGAAGGCAAATTGCTGTGGTAAGAAAAAGTTGCAGTGTGGGTGTGTGGCTGTGCCCACCAAGCCTCATGAAATGCCTGTGTCTCTTCTTGCTTTTGTACTTTGATATGGCCCATGGGAGCCTTCCTGCTCTGCTGTGTGTCACCATCAGACCACCCTCTGCAGGTCCTGGCAGGAAACACTCCTGATTCACTGGGGTTGCACTCACACCCAGCCAGCCAGCAGTGTGCCCATGCAGCATGGGCATCTCTGATGGTCTCCTAGGCTGCACTGGGCAAACTGTTGCCAGCTGGTGAAGGAGGTGAGGCCACAGCTGGAGAACCATGACCGGGTCTGGGCTCCTCAGCACAGGAGAGATGGGGATGTGTTGGAGAGAGTCCAGCAAAGAGGCGGTGAAGGGACTGGGGCAGCTCTCCCGTGAGAAACCTGGGACAGTTTAGCCTGGGAGAGAAGGAGGCTGGGGGGCATCTTTTACTTTTTAATATATATAAAAGCTACCACAAGGGAGGGTGCCCAGAAGGTGGTGCCAGGCTCTTTCCAGTGGTGCCCAGTGGCACAACAAGGGATACAGTGGGCACAGAATACAACTCAAGAGGTTCCTTCTGAGTGTCATAAAGCACTGATTTGCTGTGAGATTGTGCATGGAGACTGTGGACTCTCTATCCTTGGAGATGTTCAAAAGCCACCTGGATGCAGCTGTGGTCAGCCGGCTCTGAGTGACCCTGCCTGACAGGGATTGGACAGGCTGATCTCTGCAGGTCCCTTCCAACCTTCACCATCCCACGAATCTGACCAAGTTACCATGACATTTGTACTACCCCACTAAAGCTGTTCCTTCATTTTTAACAGTCTAGGTGAGTTTATAGACTGCTCTGACCTGCTAATTTATGGAGAATCTGATTGTGTCCAAAAATGTGACAAAAATCCCATACTTCATAAAGGCTCTTATGTCAAACACCACTCTGGCTTGAAAATTGGTTAAGGAAGTAGCTCAATTGTTGCTATTCCTTCTCTGGCCTGCTGTCATGCTGTTGTTTGTGAAAAGAAGATTGAAATCAAATAAACAACAGCTAGTTCTAGCTCAGAATTTCTGAGCAGGTTACATGTTCTTGCTGTTCATTGAACAAGATGTACTTGTAGCTGTCCCTAGGTCTGTGTTAATCTGTCTAAATTGTTCATGTTCAGTGAGGCTTCCTAAATGAAATGGCTGCAAAGTTGCCACAGTATAATATGGATGTTGCTGGTAGTGCTTTCATCCTAGAATATAATCTTATCCTGTAATTCTTGAAATCTTCACTCTGTAAATGCTGTCAAGCTTGCTTTTTTTAGACAATATTTATCAGTTTTAGCAGGTAAATTAACTCACCTGTATTTGTTGGCCAATGTCAAGAGGTATTAAAAGCTCTTAATACTGGGAGTTACCTGTTTGCAGCAGCAGTAGCACTGCTGTCTGATCAGTTGTTTCATCTGGATAAAGGCTGTAGCTGTCTCTGTCTGTCTTGGAAATCCTTGTGCTTGGTGCTTTCATATGGATTGGGTGGACAGACACAGAGAACACCACAGATCATGCAGCTCTTCAGCTGCTGCCATCTGTAACTTAAGAGCAGCTCTGTTTTCTGTGGTATGTGTGTTCTGTTGTTTTTTCACACCTCAGTAGAGTTTCTCAGTAAACATTCCCAGAAAGGTTTGATGCTTGACAAAAAAATTGGTTCTTGATGCCCAGTGAACCTCAGCATACCTTTGAAAATAGAATGAGGGGAATGGAGAAAGTCACACTTTATTCTTACTAGAATCTAAAGCCTCCTTTGTCTCGGTTAAATATTTACAGCCCATGTTTTATAATTCAGCAGAAGTGTTAGAGAATTCAGACTTGAGTGTTTTGTTGTGGCACTTCTAAGATTCAGCACATGACAAAAAAGTGTGTATAGCTTCTAGAATATTGCAACCCTTGCTTTATTTATGGCCTGTCTGTGTCAGGGACGTTAATTCCCACTTAGCTTGCAGTGTGAAGGCTGCAGGGCCAGCTGTTGGATGTTAAGGAGCCTATTTATACACGGGCCTCCAGAGGAGAAACTTTCCCCAATTGTATCCAGTTTAGTTTTTGTGGGGGATTGTAATTGTGGACTGTTTGACTTCAAATGATGACTGAAGTTGGATTTTATTTGCAGTAGTTTAAAAAATAATTTTCCTTCTGATTTAACAAGTGTTTTCATTGTAACTGTTTTCCCAGCACTTAGGAGGGAAGCTTAGAGCTAATAAATGCCATAGGTGTGTGTTTCCAGCCATCACAGACTCATTAGCTCGTTTAAATGACAGTCCTTCCTAACATGTAATAGGCTGCCCACTGTGTCTGACTATTTAATAATTGTTGATGTGATCCTCTGTTGAAGCAGAGAAGGGCTGCAATCAGCAGTTTGAGGTGTGTGTGCACAAACTGCTAATCCAGCCTTTGTGTATTGGTGAAAAATTTTACACCACTCTTAATGTGATGTGTAAGAAGTCATCAGTTAAAGAAAGGAGACTCAGGCTTTGGATTTTTTCATAATGATCACAGGAGGCTGAGCAATCATACTTATTGCCTACAATTTCCAGCCTCAGGTTTCTAACAGGTGCTCAAAATCTGCAGCAGAAACAAGCTTTATTTTACTCAGAGATCACAACAAAGACTTCTGTGGACCTGGAATATACATTTGGAATAGGTGAGAAATAATAGCATTATCACCTGAATTTAGTAACTTTGTACTTGCCTGGCCTTTACTTGTACCTTTTAAAATCCACTCTTAATTTGCCATTGTGATTGGTGAAATTTTCAGCAATTTATAAACTAGAGACTTTTTGGAAATAACATGAACAAGCCACACTTACAACAATATTGGACAACTTCTTTTGTGCTATTTATAATGAAATACAATATCTTAACTCTGAGTTCCCCTCAGCCTTTTAAACACT
>JAWWLZ010000019.1:15460227-15472017 GCA_035041345.1 Poliocrania exsul
TTAAAAGGATACACTTTTTCATGGATTGTTTTAAGAACACCAAGAACTGAATAACAGTATAATTTTTATCATGGAAGAAAAGGTCTCAAAATTAGGCTGTTCTGGTTGATCCCTGAAACCTTCCCCAAAAGTATAAGCAGTGGCACACAGTGTAGGTCCGTGGTTATTTGAATAGAAGGAAATATTTATTCCCCCTTTGCCCTCTAGAATCCAAAACATACACCAAGTTGTACAGGCTTTGTACATGTCCAGATTGAAGGAAATGCTTCTGCTCTGAGTGCCTGAAGTTACTGTCAGTGTTAGGACAGTGACAAACCACGGCTCACAGAGCTGTGTTAGTGTGAC
This sequence comes from Poliocrania exsul, assembly GCA_035041345.1. Lineage (NCBI taxonomy): Eukaryota > Metazoa > Chordata > Aves > Passeriformes > Thamnophilidae > Poliocrania > Poliocrania exsul. The sequence goes on from JAWWLZ010000019.1 coordinate 15,460,573, forward strand.
TGCAAAAGCAAATCCTGCTTTGTGAAGTCATTCCTTGAGATAATTTAAAGTTGGCAAGAAGATGTTTATCCTGCTGCCCCCTGTCTTGAGCCCAGCATTTTGAGAAAATTAGCAGCCTCAGAGCCTAGAGTTGTCTTTAGTAAAGGAAAGAATCAATAAAGCAATAAGTTAAATTATAAGATTACCCAGGTACCTGAAAACATCCCATGGCACTGGAAGTCTTAGAAGGATGCACAGCAAGTACCTGCAATCCCTTCTTTTGCACGTGGTTACTGACAGCAGGTGTGTTCTTGTGTAGGAGTGTGTTGCTGGAGGATCTGGTGCTGCCTTTCCTTTTTATTAAGTGTCTTCTCAGTTGTGCCTCTTTTCATCCATATCTCATGTTCAAAACACACCAAGTCTGGCTGAAAAGCAGCTTTCAGGCAGTATCTCTCCAAGATTCCTGCCATGTGCTTTTCTGTCTTCTTTGAAAAGGGAGCAGATATTTAGGGAGATTGTCAGGGTGAACTCAGACCCAAGTTCTCTCCTATGGAAAATGCATTACATACTTGTCTACATGACTGAGAAAGCTGAGTGAAGGAGTCTTTATTCTTCAATTGCATTGTACAAAATAGGTTTCAAACCCTCAAGCAATGCTTAGAGGAGTTGATTTTCCAAAGCTTCTGCTAGTCTGTGACCCCGTGTGTTCCTCACACACAGCAGGTTGTCCTGGCAGGTTCCTGTGCAGAGTCACTGTGGAAGTGAAGGGCAAATGACCATAAAGATGATTTGCTGAAAATTGTGTTTATCTCTTCTTCTGCATGTCATGTACAAATTTTTTTTTCCTTTCTCTTTTTCACTATTTCTTTGACTTTTGGTATTTTCCATTATTGCTTGTGGACAGTCAGGTGAAATAAAGGAGGTGCTGGAGTGACAGCAATTGCAATTTGGAGCAATGAGCTTTAGTTTGCATGAAGAGCTGCTGCCAGCAGGGTCTGTTACTGTGAAAGCAGAGCTGATCTCTTTGAAAGTAAACTTACTGCTGCTCCTGTGTGGTACAGTGTTTGCTGAACCTGGAACACCTTCTAATGCTTGTTATTTATTTGTCTTGAAGATGGTAATTCCATGTCTAGGACTTAAATGGTGGCTTTTTTTGTCCACGTGCTGTGGGTATAAATGAAACTCTAGCATGGTTATCAAGGACTTCTGATCAAAATGTGCATTGTACTTCTGAGTCTGCTCTTTGAGAGCTCTAGATACTCTAAGAAAATATAATGTTGAGCACTCCTGGTTAACACAAACAGCTTGAGAGCTCAACCTACAGCTTTCCTGGGGGAAACATTTTTTTCCCCTTGAATCAGCATAAAAAAAATCAGAGACATTTCTGAACATCTGTTGTAACCACAGAGAGGTCATGAGCTCTTTGGGTGAGATTATCTGACCAGATCCCTTCTCTGTAGATATTGTTCTTACAGTAAAGGTCAAATCTGTGGACTCCACAACCATGATGATTATTTTATCATGGACAATTTGTTATTCTATGAAGTTTGCTGGTTGAGACAGTGTTCTGTATCTGTAAATAGTCACGTTTCAGGCTTCTTTAGGAGGTGGTTTGTATTGCTGTTTTAGGAACTGAGTAGGTAAATTTCTGCACTGAAGGAATTCTCAGGAGACTTTCCAGACCTCTAATGCAGATTGTGAAATAGTGGGATCCAAGGAGCACCTGAAGCTGTTTTCTCTGTGTGGCTGTCGAAGATCGTTCCTGAAAGGTGATGCATCTACACACTAGAGCAGTTACCTCGGTGCTCCTTGCTTCAGCTGGAGGAAATTTAGAAGAGCAGGAAATGGATCACTTCAGAAACCCTACAAGTGATCTGTTCATCTTTTGCTTCTTCACAGTCTCCTTTCCAACAAATGAGTGATTAATGGATCTGGTCAATAATTCATGGTAGGTTTTTGCCAGTGTGATGGTCACAAGCCAAGAACACCTAGACTGGAGTAATCACTGTTACCTCCTCATTCAAGAACTGTGGGATGCAGTAACAGTTACTGGGGTGGAACCTTCAGTTATACAGACTTGCAAAAGAATTACATTAACTGATTCTTGGAGACTTTATCTGTCATTGTCCAGGGCTTTGTCCTTTTCTTAACCAGCATCGCTGGTGTTTTTCTGACTCTGCAACATGGTTTGAATTGACTAACACTTAGGCTTGCTCTTCCTGTCCTTTGTGAGTTTGTCAGGGCTTGGAAATGTGAGCATCCTGGGGAAGGAGGTCAGGTATCTGGAACTTCATGTCTCAGGAACCTGCTAGGCATGTGTGTTGTTGCTGGTACACAATGTTAGTAAAAAATTAGCAACATCACCTATGTGGGCTCCATAAAATTCACCAAAATTGTGATGTGTCCAGTCTAGGTAATGGATCCTATTAATTTTCTGAGCATTCTTCATTGGTACATAATGACAAAAAATCCAATTAAAAAACAAAACAAAACAAACAAACAAACAAAAAACCAACAAACAAAAAAAAAAACAACCAAAAAGTCATGAGCCTCTTAATAGGTGCCAGTTAAAACCCTTGGCATTGGTGTACAAGCAGAGGTCATATTTGCATCATAGAACATTAGGAGAAAGAAGCCTTGGGTGCATTCTCTGGACTTCTGGAGTCCATGGTAAGGCAAGGTATTGAAATGGGACCCATGCTGAAAATATTTCCATATCCTGATGAACTGATGGCAAATCAGCTGCTCAGATGAACAATTAGGAACATGACAGTGCTCCTTTTTAATTCTTTGAACTATGTGTGGTAAAATAAGTATTTGTAACTTCCTGAGGATTTGGGGCTAAGGATAAGAGAGGTTTCTTGTCTTCAGTGTACTGGAAAATTGCAGACTCATGGAAGGCAACATTATTTGTTCTATGAGGCAAATCAGCTCTTATTGCTCCTGAGTATGTTCTGTTGCCTCAGCCTTATGGGCAAATTAATTTAAAAACTTCCTGTGTTACAGGAAGGAGTAGTTGAAGGAAGCAAAGATCATTATGATAAGAACAGGAGGTGTCTGGTCTGCAGGGAAGAAATAGCATCATTTAAAAAATCCTGTATTATTATAATTTGCCTGTGTTCCAAAGTCCTTGTTTTTCTGCAGGCAGCCAGACTGCAGAATAAAAATATTATCTTGAGTAGGTCTCCTACTATTGTCAGCATAAGTTTTTAGTGTTGGGTTTTTGTTTGTTTGTTTATTTTTTGTTTGTTTTTAATTTGTAGTAGAACCATGGCTGTATGTCTCAGTTTCTTTAGGAATTAAATATTTTTCCCGATTGCTGTTTGTCCTTTCCAGACATTGTTTTATGCTGGAAATGCACCAGTGTTGGCTGTAAAGACAGCAAAGGCTACCCAGGAGTTTATAACAACGGAGTGTGGAACAGTTCAAATCTGCTGAGGAACTTGGGAAGAGCTAAGGAGCTTGGTGGAAGTGGGAATTCCCAAGGTTAATTAGCTCGTCATTAGTAGCTGCTGAACTTAGTACACCTGTATTTTAGTTGTGTGTTGTGACTTAGGGAGGAATGAGTTGTGAATTACCGTGTTCGATTGGCTGTTCTTTCACCATTCGTTTTCCTGCTCACTCCTGTGCCTGTTGGAATCCAAGGGCAGAACAGAAAATGGGACTCTGTAAGACGTGAACTGCCTGAAAATATGTAACTTAGAGGAGTAGAACTATTTGGGTGGTGTGTTTGAAGAAAGCTCCTCTTCTAAAAGCAGGATATGGTGTGGTCATCGCCTCTTCTCCGGGGCAGTAACCACACTGCTTTGAAGGAATCCTGTGCAAATGTGGCAAAGCTGGGAATTTATACTTGAGTATTTACACATTTAGAGCATCATGACTTATGTGCAGGCAGTATTTTAAGATTAAAATGCCTCCTCTTTGGCAAAGTCACAGAATCACAGTCTCTGTCCCATAACCAGAGGCTGCAGACTGTTTTTAGGAACATTGTGTGTTGATAATTCCTTCCAAAGTACTTGCTTGGGCTGTTTGAAGGTTCAGTCCTCTCTGCAGTGTATTTTATCATTGTCATTTTTGGTCTCCTCTGCCTGTTCCCATGTAGGTGTTTTAGTTCTGGTCCTGTGTGTGCTCCCACTCACTGTACATGCACCTCGTGGAGCATTCTCAGAGCACACAGACTTGGTTCGTGGGGGATAAAATAAAGCCCAAGGATGTGCTTTAAGAACACAGTAAATGGAATCTGTCTGCTCACAGGTATTAAATCTCTGGACCAGAGGAGGCTTTGCTGAAGCAGTTGCCCATCCAATGTGTGTGTGGTGTGAATGTTCTCTCTTCAGACTCGATTCTTTTGCAAACAGGTTTGCCCACGTTCCATGTACACTTTGTTAATTCAGGTAGAGCCTGTAAGGCCAATCTGAAGGCTCCTGTTTTGTGCAGAGTGTGAACTCCTTACAAATTATTAGTAGTCCTTTCTACGAGGCAGAATTTCACTCCAATATAATAAAATCTGTAGGCTTGCTTCATTTTATTGTTTTGGCATTCAAATAAAAATGAAATTGTAAGCACTTTGGAGAATATGTAATTTTTTTGCTTGGAGGAGGCAAACTGAATGTAACCTTTGGGATTTCTGATCTTTAGCTTTGATTTTAAATCTTGATTTAAATACGGATAGTTGAAACAGCGTTGCGAGTTTCAACTTTTGTGTCTGATTTATGAAGTGAGGGTTACTCTATTTGCAAACTTTCAGTTTTGAATGTGCACTTTCTTCCACTCTAGGTGCCTTCATGCTGAGTAATTTCTGTTCTGCAAAACAAGCCAGTAGTGTCCTCATTGGCAACTACACCCTTTTGTTATTCCTGTCACCTACATTTTCGTGTGAGGGATATAATTTACTTATGAGATTGTTTTTGCTACTGTTGTAGCAGAAAAGAGCAAGGCTCAATGTAAAGAGTTTGGATAATCCTTCAGTGCCAGGGGAGATAAAACCGGGTGGTTTTAACTGAGCACACTTAATGGAGAGGCACCGAGAGGTGTTAAACATGAAGCTTCATAATGTCACCTTTGCATTCACACTTTGGAGAAGGAACTTGTTTGTTTTCTTAGTGAACAATTGTGAATGCAGCTGTTTTTCAGATTTGTGGTGGATTTTTTGTTTGCTACACAAAGTAAGACAACTTTTTAGTTTAAAACTAACCAAGTATTATTTCAGCATTCGAAGTAAAGAGCCAACAGACAATGTAACTTATCAGTAATAATCACAATAATAAATCTCACTGTTACATATTCTAGCAGAAAAGTTAAACTCAGTGGTAGCAGTGAAAGCATTTGTTGACCAATGCTATTAAAATAGGAGACTTTCAAGTGCTGACTCTGTAAACAACCACCAAGAACCCTAACACCCAAGAACCACCACCAACCACTAAGATACCCTCTTTAAAATGATGAACATGAGCTGTGTCACTCTGGAAATGAGTAGTAAAAGTGGGTTTGTCATATATTGAAAGTAGCTGGAGTTCAAACAGATTTTATCTTCCCAGAGGCTCATTTAGAAATCAGAGCAATATTTTAAACAATATTTCCCTAATTCAGAAATGTGTAGAAATCCTTTGGGTATCTTGCTTCTGTTAACAATAAAACATCAAACGTGTTGTTAAATCTAAATATTTTCATCTCCCTTCCCTGCAGTCTTAAGTGCTTCAGGGATCAATTATTTTGATAATTTTAGGTAGTTTAGCTGTTACTGATGTGATCCTTCTGTAGAGTTTAGGAAAGTAAATGGGAGTCACCACCTTCTAGCAGTGAGTCCTGCAGTCTTACCTGTTGGCAAGTAGATGTTCAACCAGGCATCTGTTTCCTTGGTTATTATTGAAGAGCACCCAGAGAGGGACTCTGTGCTTGGGTTATATTTAGTGCCACCTTCCAGACAGTCCTGCAGGATGAAAGAAAGCAGATGAATGTGGAGTTCTGACTAACAGGACACATCACAGAACATGCCAAAGGTGAAAAGCTTGTACTTAAAAATAATGTGGTGCTTTGTGAAGTGTTCTGTTTTCTGAAAGCAGAAAATTCAACAGGCAGTTTAATTATATTTGTGAGATGCCCACAAGAAGCCTGTGGATTAATAATGCACAGTGATTACATTAATCAGTAGGCTCCTGTGGAAATGAGAGGTTTGATGGTATAAATACATATAATGACATTCTGGATGAAGTAAAGAATACTTTTTGTGGAGATCAGCCTGAAGAAGATGGAAAATGATTTGATAATTTTGCAAACATAGACTTGTAAAAAAGGATTTTCTTCTTTTCCAATTAAACTACTAAGGAATTTCTGAAAAAGAAAAGGTAGGCTTGTATATTAAAGAAGGTGGTTTCTCTAGCATGAAGAAGATATCTTATATAGCTGGTTTAGATCCTAAAGTTATAGTTGGATGAAATGAGGTTCACTGGATTTCTCAGAAGCAGGTGCTAATTCAGTGGAAGGCAATAAATGTATTTTTAGTACAAAGCCATGGACTTGGTGTGTGTCAGAGAATGCTTTGGTCACTTAACCGGGAGAACTCTTTGCTCCCCCGTTTGAGATGCCTGAGGAGTGGGAGGAGGAGGAGAAGCAAACAGAGCGTTCCCAGACAGGATTCCACCTCCTCAGCCCCACAAGGGCTCCCTGGAGAAATGTGAGATCTGTTCCTTCTGGGCCTCAGCATCTGACAGGCAGGAGCTGTTGCTGTAGGAAGCTCTAAATTTGCCCTCCCGTTGGATAACAAGAGTACAAACTTGCCAAGAGAACTGTAATAAACACAATAGTGAGGAGTTCTTGCCCCTCTTTGCCTGGGAAATTAAATTTTCTAGCAAAACCCACGCATGTGTTTTAAAAATAGCTATAACATGCTGCAGGGACAATTAATTTAGTTGTTTCTCTGACCCAGTGATCTGTGGCAAGACTTTAGGGAATATATTGACAGATAATGTAAGGAACAATTCCATTGAAATCTAGGATTATAATAGTAGCATTAGTACATGTACAGCTTCACAGTTTATAATCCTGTGGAACAGCAATTGTATACAAGCAATCCTCTTAAATATAAATGGAAATTCTCCACAGATATTTATGTTTTTGTTGTTGTCAGATTTGATTTTTGTTGTTGTTGTTTTGTTGCTTCATTTGGAGTTTTTTGTTTCATCAGGGTTTTTGTTTGGGTTTTTTTTTCATCATTTTGCTCCTTCATAGGAATTGTTGGTCAGAGAAAAGTCTGCAGAATCTGATGTGACCATTCTCAACTGTGATAGAAAGAAATTGTTAAATAGGATTCTGTGCATAGTTTTTCAACCAGTCATGGATTCACCATAGGTAAACAAACAAACAAACCCTCCCCCCAAAAAACCCAAACCAGAAAGTATTTAATTTGTAGTTGATCTTAATAATGTTCCTGGTTTAATTGTATGAGGAAGCATAGAAAATTAAGAGTCATGAGGTTAGTGCTTACAGTGTATGATGAAAAGGACCAGATTCTTTAGAGGTCATCAAAGTTGTCATCTACCAATAGAATTATCTCCTTCTGCAGCCACAGAGATAAAAGACTGACTTCCAAATGACACAGCTTTGTTAAGGGCATAAAAATACTGTCTTAAATACAAATGAAACGAAGCAAAAGCAAAAAGCACTGTTGAGGTGATGCTGGGGATTAGGAAGACTTTGGGAGTTTCCCCCAGGTTTGCTCTGCAGTGCAGTGGTGGCCCCTGGGCTGCAGGAGTTGCTTCAGAGTGAATGCAGGTTTGGATTTGGAAGCTGCAAATCACAAGTGTGATCAGTGATGAAAGAACTGGGAAAGGCTGGTCATATATAATCATAGAAACTGCCAGAAACTCAAAGATTTTTTTGAACAGTGACCACATAGTAAATAATATTATCTTCACAGGCTCTTATCTAACTGCTAAAAAATTATCATCCATTCTGGCAGCTTTTTCCATTTGCCCACAAAAGCAAAATCTCCTTCTGATTCTTAGCAAGTAATTTATTTTACAGAAATCAAAATTCACACATCAAAACCAGATTTCATAACAATAAAAACTTACCTGCATTACAGCAAACCCCGGCCAAAGTAAATGAACAGGGCAAGTAAAGGCATCATGGACTCTAAATTAGCACCAAAGGCTAATTGTTTTTCTCTGTGTCTCCTTTGACCATGGACACAAACTGTATTACACTTCATAGACACAGGTGGGAAGATTTAACTTTGGAGTTTTAGTGGTATAAAAATGCATTTTGAGTGCAGGGTTTTGTTTTCCCTCCCCTACAGCCAGAGCAGTGGCCTGCATGGTTTCAATACCTGCTGGAGTGGAACTAACTGGGCAGCAGCAGTAGCTTAGCAACATCAGCCAGTGCTGATGCCAAGGAACACTGTTGGCTTTCAGCATTTGAAAATGCCAGCTGGGCCTTTAATAGTGTGTCTATATTTAGAGACTAATTGATCATTGTGTTTTAGCTTGTAGACCTGGGTTGAATTTCACCATCAAATTGTTTGATGAAGAGTTTTGGAGGCTCAGAAATTTTTAATTGTAGGCATTGATATAAGATTTAGGAAGGGTGTGGTAGTGCCTATGAATCCCCAAGTGAGATACTTGGTGATGGAGAGTACAAAGAAACCTTCCTTGCATCCTCTTCACTCTAAGTTAAGCTGTTAAATGTACTAAAAGAGTGATAAACTGCCTTCTCTGGGAGTTATGGTGTTTCCTAAAAACCCCAGTAATGTTTGATAAATATATCACATTTTTTGCATACATACTTCTGAAAATAAATTCGTATTGCAAAAGTATTCTCTGTATGTTTGTATGAATGTACACAGAGTAAAATGAAGCATGTACTTTTGGACAAAAGTTATACAATTACAGAAGTGTGTGCCTGGTGTGGGTCTCAACAGCTCATCTGTCCTGTTTTCTCAGTGAGATCCATAAGCAGCAGCTTCTCTAGTTTTTGTTTAGATGTCCTAAAGTTGGATAATAAAGGGAACTGTGTAACCTGTTAGCCAACCCCTTCCAGCACTTGGCTACTGCTGTGCTGGTTTGAATCTCATCTGTTAACTGGATATATCCTGATAAGGAGCGTGAATTTTTGCTGCAAGTTAAGCCTCTGATTTTTTTTTTTAAATGCAAATGTGATGGGCACAAGGGCAAATGATTTTGTTGTTGTTAACTATTACTTGAGGTTTTTTAACCTACCAGAAAACCTCCCCTATTCTTGAACCTGGCTAAACAAACACAGAACTTTCTAACTTTACTTACAAGTAATTTGATAAACCTCTTGGCATCTTCATTTTTGACCAGGATTCTCTACAGTATCAGGGCATGTTTAGTGAACTGTGATGGCCAAGCTGGGCAGGGTGTCCTTGCTGAGTCTCCATCACTGCCCATTGCAGCAGAATGGATGCTGTTCACTTGTACATCTAACACTGTCTTAGTTTGAGGGGAAAAAAACAAAATGTTTACCAAAAAGCAGAGGAGAGGATTTCTCCACAGTAATCACGTCACTCTTTATTAAATTTAAGAAAAAAGGATCTTTAATTATTGGATATAAGAAGGATAACTGTTCTTAACTACTATATATATACATATATATTTATGTATTTTATATATATAATGCAGATATAGATATAACTGTAAATAGACTAGAGCAAACTACTCCCCCAGCACCAAAAATAAATAAAAAACAAAAGGGAACAACCCCTAAACGGGAGGTTCTTCCTGGAGCAGTTACATTTATGGCAGTGTCAGTGTCACACCTGGGCTGGCTGCGAGGGGAATTCTCAGTCTGTTCCCAGGGAGGCAGAGATAAGGGATGGACACTCAGGTGGACACTCACACTCTCTCTCTCTCTCTCCTTGTCCTCTGTTCCAAACGAAGAAGGAAAAGCTGGGACTGGAGGAAATGGTGATCATTCCCAGGAATCTTCTTGCAGTCCAAATTATTCCCCAAGAAGAGGGAAAAAAGGGTCAGCAGTGTGTCCTGAAGCAGCTGTGACTCTCCTCTCTGTCTCTCTGAAGCTCAGGGTGCTCAGAGATTGAGGGGAAAAAGCAAAGAGCAGAGCCAGAAAAGGAGCTCTCACCAGCAAGCAGTGGCTCCTTTTCTGCAGCTGCCAAAAACAAAACAAAACAAAACAAACAAAAAACACAAAAACCCCCAAAACACCAAAAAAACCCCCAAACCAAAAAAGTCAAACCCACACACACTGAACAAAGGGAAAACTTCTCACCACCCCCAGGTGCTGAGGTTCTGTTTTTTTCACCTCCACCCCACTGTTAAGCTTGAATCTGAAAGTCATCATCCATCTTTTGTCCTCAGTCCTGGGACTCCAAGCCTAAACCTTTTGTGTTGGTATGGTGAGAAAAATTCTCTGAGGGGGCTCTCCCAACACCACCTTCCTGTGTTTGAACCTTTAACAAACACTCCTTCTAATTTGTTCCCAGACGCTGTCTGTCATTCACTGTTTCTCTGTCACTGTTTTATTTGTATTTTGATTCCTGGTTAAACTGATCCTCGAGTCCTTTTCACCACTTTGCCATGTCCTGACAGTTAGGACCCTTCATACTGAAGCATTAACACCTTTCTCTTGAGCGTGTTCCTTTTCAGCAGTGTTAGAACTTCCCCGTTTACAAACATCTTTTTATTTCCTGTTTGAAATAACTGCATTTAATTCCCAAGGTTCTTAGGTGGTTGTCCCAGCTCAGGTCAGGTGTGGAAGGTTATCTCGTGTGCCTCCATAGCAATGTATTGGTTTGGATGAGCACTTCCAAATGAATGATGCAGTTGTTCCCACCCTGTGTATGGAGCTCTCTGAGCCTTCAGACTGGCATACACTGCCCTGCAAAGCTGTGCTCCAGAGCAGCTCTAACGCTGTGTCTGCCTGCAAATGGGCTTCTAATCCACGGGCTCAGACTGCTGCTAAGACTGTGTTTGGAAAAAACCCGACTAAAGCAACCCCACCCCAACAACCAACCAAAGAACCGCAGGAAATCCTCACACTCTACCACAAAACAAACAAACCCACCCCCATAAACAACCAAACCCCAAACAAACCCACCCACTGCCACCCTCCCCAGGCAAACAGCTCTCCTGCAGTGTGGATGGTGTGGATTGCAGCTTCCCAACAGCATCTGCTCTCTCTGCAGCTCAGTTCCCGTTGGCCCAGAGCGCTGGTGGGTGCAGGCACTGTGGGTATGAACAGGGTGTTTGGGGAGCTCTGCTCACTCCAACCTCAGCAGCACACACTTTTGGACAGGGAGGGACTCTGAGGGGGGAGCTGGTGCTTTGGGTGCCCTTTGTGCCACTCTGAGGTGGCCACACGTAGCTGAAGGGCTCAAATTTATCCCAGTTTTTTCTTTTTTAATTCTGATTTGTTGTTATTAGTATTGAATATCTGCTCATAACTAATTTTTTGGAAAAGCCCCCAAACTATTTTTATAGAAAAGATTGG
>JAWWLZ010000019.1:15486977-15497652 GCA_035041345.1 Poliocrania exsul
GGGTGCTGGCATTTCCCTCCTTAGCTGGAGTGGATTAGGCACCCCTACCCTGCCCTGCCCTCCCCCATTCAGCAGCCTTGGGCATCTGCCTGGGGCCTCCTGGCCCACCCTGCTGGATGTTTGGGCATGTGTAGTTACAGACAGGCTGTTTGGTTTCAGGGTTATGTAGAGACATTCTCAACACACATTTTTGCAATCATTGTAGGTACTTTATGTCTCTGTAAGCACAGAAATTTAGCTCTTACAAGAGGCCTGAGAAGGAATTTCTGCCATTGGTGTGAAGAACTTGTATGCTTATTTTAACATAACCGAATTCATTGAGTGGAGAATTTGTCTCATGTTTACAAGCTGAAAAAGAGAGGCACACATAAATTTGTAGAAAAGGATCAAGTGACTTGGCACATGTTGGATCAACCTGTGCAAGGAAGCAGGAATAAGAACAGATACTCAAACTTGGGAGTATCCTATAACTCATGTGCTCCAGACTAGAAAAGCATTGCTAAAACCCAAGTTGTACTGAGGGAGGCAAAAAAGGTAATTTATTAAAAAAATTAATACTTAGACATCAGTAATTTTACATGTATATAATTTTTTTACCTTGATAGTGTTTCACTGTGTTTTAGGTGGCTCTAATTAATATTTCTATAAATATGCATTTTCTGTAGTTCCAAGACAAGCCTGAAGGAAGCATACTAGAGAGTGTTTAACATACAAAGCCATTTTGGAGATGGACACTTGGAAAACAGGTGGTTTAAGATACATTGAGAAACTGCATCATCTGATCTGTGCCATAGTCACAGTCAAAGCCCTGGAGATTTCTGGAGACTCACTAGAGTGTGAAGGGTTAAAAATGCTGGAAAAGACACCACCAAGGGCACATCCTTTGTTTGCAGCCCCTGGACTGGAAGGTCCCTGTGCTCCTTTGGTCCTGGCTCAGTGTGTGCCTGGCCCACGAAATGCATCTTTGCCATGCAGGAGCACGACTTGCATTAGCAATAATGGGGTTTTCCTGTGCATGTTGGAGGATGTTCATCCCCACTGCTATTGCATGTCTCATGCTGCAGAAGCCAACACTGCTGTATTCTGGTTTTTCCTCAGCACTGTTATAGCCAGCAGGGATCTACAGCTGCAGGAATTCTGCATAAAGGCTCTGGCAAACCTCCGTTTTTGAGCATGTTTTTGGTAGCTTTGATTTATTTTGATTATTGTGTGCTGGGAAGTTTCACTACAATTCAGCAAATAGAAGTTAGGTCCAAGATAGTGCATAAATGGGCTATGCAGGTTCTGAAATCAAACTATGATTTCAAACTTAAGTGGGCAAGTTGTTAAAATCATCAAACTCCAATTTACTTTTTATTTAAGAAAGAAAAAGCCTTGTGCACAGCATATTACAATGTAGTGATTTTTGAAAAGTACAAGGAGATGAATAGTTTGCAATGGTAAGGTATTGGTTTCTAGGAAATGATAATGTTTTAATTACTGGTGTAAAAATAACTCACTCATCTTGTGCCTGTGTTTCTTGGTCCTCAGACCTGTGGAGACCAAGTCCGTGTTTTGCACTCTGCTTCAACTGGAGTAAGTGTTGAATATTCTGAGCAATTACTGTAAGACCTCTGGGACCTGTAAATTTTTCAAGTAATTCCTACTTTAGTATATAAACCAAGTGTTGTTCTACTCACTTTAGTCAATTGTTAGCATTGTATTTATATGAAGTGCAAATGGAAGAGAAAACAGAATCTTAAGGCTGAATTTTTCTAGTTTGGGTTTTTTTCTGTTCTTAATTCCTGATTGTCTTCAATATCAAGAGTAATCTTCTTTAGTTTTCTGTATAGGTAGTCCTTTGGTGTCCAAAATGTTGGTATATGATGTCCTCTGTGTGCTTTTTTTGCTAGTTATGTTCACTGTGGGTTAAGTGTTGAAGGTCCTTGGCACTGGGAATAATAGAATATTATTGGCACTGGGAATAATCTCAAAGCCAAATAAGTTTTTGGGCAACCACAATGCCATTGGGGACTAGTGGGGTTTGGAAAATGACATGACAGCATTGTTGGGGTGAGCTCTTATAATGAAAATATTCCAGAGAGGTGGAACACTGAGCTCTGGTGTCCATCTCCAGTGCAAATTCATCAGCTGCCTGACCTTTTGCATGGGGAGTGAGTCCAGGGAGTGCCACAAAGGTCTCCTTCCCAAATAAAACCACATGTCCCTCTCTCATCTTGCAGGGCCTCTGTAAAGGTCAAACCCAGCTGTGGTTCAGCTGAACAAAAAGGATCAGCTCCATTATTGCATCTTGTGCAGTGCCATGAATGAGTCACAGGAGGGGAGGGGTTTAACTTGGGGAAGGGATTTTGCACAGTGAGGGAAAGGAAAGGTTTGCTACTCCGAGGTAACACACTGGAGTATCTTGACTCTGAGCAGGTGACTTGGGACTGAGAAATAGTGGCTTATATATGAGTATCTTGTGTATCAATACATGCTCGGTTTTGGAATGCAATTTCTTATTTTTCCTGAAGGGTTTGCTTTAATAACCTCCTATTTTCAGCCACCCCATTTGTTTAATTGAGACTGTGTTGCCTGCAGGTAAACTTGCTAACCCTGTCATTTTGCCTTCCTGAGTGCAGTTGCACATTGCAGGCCTATCAGCCCACAGACAAGTTATCATACAGTAACACTGAGCTAACAGAGCTGTGCAAGCAAATTTAATTAACTGCAAAGATGGAATTCTCAGCTTTTCCTTCACTTGGCCAGCATCCAGAAGTTTGTAGCTTCTGTGCTGTAGGAAATGCTGTAGAATACAAAATATGCACATTTGCATGTAAGCATTTTCTGCACAGTCTTTGATATCCACACCCTGATTTTGGTTCATTTTTACTGTGCGTTTGTGCCTTCTCATCTGTTGCATTTGCACTTCACTTGAAAACTGACACTGAGGTTTTACTAAAAAACTTCATTTGAGAGTATTTTTAATGGTGTGGCTGCTAAAGAAAACACCAAAAGGTACATTTTCCAACGTGTTGTCTTTCTGAACACTGTTTCAACAGCTGCAGCAGCTGTGCTATTGTCAGATCGTGGAAGAAGTTTGGAACATGCTCACAGTATGAATGTCCACAGACCAGACTTTGTGGCAGCCTAAAATGGGTGTCCCACAGTCCAACTGCTCCATAACCCATCAGCTCTTTCTCCCACCTTCACACAAGCATCAGGAGGTGGGTTGTGTCCAGCCTGGTTCCCAGTACAGAGGACATTGCTTCTGCAATGGCTAGATATGGATGCAGTTTTATTTATTGTGCTTCACCATTTTTATACCTAAAAGATTGCTGGGAAATTAAGCCGTGATGGCAATGGTGACTGGCTAAGTATATAAGTTACTGCTACACAATTCTCTGCACAAGCTGAGATGGAAAAATGGCTCTGTGGACTCATGAAATAAATACATTATGCATTCTTTTCTCTGCATTCCTTTTGTGTTCTATTTTACTGTTTCTTTTAAGTGAATGTGCTAATGAACAGGCTCCTCTCTACCATTTTCCCCCACCCCAGGGTCAAGATCCATTTTGGATGTTATTTTAAAATACCCATGATCAGCTTAGGTATACAAAGGTCTGAATCCTGCTTGCTTTTGGTTTGTAGTGAAGGGAGTCAGGTATCTGCATGTTAAATACAGGCTTTAAATGAATGCAAGGGTACTTTTTCACTCATGAGATCAAGTAAAGAGATTGTTTGGGCAAAACAAAACAAAAAGACTCTTTTGCTGATTTATCTGGGTACCTTGGATGATTTTGTGGTTTTCCCATCATTACTCCCCTTTTTGCAGGCTAATTTTCAATGATGCTGAGAAACTGCACCAAAATTTACCCCTACACATTTATTCTTCTTTAGAGCTGATGGTAACACTTGGGACTGGGGGAGAGAAGAAATGTTTTCAGACCTATAGTGATCTGATCAGAACTAAGTGGATCTGGCAGCTGGACAGAAATCTCTTTAAAAACATCTCACTAGTAGTTCTGTTTATTTTTTACTGAGAATAAAAGGAAAGCAGTATATTTTTAGCAGCTGGTTTCCAGCATTCAGGAAATACACATCATGACTGTGTGTTAAGCTGCATCTTGTTGCTTGCTGGGTTTTTTTATGACACTGCTATGAACCCCATGTGCCTTTAGTGACTCTGCTTTCCTTGTTGCAGGTGCTGTTGTCAGGATTGATCGGTGTTGTCTCATGGAAGAGGCCACTGTCACTTGTGGTAAGGAACTCCCAGGAATTTTGGTTTTATATAGAAGACTAATAGTCCTTGGGGAGGATTTTCTTGTGCTATTATGTATCCTAATATTTATAAACAGTACAAAAATTTGGGGATTTTGAAGTTGGATTACATAAAATATCATTGTCACCTTGGTGACAGTGTTTCTTCTGTCTGACAAATGGACTATTGGTCTGCATTTACCTTTGCATTTAACCTAATTTTGCTAAAATTGCACTGCAGAGCAATCTTTCTAAGCAATTATCTGGATGGGAATAAAGCATATTCCAAATTAGCAGCCATTCATCTTCATCTGCAGAATGATTTTCAGATACATTGTTATTTCTGTTGTGAGATTTGTGTGGGGACTTAATAAGGAAAGTAATCTTCTTTTTTATAGGTCCATGCTAATAGAGTTTCAGATAACCTATTAATATAAAGTAGGATTAGATTCAAGTCAATCTTACTTAAAAGGTGCAATGATTGTGTCAATAAGGACATGTTAGCAGGTAAATATTGCCTTTGAAAAAAGAGTACATAGGTAAGAGAGTAAAATGAAACATTTGTAACTTAAAGGTACAAATTAAGTTTATACCTTTAAGTTACAAAGGTAGCCCCTCAGGAAAAAAAAAATGTAAGGGGAAATATAGAATGAAAAGTATTAATAAGATTCATTAGAACTTCAGGTATATCTTTCAGTATTATGAAGTAAATCACTCGTGTTAGAGGTTACATTGTGGGAATTAACAATATTCATGAATCAGAAGTGTCATTCAGGCCTGTTGAGACTCGGCTCCTTTGGTTCCTGGCCACTGACTGACATGCTGTACACTCAGCTGAGCTTTCAGACATTGAGCCACTCAGTGCAGTGTAAACAGCAGTTGGGGCAGCATCAGTCAAGGAAAGGAAGAGAAAAGTGAATAAATAGGAAATGGCACCATTAATGTTTGGCATTCCTAAAATATGTTCTGGTAAATCATTTATTTCCAAGAGTGAGCTTAGAGCTCATCACTTAGATCCTGGATTTGTCCTGTATTTCTGCATTAACACTTGGTGGTGATACAATAATCAGCTGGAAGAACAGGAGACAGGGCTGGTTTTCACCCCTGTGTGTGATTAAGCTGTGCCATAGCCAGGCTGGTAGTTTTGCAGTAGCTACATAACGTTTTTCTTGTTGAATTGTAAGTACCTTTCAGCAGTTGAAAGCCACGTGTGCATAGAACAGTTCTGATTAGCAATCAATGCTGTGCAACTTTGCAACCTCACAGCACAAAGTACCATCAGCATGCTAATGAGTCATGTTTCTCATGATCTGTTTATACAACACATATGCCAAATACATATGGCCAATAATTACCTTTTACCCTATTGTACAGTATTAGAAACAGCTATATAATTGATTATGATACATGTGGGGTTTGTTGCAATGTATTCCAAAATCTGGCATTTCCAGAAGTGATAACAGGAGGATAGATAGCTTTATCATTTTAAGCTAGGAATAAAATGATATAAAATTAAACCATCCACCATCTGTGACGTCTTGAAAACTGGTGAAACTGTGATGATATTTTAAGGTGCCGGTTTTCTGCGTATCTCGGCTTTGTGACTAAACCAGGCTTGATAACAACCCGTGTTTTGACTATTGCTGAGCAGCACTTGTGCAATATCAAAGCTTTCTATTTTCCCACACTTCATCACTTGCTTTGGCTTTTTCCTTCCTCTTCCCTTTGCCTATTCAACTGTCTCTATCTCCACACACAGGGAGTGAGCAGGTGTGTGTCAGCCCCTCCTCCTGCTGAGTGTGGTTTACTCAGCTCTGCAGTCGTACAGATTTTCCCCTCAGATATCTTTTATTTGCAAATAGATTGTTTTCTGCAGGCAAAAAGAGGGAGTTGGAGAAGCATTTAACACAAACAGGAGTTCATCAACCATTAATTTCTGGCTGTGTCGTACCAGAAATGTGTTATGTGATATTGGCGTAGAAATAAGTGGGTCTTTGCATAGTTTAAAACCTTGGAGCCAAAGTTAGAACTGAGAACAGTTGTGTATTTACAAGACATTAGTACAAATGTGTATGTACTGTCATATTAATGTGCAGAAATTGAAGTACACTTAGAAGCTCTCCTGCTAAAGTGTCTTTGCAAATCTTAGTTCCCTGATTTTGTTAGTTTATCTAAATTTTCTTGATCCCACCCCTATCCATCAGTTGCTGGTGTTTCCAAAATGTTCTATATACACAAGGAATCGATGTCTCTTATCAAACCTGTATTTACATTTAACAGAGAAAACACTTGGGCAAAGGAGATTGAATTGCTTGCACATTGATTTTGAACAGTATTTTCCATATATTTCAGTAGTTTTATCATTAAGCTTTCTCTGTTTTCAGTTACAAAATCTGAGAGGGTTTGTAGTGCTCTGAGGAGACCTCTCAAGAGTCCCTTTTTTGGAGACCAAGTGCTGGCTGTGTCACTACAACTGCTTGAGGTTAAAATACAGTGTCAAAGCAGGAATTTCTCTCCTCATGGTTTATGAAGTGTCTGAAAACTGGGAGAGCTCTGCAAGTTGAATTACCTTGGAAAAAAGTTGCAACTGTGCAGTCAGATTATTTTTCTATTACAATCTAATCTATGGTAATTGCAAATCTGTTTGTGCTGAGGAGATTAATTCAGCTTTGGAATTGAATAGAAAGGTTTTCTGTTTTCATCTGGCATTTGGGTGACCCCATTAAAATAGTTTACCTTTATAACTGACAGCTTTCACAATAAACTGATAGATTTAATATTTTTTTCAAGAAACAGAAGTGTGGGGTTTTTTTAATGTCTGTGAATGTCAGTGAACACAACATAATACTACTTATTAATAAATTGTCTTGATTACTCAAAATAGACAGTTAAAAGCCTTTCCTCTGAAATCTGCATTCCAGATCCAGTTCCATGCATCAGTGAATATGCAAATCTGTGCATATAAACTATCAGTCAAATACAGAACTGATTTTGTTAGAAAATATTCACCTTGGGTCAGCTTGGTAGTCGGTTACAAAATGAGAGACTTTCTAGGAGTCAAGTGAAAAACCTGAACTATTTGAATATCAGACTTAAATCAGTTGATTTTCTCAGTAAAAATAATAGGAAAAACCTCTATGTTGAAAAGAGAAATTACTACTAATTTTAAAGAAATACATTCACATATATTCTTTCCCTATCAGATGCATGAATATGTAAAATTGGTCCAAATGTTTTTCCTCATTGATTATCTTCTATCACTCGATAACTTTGATGGGTATAGCAGAAATAACCAAACTCTAGGAAAGAGATGAACCATAAAATTAATAGAAATAATGAGTAAGTTTCCTGTATTCTTCTGGGGGGTATTGACACATTCCTGGTGCTGCTGAACTTGAGGCTCTACAGTAGCTTAAGTGATGAAACGTATTTGTAAACTCTTGGAAGAGAATTTGCATCTGCCTTTCAGATGAAATCTGATAGAAATTTTGAATTAAAAAAAAATAAACTGTCCTCCCTGCAATCTCCCCAAGAAGGGATTTGGGTTTGGTCACTGGAATAAAAGGATGATCTCTGTAGTGAAAAGACAATGTCAGCACAAAGGGGTCAGGACTGTAGAAGAAAATGGAGTGAAAGGAACGGCAGAGCCTGAAGGCTCCTGGTGTGGCACCTCTGGCTTTGATACTTGTGTGGTGTTGAGATGAGGTGCAGAACATCCCTGTGCTTTAACAGAGCCCTTGATCACTCTGCAGCATCATTTCAGCATGAGTATTCTCTGTATTCACTGATCAAAACGTTCCTCAGGCCCCCTGCTATGAGACAAGCCTGGTCTGTGAGGCTGAAGCATTAGTGGAAAGGTTGACAAACACCAGGTGAAAACAACTGTATCTCACAGAACTGAGTTTGCTAAGTCTGGTTTCTTGCTTTCCAAATGAAACTTGGAAAGCAGAAATCACTTCTACTTGGAAAGCAAAGCCAATGCTGATCCACAAAGTAGCTCCTCTAATATAAAGCTGTAAAGTTTGCTCAGAGCTGAGGTGAATCCAGGCTTTGGAATTGAGAGCAGAGTGTTTTTCTTTGGCCTCTCTTCTGGGAGCATGGAAGGAAAATACTCAGATTTAGAGGAACTGAATGCTAAATCAAGGGGAAGAGAATTGAGGAGAACTAGGGAAGGAAGGAGGAATTGGAATGTGAGTCTGGCAACGTGAGGGAGATAAAGATGAAAAGCCGTGGAGAGGAACAAGACCTGGATGAGGAGAGAATGAACCCAAACCATATCAATAAGAAATCACACAGTGGAATCTTTGATTTTTCAGTGGGATTTTTAAGTAAAGCACCACAAGCCCCATAAATCACTGACTTGCAATAGATGTGTATTATAGGTTTGAATGATTTCAGTGAAGAAAGTGTAAGTTGTAAATAATCTTTTCCTATAGTTGGGACACACTGAAGTTTTCTTTGCCTCTTCCCTTCCTCTTCTCCCTTTACTGAAGGTTAGTTGTATAAAGCCCTAACTTGGCTCTACTGCTTTGGTAACCAAACCAGATCACCTGTCCCTGCAGCATCATGGAGTTGTACCAAAAGTCTGTGAGACAGGGTCTAAAAATGAGATTAAGGTATCTATTGATAACTGTATTCCAGGTAACATCAATTTGAAAGCAGGTTTTAAATATGTTTCTGTCAAACCAGCTTCTCTTTAAATATTTATTTCAAGAAGCTTCTCAAACAGAGTAGTTAAATCTGATGATTTTTGGGTTTTGGTAGTAAGTTATCTTTCCTTATTTAAAAAATACCCACCCACCAAACCAGGCTGGTGAATATCAGAATTTGGGACTTTTTCAGTCAGCCAATAACTGTCATTATTTCACTCCTGCTCCTTCCTTATTTGCTTCTAAGGATGTCTGTTCCTCTCCTCTCCTGCTTCTGGTAACAGCCACTGCCGTGTAGGACCCCTCTTGACACAAGTAGGAATAACTCACATTTCCCTGGTTGAATTCCACACTTGCTGTGACATGCATAGCAAAAGCTGGGGGTCTGTTTGGTGTCTTACAATGGTAAATTTGGGATGGTAGGTGTTTGGATGCCCCAAGGAGGGCAATTTTAATTTACTGGATAATATTTTTGGACTGTCTTGCCTGTTGGGTGCTTTTGGGGGGGTTTAGTTTCGTTTTGTTTTGTTTGGTTGGTTGGGGTTTTTTTGTGAGTTTTTGTGGGTTTTGTTTGTTTTTGTTTTGGTTTTTTGTGTGTGGGGGTTTTTTGGGATTTTTTTGTTTGTTTTTGTTTTGTTTTGTTTTTTACTTAGACTGCTGATTCCCTTCTTTGCTCTTTAATATAGTAAAGCAACTGGCAGAAAAATCTACTCCCAGTGCCATTTTATTAGAATATTCCTGACAGAAGAGGAAGAGGGGGAAAATCGGAAATGATCCAGTAAAGTTGTGAACTGGGAGAGAAAGAAACAGCACTCAAGGTGAAACCAGAGGAAGTGAACCAGGGAAATCTTTGTAGTGGTGGAGAAAACATGTCACAGAGTGAAACATCTCTTTAGGATGAACATTCTGGGTCCCTTTTTCCAGCTTAACACTTCTCAAAGCTTTCTCCAGCCCAGGTCTCTCTGTCTTCATGCCACTGGTACCCTCTCACCAAAGGCTGCCTGTCCTGGGCCCAGCTGCCACTCCTGTGAGGATCTGGGCTCCTCCCTGGGCATCCGTCTGCTAATTACTTATCCCCAGAGGCAAAGTTTAAAAAGAATCACAAGTAGCTTTTCCTGAAGAGCAGACAGAGCCTGCTGGGGTGTAACATTTGCCCCTTCCTAACCAAGCACGTCTTCATTCCCCTTCAACAGCCCCTTCCCGTGCCCGTCTGGTCCCGTGGCATCGCGTTGCCATGGCAGCGGCTCCTGCTGGCACCGCGGGACTGGCCCCGTGCCATGCAGGGCTGTGCTTGGAGCGAGAGCTGGGGGTGGGTCTGCACTGCCTCTCCCCAGCCCATCACTAATGCCCTTGTTCTCACCTGCTGTATAAACCTATCTAATGGTTCTCTCAGCTCCTTTTCTCCTGCATCCCATCTGGGGCTGGAGGTTTCGGCAGCCTTTGCACAGTGTATTTTCTTCACCTCTTTCTTGGTGAGAGTCTCATTTCCTTCAGCATTTCTTCTTCTTTTGTCTTCCTTCCTTCATCTTTTGTCTGGTGTCACTGGAGATGGGCACTTGGGCAACGTGGAAACTACTCATCAAACTTTGTGCTTTGATTTTGTGATGAATATAAACTAATTTGTGTCAAAAATATAACAAAACGTCATGTGTAGCTTGATGCAGTAAAGATTTAGCAACAGAATGTCTGTGAGCTTATCAAATAATGTAGAAAAAGTAGAAAAAGAAAAGAACTAAAGTTAATAACTAAGCAGCCTTTTGAAGTAAAATAAATACAGTGCAGACCAA
>JAWWLZ010000019.1:15498662-15517289 GCA_035041345.1 Poliocrania exsul
AAATAAACCTGCTTTGACTGTATAAAAAAGGAGCCTGCGAGCTCAGATGGTGTCACTGATGGAGCAGAGACTCCCAGTGCACCCAGAGCTGTTTACTCTGTAGCTTTCATTACTTAGAAAATTAAACTGCCCTTTATACCGAATGATTGGCTCTTTGGGTGAGCGTTTATAACAATTTCAAATGGTGAGCAAACAGCAGCTGCAAACATTTATTTTGGACAAGAACTGCATTTGAAATGTTTTTATTTAAAAGTAGAATAAATATGTGCAGGAACTAATGTAAAGTATTTTGGGGGGTGATGGAGTTGGGGGTGGAAACCTCATTTTAGTGCAATCAAAACTCACTGACTTCAGTTCTGTTTGTGTGACAGATGGAAGGAAATGCCCTGTTACCCAAAGAGAATCTAATTACCCTGTGCTTGGTGAAGAAAAATACTTTCAGTGGAATTTGTTTGTCAGGTGAATTGCAGTTTAGATCTTGAGCTTGACACATCTGTGATTGAGTGTTTGGGTTTCCTTGCTACAGACACCATAAAATCTGCACCAACATCACATATTCAGCTCTACTTCAGATATCTGAGTAAAGGTCTTAGAAATCTTAAAGTTCATGCACTGATGGTCTCCATCAAATTATTCTTGGGAGTTTTCCTTAGAGATATGTGTGCGATTTTTATTTAAACAGTCAAAATTATGAGTTTACATTTGAATCAAACTGGGAAAACTCCTGTCCCCATTGAAGCTCTGCCTCAGAACATGTTCATGTCCTCCTGCCAGAGATGAGCAGTGGTGGCTCACTGACCTCACCTACCTGACACCCTTAATGATGAAAAGCAAAGTGTTCTGCTGTGCTGGGTTTCAGAGAGACAGCACAGTTGTTCATTAATGAGAATAATTGCACATGAGTAGTTAATTGCTATTAGTATTTTGGGAAAGGCAGATGCAAAGTATCTCTGTATCTGACCTTTACAATTGGCTTCTCTCTAATTATGTTTCTGCCAGGAAGGGTTTGCTTTTGATGCCTGTCCTTGTCAGCAGGACAACATGAGCTGTCATTTCCTCGGGGAATTCTGCTACAGATGTTATGGAAGGTTAATTTATCTGGAGTAGCATTTTACTGACACTTACATGGAGGTGAATCCTTCCAGCAATGTGACACTTGCACAAAGTAATGCAAAGTTTAGGTGGATGAACCTATTGTCAGTTGCTAGGGAAGTATAAATTCAGTCTTACATAGGTGTGGTTTAACTTACTAGACTGCTCCCATTTTAAAAAATATATATTAATTTCTACTTACTGGTTTAGCTGACTGTTTTGTTTAAATCAGGGTTGTTTTGTTAGTACAAAGCTAATTTAGAAAAATGTTGTCTTTTCTAATCTCCTAAATGTCACCTTCCTTTTCCTGTTCTCCTGTTCATGGAATGTTTTTGAGAAATAGTGTTTTATTAGCCAGCTTATGGAAAGTTTCAGTTTTTACATCCATGGGGAGAATGTTGGAAGCAAAATAGAAGTGTGGCTGATGTAGTTACAAGCTTTAAATCTGGCTCATATGGTCAAAGTTGGATTCAGTGACCATTTATGTTTGAAGTGTTTATGAGATCTTAAATAAAATAATGAGTTTTTCCACAGAAATTTGTTATGAAAATACAGAAATGAAGATACAACCAAGCACCTAATAATAAATTAATTAAATGGCAAGAACCCTTCAAATGAAAACAACTTAATGGGACCATAATGTGGTCAATAAAATCATGTACACCAAGTTTAAGTTCATAAATTCTCATCTGAGCTCTTTTTCTATGAAATTAGAAATAGTTGCATGGATTTTACACCAAGATTTCAGCTTTCTCTTAAAAAGTTAAATAGCCTCATTAGACCTAGTCAAAAGGAATCTTATCTGGAGAAAATGTAATTTAATTTAATAATACCTGGAATTGAATGGGTTTAAATAATTCAGGATAAAACAAAATGTAATTTATAGCTCTTAACATAAAAGCCTTAAAATGTTTAACCTGATGCTGTGCCACACAGCAGGGAATATTTCTGCCTGTTTAATACAGAACATTGCTTTAGATTTAGAGAAAATATTTTTGTTCAAACCATTATTGTAATTTAGGCAAAGGACAGGGAATATTGAATTAAACAGATCTGAAATGCCAACACTTTTTCATTCGGTCTGTTCTTGGCAAGTGTTGAGAAATCATTTTAAAAGTGTTATAATTTAATCACGGAGAAGAAACCTATTATGAGGCAAATAACAGGAAGATAAATGTTGTTGTTTCTTCTATACTTGCAAACCATTAGTTATGAGAAGGGCAGGAGAACCTCCCTCATGTAACCTGAACCCAAGAATTG
Source organism: Poliocrania exsul (assembly GCA_035041345.1). Lineage (NCBI taxonomy): Eukaryota > Metazoa > Chordata > Aves > Passeriformes > Thamnophilidae > Poliocrania > Poliocrania exsul. The sequence goes on from JAWWLZ010000019.1 coordinate 15,501,015, forward strand.
TGGGAGCCATGAAATAGAAGCAGCAGGTTAAGGTCATGAAGAGAATTAACTAGTTTATAATTCCAGGTGCAAGATGACACCTCAAATTCCGAGTTGTTACATCATTCTAAATCATTGCATTGAGCAGAGCTAATTAGTTTTGTGGAATTAGTTTAGGACTATGGTAGCATTAAAGGAGGGAGTCCATTAACGTTTCTTCTATAGAGCACTTTGTGTAGAGTATCAGCTGTGACTTCTCCAATTAGTTCTGCTAATACCATGCCATAATTAATCACTTGGCTTGGCTTTTTGTTTGTGTACTAATTCTTGGGAGCTTTTTTGATGCATCTTCCTGAATTCTAGGAATATTTTAGCTTGTGTATGTGTTGTAACTAGAGAGGTGAAAAACACAGGACTGCAGTTTTAAAGCAGCATTAAGAAGTCACAGCCCTTCAGTATCTGACACTTGATTCTGTGTTTTCTTCAGTGTAAATTTTTTCCCTTGATCACTGGGTTGTTGCATCTTACACCCTTTCTGATAATTCCATGCTGCTCCTGCAAGTGTCACACTGAGCTCTCAGAGCACACGTTTCTGAGGAACATTTTAATGTGGAAATCAGACAACTTCATGAATAATGTATGTCCAACTTCATCTGCAGTGCTTCATAATGTCGTGTTGCTGCTCCCTCACACTCCACAATGGCCACCCTTTCAGGGGCTTGCAGATACATTTATTTTTACTAGATTTATGTGCCAGTGTTAGGAAAGACTGATTTGTGATAAAAACATTAAGCACACTGAGCTTATTTTTTACTGCTTGTTGATGTGGTAATTGATACTTTTATGCCTCCTTTGCTCTGTTGTGGCTTCCAGCATCGTGGGAACATCTAAAGTTGTGGTAACAATGTACAGGTGTGTCCCAGTCCATCAGTAGAAGGCCTTTTTTTGTATTTAGCTGAGAAGCATCAAGGAAGGAGATTGGAAAGACTTGAATCACTTTTGTTGGGGTCTTTGTGCTCTGCAAGAGGAAAGGTAGTTTCAAAAGACTTGCAAAGGAACTGAGTTTTCCCTTCTAACTCCATGCCCAGCTTAGGTAGTTCCTTGCCTAGGACATTGAGAGGTAAGGCATAACCCAACAAAATTGGGAAGCCAAGTGTGAGAGAGACCTTCAGTGTTTGATACAGGACCATGTGGTGGCTGCCACCTTGCAATGTAACTTCTGTACAGATCATGAGACACACCCACAGAGAACAGGAATTTGAAAAGCCTGTGACATGATTTTTTGGCAGTGCTGGGCTCTTCTCTCTTGGCTTTCTTTGCCAGTGGCAGGAGAAACTTCTGACACCAGCAGAAGTATCTTCATTAATGAATGCTGATACGGAGAAAGTGGCGCAAAGACAGATAAACCTGGTGTGGGTTACAGCCCTTGGTGTCAGATGTGATGCTTGGAAGAATCTGGAGCTGACAACTAAAATTTGTAGCACAAATTCTTGTCCTTTGGTTAATGCTCTGGAGATTACAGGGGGATTTTTTTTTGCCCCAAAACACTAAAAAATACAACAGTTTGGGATTTAAGGTTATAAAAATATTGATAGCACAAGCACTGACAAAAGATAACCTCGTGTGAGAGCAGGGAAGGGCTGTAAACTGTGGGCATGCACATGGGAAAAGATGCAACAGAATTTCTGACTCATGTCAGAGAATACTCTCCTGCTGCTGCTGAGTTATGGCAATGTCAACTCTGAATATTTAAGGTGGTCACACATTGGACATACATTTATTCTTGGCCTCTTATTGCTTGTGCCATTCCAGTTCCCTAAATATTAAGGTTTCTGTCTGCCCACACTGGGCCAGGGTTTTTACATTTAAAGCAATAAAATTGTCATTAAGATGATGGAATAGAGTTAATGATTGTTCTGACGTGTTTTGAGATGAGGCTAAAGGAGTATTTAACACAATGTGTTGTTAATAGGGAAGATGTTGCTTAAATTGTAATTGTTGTTTAAAAACCAAGTAGTTATATATTAGAATTTTATTGACCTTTTTCCTCCAGCTTGTGGGAACTCATGATACATGATATGAACAAATACTTTTCCTGGTTAGAACACCTATATCCACATCAAAATGGATTTAAATTTTTTTAAGATTACTCCTGTTTAAAAAAAAAAGTTTTTCAATTCTTGCTTTTGAGCAATGCTCATTAATAAAACCCATTAAAATTTCAGAGTGTCTGATAAAAGTGGGAGGTAAAAAGATTATTTTGAAGCAGGTGGAGGAAAACTTATGATAGTCAAGCCCAATTGTGATGTAACTTTCCCTTACAGTGCGAGACTGAAGATGATGTCAGATTAAACACCCTGCTCTCTTTAAAATATATAAAACCTTGCCATGCATGTAATTGTCTGGAAGTTCCTGCCCATCTGACTTGTGCTTTCCCTGGTTTGCCTCTTGGATAACCCCAGGCTGTGTGTTTTTCCCCAGATAACCTTTTTCATGCTGCTGTCTGCAGTGTGTGTCATGCTCAACTTGGCCGGGTCCATCCTCTCCTGCCAGAACGCTCAGCTGGTGAGGGCCCTGGAAGGCTGTCAGCTGGTGAGTAATGGCAAACAAGTCTCTTCCAAAGGGCAAGGATTTTAGTTGGCTTTGGTTAGGATTTTGTACACTTATTCCTTTCATTTCCCAGAGAGTAGAGCAATCTGTAGGCATTGCAGTGGGAAAAATCGTTTGGTAAAAGCTTGAGGCTTGAAGTGCTAATGGATCTACAGTGTTTTGTCTCCTCAAAAAGTAGATGTTAATGTTAGAAAGATTTGTTTCTTAGTGTCATGGTGACAATAATGCTTCAGCAAGTAGGTGGAACACGGGGCACATCAGAGCAGTGCAGTGATTACCATTGGGTGTCAGTGTGTCAGCATTTCATCCCATACAGAGGAGTTTCACAGATGCACTGATAGCAATGTCCTGCTATGTCTATGCTAAGGTTTTATTTGCCAACCTAAACTAGGTGTTTTTTTTCAATTTCCAAAGCAAATGTATGTCATTTTTATTCAATAAAATACAGACTAATGTAAATTATCATGATGTGGCATGCTGTGCTCTAAGTTACTGAAAGTTACAATTTATGTAGAGCCTTTATGTTTTTATCTGAGGAAAAAAGTTCATATGCACTGAAGTGTAACAGGTTTTATGGCTCAAACTTACAAAGACATCTACAAAAGTAACCTCATTATTGAAATCCTTGATTAAAAGTAAATAATAAAGCAGTTAACTGCCCCTCCAAATTCAGGAAGTAAATGACATTGAACTGTAAGATTGACAAATGGAGGACTGTGTGTGCAGCTCCATCAGCCAGAAGGCTGGAGAAGCTTGGCTGTTCTGCTGGGAATCATTCTGAGGATGTTCTGCAGACACTTCCACAGTGTCTGTCACTTCCAGTTGTCCTGGAATGTTCTTCAGACACTTCCACAGTGTCTGTGACTTCCACGTGTGATTGGAATGTTCTTCAGACACTTCCACAGTGCCTGTCACTTCCAGTTGTCCTGGAATGTTCTGTAGACACTTCCACAATGTCTGTCACTTCCAGTTGTCCTGGAACATTCTGCAGACACTTCCACAATGTCTATCACTTCCAGATGTCCTGGAATGTTCTGCAGGCACTTCCACAGTGTCTGTCACTTCCAGGTGTGACTGGAATGTTCTGCAGACACTTCCACAGTGCCTGTCACTTCCAGTTGTTCTGGAATGTTCTGTAGACACTTCCCAATGTCTGTCACTTCCAGTTGTCCTGGAATGTTCTTCAGACACTTCCACAGTGCCTGTCACTTCCAGTTGTTCTGGAATGTTCTGCAGACACTTCCCCAATGTCTGTCACTTCCAGTTGTCCTGGAATGTTCTGCAGACACTTCCACAATGTCTGTCACTTCCAGGTGTGATTGGAGTAAAGGCTTTACAGAACCCAACAGATGGAGCCCGATATCTGACTCTGTGGAAAACCAGCACTGACCTTAGGAGATGAAGAGAGGGTTTTTTCTATAAAATATTTGATTTGGGAAACTTTTGATGAAGTTTCCAGCTCTCATTTTGATGGGGTTGTGCTGCTGAGCTGGAAAAATCAACTGGTGGAACCTGAAGCTGCTGTAAGATTGCAGAACTATTTGTGTTGTGGGGTTTGTTGGGGATGGTTTTGTTGGGGTATTTTTTGTTGGTGGTGGTGGTTTTTTGTTTGTTAAAAAGATATCATAGGTATTTTTTGTGCAAGACCTTTGAAGTGAGTTTTACAAATTTGTCTTGAGATCCTTCCTTTGATATTAGGACTGTTTAGAAGTTACTTTGAGGGACCACATTTTTATCAGAACTTCCCATGAAGACTTAAAAAAAGGCTTTATATCTACATGGAAGAAGGAATAAATATCCTCTCAAAATGAATGCTTTCCTGACTACATAATGCAACTATGGAATTGTGTTTTGTGACCTGTGTGCTACAATTTTCAGACATGGTATTTTGACCTGGAGTGTCACTGTTAGGAATAGCTCAGGTTTTTGTCTGGACATCACACTCTGCTGGTTGTTCTCCATGTGGCACATCTCTCATGTAGGATTGTACCAAAGCCCTAAAGAAAACTGGGAGGAACACTGGGATTTTGGGTATTTACTTCTCTCTTGCTCAGTAGCTCAAAGCTGGTGTAGTGGCAAGTAAATGAAAAGGAAACTCTTGTATTTCTTTTGTACTTCCCTGACCTTTCCCTTCCTACTACAGCTGGAATGTGCCGATTTTCCTCTGGACTACTGAAACGTTGATCTGGCTAAAGAAGATAAAACAAGGGTTCAAACTGTACTGTCAATTTTCAGAGCATGATGAGAACTAATCAGCTCTGCCACAGTGTGTTATGCTCTGTAAGGGCAATTTAATTTCATTGTGGCTGTTTATCAGAAAAAAAATTACAATTTCTTCTGCCTAGACCTTACTTTTTAGGTTTTCATTGCTCAAAATCCCCTTTCAGTCACTTTGGCACTGTGTGCATTATCTGGGGGTACATTATCCACCCTAAATGCTCTGATTGCCTTCTGGGATACAAATGTGTGAGGTGGTGGGAGGGAAAGCCCTCTCTTTGCAGGCATGTGCTTTGAGATTTGGTTAACTCCCTACATAACTGCAACAGGAAATTTCCAAGTACAGCATAGTAAAAAAGTCAAATTCAAAATAAATTGTTTTAATTGTGTTATTTCTGTCAGACTTATTCATGCTCAATGTGTGGCTTTAAAGGTGATAACAGTTTCTACTGTATGGTGGAGTTTACATTTCACATGTAGGGTAGTTATTTGAAGAACAAGGCACAGTGGTTTCATTTTGCTTTAAACACTGGGGATTTATTGTAGATTCCATAGCATATATTTCTATGTGAATATGGGAAATGTGCTCAACATATGTTAGCATTTTGAATGTGGAGTTTGTGTTCCTTACCCTGCAGCTTAGCAACGTACAACACTGAGGAACAGAAACACACCAGGAGCTTTATTGGCTTATTAAGAAAAATTAATTGGGGTTTTTCCCCATGATTAGCTGCAGATCCTGCAGCCATAACCTCAAGGTACTGCTTTCCATCAGTGATAGCAGGATGTGCACAGAGCAGTCACACACTCAAGCTGTTCATCAATGTGTGTATCACAAACAGTTCTTTTTCAAATAATCAGTCTCTAAAATTTGTGCTTAATGTATATGGGTAGAGCAATTAGTACAATATATTTTAATTTATATTTGCTGTGCAGGATAGAATATGTTTTATTTCATTGTCTTCATTGAGTATACCTGTCTTGTAAGTCACTTATTTGTTTAAAAATAAATGCTGTAGTTTTAATCAAATTCACAGCTGGTTATTACTCAGGAAAGTAGTGATAGAGTTCATCTCTGTATAAAATGATGGCTTATATTTTTTTTTGTTTGTACAGCTGCAATTTGTCAGTAGTTGTAGTGACATAAAAAGGAAGACTCTTTTTCCCTCGAGTATCTTTATCTGGAATAGCCAAAGCAAGGGAAGGCAGAGCAAGTGCAGATTGGCACAGAGGTGAATGGCACAGCCCAGGCCCAGAGGTTCCTTTGTATCCCATTCTGTGCTGTGCCTGCATTCAGGTCTGTGCAGATTGAAAAACAATGTTTAAAATTCCAGAGGTAAAATGTACTCTTTTTTTATTCTTATTCATCTGTTTAATTCAACTGTTTAATCTTGATATTTCCCTACCACACAACTTTATTCCTTACTGGATCTTCTCATTCTTTCTCTTCGCATAAGCTGCTATAATTCACTATGAAATTCCTTCCCATATAATTCACTATGAAGTTCCTTCCCATAAGCATCCCACTGAGGCTTTCTTGGCTTCACTTATCAACTTTGGAATTTTTGTATTTATTTTGAAATTTTCCTTGCATTTTTATGTTCCCTGTAAAAACCCCTGAAGTTTGATTTAGAAGAAAAAGTAAAATTGTGAATTCCTTTACTAGAAGACACACACTTGGAATAGGTAATTCTACATGCAAATAGGTAGAATGTGAAGTAACACTGTCAGTTGTTCCCTAACTTACCCTTTTTGGTGGGAATGTGTGTGCACTCTGAGTCATTTCTTCTTTTTAAAGACACCTCTAATACCTTGACAGAATTTGATGAATTGATACAGATGAAAAAAGTACCACGGGGACTGTGAGTGTGTGTTTGTGCATTTGTAATAAATCTGGAGTGTCCTTTCATTTTTTGATTCTCTGCTACATGAAAGTTAGATTTTAATGGATTTTATCCTTTTTTAAATAACAGTACTGTTCTTTGGCAAGACAAAACAAGCTTAGAAGACAATTTATGTATATAGGCAGCTCAGGCTGAGGTTTGAAATCTTAAATATGGGTTGGATGAGGATGGACTTTGCAACTGTCATAAATACGGAAGTTTGCTGTGATTCCTGACTGTGTGAGTGAGAACCACAGAGGGGAACACAAATATATGCAGCCTGTAGAATGGGGGATGTGCAGGGGATGAAATGAATCATGATTTATTCTTGAGCTCTGCCAGCCAGAGAGGGATTTAAACACAGACAGTTTTGGAGGCACTGCTGATGTAACTGTGTCTGAGGTTGGCAAACACCAGCCCAGCAGCTGGAAGGGGTAATCCCAACTCCTCTCTCCTCCAGGCTGGCTGAGAGTCTGAGGGGGGTTGGAATATTCTGATTCTTAAGATTGTCCTTGTGTTTTGCAGGAGCCTTCATGTAAACAATTTGCTTTTAACTAATTTTAAGAATTAAATTAAAGGAGAGTTATTGGGCAGTACAAAGTTATGGAAGAGCTTTAAGAAGACATTGAGGATCTCTCATAAATGGGGCATCTTGACCAAGATTTTTCAGCCTTATTTCTGTGACACCTGTTCTGTATTTCATATTAGGATGGTCTCGTACATCCCACCATGGATCAGGAATTGTCTTTCACTGAACAGGGACAGCATGAATAAAAATAGATGATCTTGCTTTGTCCGTTGTCCTCATTCTAAAACCTTTGCAGCTGAAGCCTGGACTGGTTTGCCTGGGTATCCTTCTGGCCCCTGAACTTGGCCCAGCTCCAAACTCAAAATTTCAAACTTCCTCAGTAGCATTTCTCTGACAGCAGAACCATTCCAGGAGAGGTTTGGGAGCAAGACCTCCCGGTGACATGTACTGGTTTGATTTTATAGTGACTTGAAGAGCTGAGGTCATCTGATCATGAACATGTACTTGGGTTTTGCTCAGATATTTTCCTTTTTTAAAGAAAGTATTAGAATATTACAGGAATTGAAGAAAAAAAACCCAAACCCAAGCAGTCTGAAATTGTTAAAGCAGCTTGGTGAATTAAATTGTATGCTAATTAAACTCCACAACTTTAATTTAAGTGCACAAACTATATTTTTTCTTTCTTTATTTTGCAGTGTCTGTAGCATAAGGTATGCCCAGTCTCTGTGAGCTGCCAGAGACAATTATTTCCAGTGCTGCCTTTGAGAATATGGGAAATGGTGTCATTTACATATCCAGGGGTTTTTTAAAGCCTTTTACAAATTGTACTGGCCAGAGGGCAATCTGGAGCCTCAGGAATTGAGGTCCCCAGAGACACCATCCTGCCCTGAGCATGCCTTCATCACAGTTCATGGCAAACATTTGTCTGCACCTCATCTGGAAAAGTTTATTGCATTTTTTTAATTGACTCTTATTTTTGCTCTTCCATCTGCTGTCCTGGTCACCAGCATGTAAGGAGAGAGTATTAGATAAGCCTAGTAGGGGTGGCACTGCAAAATAAATATCACTAAATACATAAATTTTAAGGTCATATGAACAATTTAAACGTTTATTGAGGACTTAAGCTGTAAGTAAATATTCTGTTGAAATGAGTGTAAGGCTGTCCAAGGTAATTCTACAAAGAATGTTGCTGTCTGTCTTTGTTCAGGAAACTGCCAACATCCTAGGGAGAATTTGAAAAAAAAGTATAAAAATAGTAAACACATACTTTCATTATGAAAGTTTTTTGTGGATTTGTATCTGTAAACATTAGATTTATTTTCTTTTTGATGTAGAAGCGTGAGTAACATGGTGATTCAGATCTGTCACCACTCAGCCACTGGTCTTCCATCCTTACTTGGAGGAAGAAAGAACTGGTTGGTGACTCCTTCCTGTGTTTTCTGACCTCCTTCTGTTATTGTTTGATATTTTTTCCCCCTTGGGTATGATTTTATGTTTTTTCAGCTGAGTTACTCTGGTTTCATCAGCCCCAGAAAGCAGATTTTTTTCAAAGTGAAACATAAAATGTAGAACTCTTTGATACTGTTTCCTTTTCCTGTATTTTACCTGGTTTTATAGCTTATATTAACCATGGAAAACATTCTACTCCCTGAGTTCTGCAGAGATTTCATTTTGCATTTAGTAGTCATTCCTGTCACTGGAACTGTAAATACAATTTTTGGGAAGTGTGTTTCCCTTGATTTATACTTTTCCTGACCTTTTTGCTTTTTTTTCCTTCCCAGATTAAATTTGACAGCGATGGTGTCTGTGTTTGCTGTGAAATGCAGCACCAAACCTCAGGCTGCAGCAACCTGGGAGAAACCCTGAAGCTGAACCCCCTGCAGGAGTGCAATGCAGTGAGGCTGACCCTGAAGGTGAGTTAGGAGGGCACTGACAGGGGCACAGGTTTAGCTAAGCCAGGCTCAAGTGGCTGATGGAAGCAGCAGCAGCTGGGCTTGTCTGTGTTTGTCCACTCTTACATGCAAAATAATTAATCTTCTCCAGCAGAAGGTGGTGCTTCTGTGCATGAAAATGATTTTACACACAGGATCTGCAATTGCAAAGGGAGCTGTTCTGTCAGAGGTTATTTAAGAAGCAGAAGTTGGGATTGGTCAGGCCTGAGGCTGGAAGGTGCAGAACAGGTGTCTGCTCAAGAAAGGCAGAATGTGAGAGGGTGTTGTTATTAGTGTTGCTGTAGGAACAAATCAGTGCAGAATGATGAAGTGTTTCATGATGTGCTGCTGACACAGAAGTAGGTGGCCATCACTCTGGGAGGGGACAAGAAGAGTTCTTTCTAGACAATGCTGGGTACTTAGACACTGCTCTGCACTCTTATAGCAATTCTAAATCTTGTAGCATTTTGTGTTGCAGCTACCCAGATAAAAACCTGAAAGCAAATATTAAGAATATTGTGTGTGAGAGTTAGAGTTCAGTGTAAGTGCCCACATCATTGCTTCACTTTGTCAACACCAAACTGGCAAGACATGGTGTTGTTTTGAAAAATAGTAAGGATTCAGTGAAAAAACTGGGCAGAAAAAGGAACCCTGGTCCAAAAGGCAGATATTAATTCATTCTAGGTTTAATTGAATGATGGACAAAACTAATTCTGCACCTGTGACTCTCAATTTCAAAGTGTGTATTTTAATAAAATTAATTGAAAATAATGGAGTAAAGGAGAAAAATTCAGTGTGAGAAAGATCTTAGGGAGGAAGTTTATAGGTGGGGCCTGAAAAAGTGAAGTTCTATTGATATTTGTAGATACAATTTAAAGTTCAGAATAGGTAGAAATCCTACAAAAGGTATATAGTAAATACCTAAATGTTCTTCAGATTTGTTAAGAAAAAGAAAAAAGCTACCACTGAGTAATAAGGATCAGGCCCAAAATTAAGGAAGAATTCAGCCTCAGGTTTTAATGAGGTTTTAAGGAGAAAGTGCAAGGGCCTACTGGGTAGCAGGAATTTACTGAGTGCAAAAGAAGCATAACCTGACATTGCTGGTCAAAACACAATAACAAACCTCTGCTCAGAATGCCAAATTCAGGGCTGTGTTGTGGTGCAGTGCCAGTGAAATGTGGTATGAGAAGGTAACTCTCAGAAGGCCATGGCTCAAAGTGTGGCAGATGCAGAAACATGAACCTGTCCTTCAGGAAAAGCTGACTTGCTAATTCCATAAAAATAAAGACTGAGGGAGCATATGGTGGCTTCCTGTAAATATGGCAGGAAGGTGAACTTTAATGAGAGGGAAAACAACTGTTTATCTTTGAGGGCATTGTCAGCATATGAAGTGACATGTGCTGAAAATCAGGGTAAGGTTTCTCACCAATACAGAACAAAATATAATTTCTTTTACAGTGTAACTCATTAATGTATAAAGGGAATTTCCTTTTCTGCTTATGGAAGGAGATGATGGTTTTAAACACAGGAGCTCCCATGAGCACAGTCTTAATGCAGCTTTAATTATGTTTAGAACTTTTCACCTAAGACAGAGTAGTTAAGAAAATAACTGTTTCAGAAAGTTTCTTGCATGTTTTTCAGGTTTAATTCCAGATTTGCTTTCTGTTTGTCTGAGAGAGCTCTCTATTCCTGGCTGTTAATTTAAGAATAGCTTTCTACTGAGCCCATAGGGAAAAAAAGTTGCAGTTCATTAGGTAAACAGCTGAGAGTGATAAGGCTCACCCTCTTTAATTGCAATTGATAACTGCAATGTGATTTTAAGGGAACAGATGTTTTAGTACCAAAAGCTCAATTGTGTTCATTGTTTGGGGAGCCAGAGGGAGAGAAAATGTAGAGAAGCAGAGTTTAGATTATATATCTTTATGTATAACATTATGTAGGTTTCACATTCCTTCTTTTTGTTGAGACTGAGGTAAAAAGCTCATGTTTCCTTTGAGCCATGTGTGATTTTTTTGGTGGGAGCAGCTGTGGAGCTGCACTGGGGACAGAACAATTGTGCCCATGTGGCCTGTCCCATCCTGCTCCCAGGCTGTCAGACAGGACAAGGGGAAACAATCCTTTAGATGCAGGCAAAATAATGAATTATATTGTACTTTCATACTTGAAATCTGTTTTATGAAGTGTTGGCCATCTCTGCATTTGCAGTTCAATGTGCTTTGAGACCTGTGTGGTTCAGAATTGATTCTTGAGTCTTCCCTCTGTTAGTGCATCCATTTTTCCAGTGTTTTTCAGGCATATGCAGTGAGAACAACTGAAGTTATAATTTGAGTTAAAGGATTGTTGTCCTTGAATTCATGAATACAAGAGGTACACTGACACTAATTTCATGGGTGAAAAAGCTTTACTGCTCATTATCTACTCTCAGGATCCAGTAGTATGAGAAATGAAGCACCGTAATTGAAGTCAATCAAGGAGAAAAGAGTTCATCTTCCAGAAGTGCAGCAGTGGAGCATTGATGGCTGTGGGTGCTGAGCTCCACCTGCCCAGGGCTGCTGAGTGCACACTCTTCCTTTTACACAGCAGCAAACTGATTTTGCTCTTTCTATTGTATATTGACTGAGGTCTTCTAAGTGCAAAGAACTTAAGAACCTCAAGGATTACAAACCTTTTATTTCCACAGGAAAATCATCTATTGAACCAGCAAAGCATGAGTGTGTTGTAAAGAAAGTTGCCAGTTCAATATTGTTGCACAGACTGGAGCCCATAAGAAGTAATGGGTTTGTGCTACATACAATGAACCTGAGTAACACATTTTAGAAAACATTATAAATATTTTAAATGTTGTAAATAAATGTGGAGACTGAGTAATAAGTGGGGACAAAAAGCAATTATATGTACCTTATTTCATTCTACAGCAAAATAGGTTTAAATGCAATTTCTGAGTTCTGTGTAAGCAGCACAGCTGGTTAATTTTCTGTGTAATACTTGGCAGAGTGAATATTTTGTGGTAGTAGTGCTTTATCTGTGTGGTATGGTCTGTATTGAATGTCAAATCCCTGCTTTGATCTTGTCAAGGAGAATGGGAGCCTTCCTGGGGCAGAAAGGAGGAAAATTCCCTCCAAGTTGTTATTACTATTATTTTGAAATTAAGAGGCTTCAGGCACAAAATGCAGAACAGGGGAATAACAGTTCTTTACTAATATATATCACTTTGCTCTGACCCCCCCTGCCCTCACATTGCTGTGTTGACAAGGGACAGAAAAATTGCGTTGAAGAGTTTGAAACTGTAACAGAGGTTCATGCATGCAACTTAATTGACTGTACAGTTCATTGATATGATATGAGGAGGCAAGGGAGGGATTAAATATTTATAGGAATCTACATCTGAGTTGTGAAGATGTCCAGAGAGTCCTGGTTTAGTTTGTCTGACTTGATGGTTCAGAAAGGCAACTGATTTTGGAGGGAATTCAGTTCTGAGTTTGTTTTCTAAGATGAAGGAACTCTGTGGGATGGCCCATGCTTAGAGTGAATTGATCATATTCAGTTTTGCTTTAGATTTGCTGTGACAGAAGGTACAAATTACAGCTTGAAGGGCAGCATTTCAGAAGGGTGAACTCACTTGTCTTTGCGCATGAAGGACCCAGCCCTGCCAGTGCTCCCATCACTAATGGAGAGCTCCTGCCATTGTCATTTTTCATTTTAGATTCTATCTCGTGCCAGAGATTTTCTTTTCTCTGTCAGGTAATTGCATGTGCTCACAGCTGCTTTAAATTGCTTTGTTAAATGATTGTTTCTACAGTTGAGTTATCGAAGTGACAAATCAATCAGCAATTTTTAAACTTACTCCAGTTTAATACCACCTGACTGCCTTATCACCCAGCATCTGATGGAAAACAAAGAAAATCAGTGTTAAGGACAAATTGCTTTTTAACTGTATTACTGTATGGGGTTTTTCATGTGATGTTCTTACTGAATTATATCCTAAAATTACATTTTTTGAATACAAAATAGTAAAAAAGTATTCCAATTAAACATTCAGATTTTCAAATATACTCAGGTTTTGTCGTACAGCTCCTATTTTATTGTATTCTGTAAGCTTTTGGACTACACATTCAGAGAACATCCATTTTTATGTATTAATATATTATTTTAATTGTGCTAATGAACTAACTTTAAGGTGTGGTGGCACAGAAATAGTGTCTGAAGAATAATACTGAAAACAGTTTGAATTGGGAAAAGAAAAAGAAAAAATAGGTGTTGTGCCCTTAAGTTATGGGTGGACATATGGGTGAATGATGGTGTGAAGAAGATTAGAGAATGCATAAATATCCTTCAGGGGCACAGCATAAGTCAAAGGTGTCTGTTACTATGGAGGCAAAACATGATGAACAGTTATGTAGATAATAGCACAGTTAATTTGGTAACTGTTTCATAGGAACACAACCATGAAATCTTAATTTTTCCACGTATCAGTAATAAATTTTAATTCAACTTTTGAGATTTACTTGGGAAAATAACCATCCACAGAGAAACAGCTCCCAACACTGTCCAGCTCCAGTGGGAGTTACGTACCTGGATTGATGTGGGTGTGTTTCCAGGGAATTCTGCCAGCTGCTCCCCCTCTGCAGAGGATTTGTGACCTCTGCACTGTGTGAGTTGAGGTGTATCAAGAAGATTGAATGTGTAACATGTAGAAGAATAATTCTACTTAGTATGTTCTACCTACAGAGCATTAATTATATAAACATGATTTTCATCTTAGAAATGCAAAAGTACCCTCAGGAGCAAAGAAATGTATTTCATACCATTACAGATTCATGTGTTGTGTTTTCTGATTAGTGTTGTTGCAGATGTCAACCAAGAATCTGTTACTAAAGCTCCTTAACTTTGTATTTAATATAGTTTTCCTGTCCCTTTAGACACCTGTAAGTGTAGCTGTCTGTGGCCAGGTGCTGTGGAGGATTGAGATTGTCCCTGTTGTGGTTACTGCTTTTTCACAGACATTTCCTAAGGGATGTTGGGATTGTCATCATGTTCCACCTGGAGTCTGTGTGAGCACCTTCTGGTAGCAGGTTTGGCCATGGAGGGCTTTACATCTTGAATGCTGTTCCTGCTCCATTTTTTATCTATACTTGAATAAATGGGTGCCATGAATTACCCCATTATTTTTTCTACAGGGCACAGGAAGTAAATTCCCTGAAAATTGTAAAATGCCTGAGGCTAGTTAAAGTTTGTGGGGTGTATGAGGGAGTGGGGAACAGAGGAGAAGGGCTTGGCTGTGGATTGATTCCTGTTTGAGTTGAAACAGAAGTTAGGAAAAGAAGCCAAAACAAATAAAGAAGTGGCATTGCTCTAAGAAATACCTGGTGATGGTGAGGATACCTCACTTATTGCTGTTAAACATTTAAATTTACCATCAGTACCATTGTTTTGACAGAGAAAATTCTGCATCAATGCATTTGGAACACTCCAATTGTACCTTCACCTTCAAAAAGATTGCACTGGGATTATTAACTGTTGTTTGCTGAGCCTGCAGCAGGAATGTTGTTCCTGTGCCTGGAGATCCCTGCCCTGCATCCAGCAGGAGATGCTCAGGAACAAACAGAGCAAAACCTCCCAGACCACAAAGGAGTTGTGATCATTGGGAGTGTCCAGTCTGGGACACTTCTGCTCCTCAGGGTGCTTGCAGAGTCAACTTACTTTGGGTTTTGTTTCACAACAGTTAGCAGTGAATGAAAAATTAAAACAATTGGTTTGACACTGTCTGGAGAGGTTTTCTGGGCTTACTGGTAAAGAAAAAAAATAACTGACAATGAAAAGCCTTGTTTTGTTTTATTCTGTGCTTTGCAGTATGTGAGGAAGTGACTATAGAGGAAAATTTCATCCTTTTTCTGTCCAAGTAGAATGAAATGGGTTAGATTTATTCCTTGTTTTTTATAAATGAAAGATAAGTGTATTTGAGAATGAGGCTTGGTTTTAGCTTTTCTCTTTCAACAGTTTTATCTTTATGATGTTGCTTCTGTTCTTGCCTAGTAGTGAGATGGAAAGGGTAGTATTTCTGCAGGAAAGGATCTGGGGTTCTGTTGAACAAAAGATGTATCAGTGATGTACTGTTGCAGAAAACCTTGTTCATCACTGCAGGATGTGTAAGGATGAGAGTGGCTTTTAAGGAACAAGAAATAATCCTTCTGCTTCAGTCAGCATTTGCAAGGCCTTCAGTTGTGCCCAGTTCAGGATTTTGCATTTGAGGAAAAATGTGGACCAAGTTGAGGTGAACCAAATAAAATTAATGAAAATTATCTGAGACACAGGAAGTTGATTTCAGTTGAGGATTGGAGGAAATGAGGTTAATATGTAGTGGAGCAAAGGTGGAAAAGACTTCAAGAATGATAATAAAGTTTAAAGATGTGAAAGTCTGCTGTGCTCTGCCAGTTCTCAGAAGCTATAGAAGAAAATAGGCAATGGTTTTCTGCTGTGGGATGGATGTAAGGAGGAGACTGATGGTAAAGATAAACATTGGAATTGTGGGATCTTTAGGAACAGATGAAAGAAACATCTGTCATGAGTGTTAGAGGCACAGTCGAGTCTGTCCTAAAGCATATAAAGTTGTATGAGGGCCTTGGAGATGCTTTGGATCCTAATCTAGGACCTTGATATCAATTTAATTATTTGGCATAAATGTTATTAAATTATGCACTCAGATTAGCTAAATCTTTTGGATCTAAATGGCTTTATTAAGCAATGAGTGAAGTTTCCTACTGCCAGGAAATAGTCCTGTTTCTACCCTAGGTCTTGTCTCTGCCTCAGTGTTCTTTAGGTAGCTTTGCATATGGACATATGAACATGCACAATCTCTCTTAGTGTCCCTGTGAACTGATTGAATCTCCAGGGCTCACACTGCCTTTTTACCTCCATTTGAACACTCCAACTGGGTCTGTATGACTTCATATTTGAGTGAGTCCTCTGGAGCATTGGCCTTCCCACTATTTTACTGCTGATGCTGGGGATTCGTTACTCCCTGGCTGAGGGGCTGCCTGGGAAGGCAGAATCATAGAATTGATTGGGTTGGAAAAGACCTCCGAGGTCATCAAGTCCAACCCTTGGTCCAACTCCAGTCCCTTTACCA
>JAWWLZ010000019.1:15537764-15567339 GCA_035041345.1 Poliocrania exsul
GCTCAATAATTGACTGTGTTTTACCTTTAGAAATGTAGCCCCAGCACGTGGGCCAGGAAAAGTGAATCTTGAATCTAGAGGAATGGATTTATCTTGTGACATTTACCCAGGACATACATGCTCTGAAGCTGCTGTCAGACAGTGAGTAGGAATTTCTGACCCCTTTCTGCTGTGCCACAGACAAAAAGAACAGCCCTTTCCTGTGTGGATGAGGCTCTGCAGCTCCCCAGTGTTGTGCTCCATGTGCTAGTGAGCAGTGTGGGAGAGGCTGCTGTGGGCAGCTGTGTCCTCCTGCTCCTGCTGGGACACCTGGAACAGCAGATGCTCTGCCTTCCTTTTAATGTGGCCTAAATACATTCATCAGCTTTTCTAGAGAAGTGGCATTGAGGGACAGGAGCTGAACATTGTCCAGATGTAACAGAGCTCAGCAAAGGTTGTGATAAAGAGGCAGAGAAGGTTCTAGAAATACTGACTCACAGGGAAGGGCAGTCAAAAGAAGTGACTTGGGGGGACTGTGCTGACCTACTTTGCCTACAGAGGACTCTTTAAATAAACCCTGAGGAGAAGCAGTTGAGTCTAAATGCCCATATTTCTTTCATGTATCTGTTTGGCAAACTATGGTTTGCAGAATTTTACTCTGTGAAGATTTTTACAACTTCACATTGCTGCCCCTTCCTCTTCTTTTTATTGAACTTTGTTTGAAAATCATACACAGTTTAGAAGCAGCCCTGTTCTAGTATCACGTATTGGCTGTGTTTGTAGCAGCCCTAAAGGGTATTTTCCCTAAGCTGTGACAAACAGCTGAAGTTCTTTACAGTCTCTGTAACTTTAAAAAGGCATTTGATCCATTTTTCACAACTGGCTATTAGTATTCACTGCAGAATTTAAAAATATATTCACAGAATTCAGCAACAGGCAAAAATTAAAGGGAACCACTGAGCTCCCTCAGTCAACCCAGAAGAAAAAGTGTTTTCAGGTTTTTCTTCAGTGAAACACACTTTTCTTTTTAAATTGTCCTGGAGTAGAAGAACTGGTCAAATAGACTGACTGTATGAAAGACAGAGCTGTAACTACATATTGTTAATACTAATAAGTCATTTTAGGGACACACTGTGGAGTTTGGAGAACTGAGGCTGGAGGAGCTTCACCCACATTCACAAAAGGAAAATACAGGGGTCAGTTTGTAAGTAAGGTTTGGATTTAAGACCTGGTCTTCCTACTTTAGGAAAAAGTTATTAATTTAATTTCTGTCTCACCACCCTGCACAAGCCAATGGGAAGAGATTGAGAAGCACAACCTTCACACTTACGGTGGAGATTTTGGTTAAATGGGGTTTGCATGTTATGGTGATTGCATTGCCCATAGTTTGGAACATACATTATCTGTCATGGATGTTGCACAAGTGTTACAACACAGTGACACAACAGCAATGAGACATAATAAATAATTTGGAAATTTTAGTGCTGGCATAAACCTCTGAGCTTTTAGGTCAATAAAACACATTTCTCGTGCTCCAAGCACACTGTGACATGATGAGGCCTTTATGGTATGTATAGTCAAATAATTCTCCCATTAATCCCTTAATGTGAGCTTGATTATTTGTTTTGAAATGTCTGTCATTTCTAGTGGAGAAATTATAAATGAAAATTTAGTTTAATAGGTGATGTTCTAGTGGCTGTACAGTCCCTGGACAATGTAAGTATGATGCATTCACACACAGTCTCTGTCAGACATAGTTCCCTCTTAAAATTACTTAAAAGTTAATACTTTGCACATTTTTTCTGTCCTTTCCCTGTAAAGTTTATCATAACAAATGAGGACAAAATCAACTTCTAGCACAGATGTTTGTTACAATAGATTTAATTTATAATCAGCTGTGATAGACTGGGTGGTTCTATCAGTTGAGTGCCTGAGTGATTATTGTAGTGTTTGTGTTCCAGATAATTCAGGGTAATGTCTAGTGGTGTAGTTTTGACTTGCTGCAAGTACATTAAGCAGTACAGTAATGGATGGGAAGGCAGAACCTCTGAAGTGTCTCTCTTAATAAGCATGCCATGACTCATGTCCTGCAGTACTTCAGCATAATAGAGCAAATTAAAGACAGAATAGAAGCTGTCTCTCCTAATTTCTTACAGATTTCATATGTTTGTAGCATCTTAATGCCTGTTTCCTTCATTTAATTACTCACTCTACCAGAGAGGATTATATAGGCTTTCCATTATAAACTGTCCCTGGAGATAGGGAAGAAAACCTCTTGTAATCCACCTAGAAGTTCAAAACACTTTTCAGTCTTTGAAGCAGAAGTGAACAGCCATAGCATGAAAGTGAGGGCTTTTTCCACCTTGATTCTCACAAATGAAGAAGACTGCAGTGCTAATTACTGTCCAGGGTGATCTCATCCTTGTCAATCCTTGTGTTGGCATCCCAGAACCTCTCATTAGATGGCAATGTGTCCAAAGCTGTTTGTAGATGCTCCATGACCACTGCTTGGCTCATCAGGTACCACAGTGATCACCTACCCATTCATTTCATCAGTGGTGCATGGCATTTGTCCTGCAAAGAATGAGAATAGAAAAAGGGAGGTAGGAATACTGAATAAAATGCTGGATTTGTAGAAATAAGAGGGCTCCATCTTTCTTGGGTTTGGCATTTTCCAATTTAACCTCTCTCTGCTGAGGAAGTGTAGAAAAGTCTGAGGTTTGCCCCTTGCAGGGAGCCTTCCACAGCTTCAGCACTGAAATATTTAGGATTACAGAGGAAGCCATCAGGCTTCACAAATGCTGGATCTCCCTGTTTGTATCTCACAGCTCACAGGCATTTCTGGGTGCAGGAGCTTCTGTTAATGATGGGCATCTTGAAAGCAGCATTTCTTCTGGGCAGCTTATTCTGTAAAGGAGATAGTAAAGATTCTAATGTGTTCTTCCTTGCTTTGGGCAGAGGACAGCAAGGGTTGACTTTGCTCTTTCTCTCTCTCTCTCTTTGATTAAAGGTGATAATTGTGCCTGGACTCCTGCATGCAGCCAGTGCCAAGATGCAGGATTATCTCCAGCTACAGTAGAAACAGGTGAGAATCAGTTTTCTAAGGCAAGATATGGACTTCCTTCTTTTCTTTTAAAAATAATTCAAATTTTGTGATAGAGAAATGAGCTTTAGAAAACTTGGGGCAGAAAAGCCACTTAGCTTATATAATGTACAATTCTGATGGAAGCAGCCTTGAATGAAAGTAAATCCTGCTAATTAAGTGCTTTGTTTTAGATTAGTATTTTTGCTTTCTCTGAGTTTCTTACGAAATTCTCTTGTGTTATTCACTGCATTATTCACTGCATTCACTGCATAATTTTTGAGGCCTAGAAATAAGCAGAAGTTTAGACTTAAATTGGGGGTGGTGATGCAGAGCTGGGCCTAAAACTTTACAAGTTACATATATAATACAGAGTAGGTGGTGTTTCTCCTTCTCATTAATGTCAAGTGAAGTCTCTGAAGGTAGAGGAAACAAAAACATCTGTGATTTATGAAATACTTTAGCTATCCACTCACTCAAGGAAGTCCTCCTTGGTCACAAGAAAGTCTTGTCCCCTGGTTAAAATGACCCATTTTGCAGTGTGTCCTTGATGCCATGTTTTTGCTACTCTCCAAACAAAACAGACACTTCATGACGAAATAAAAACTTTGTGACAATATTTGTTTTGCCTTTTTTTTCTTTTCTTTTTTCTTTTTCTTTTTTTAAACTCTTACTTTAAAGATATTCTTCCCCCCCTTTTTTAGTTGCTGTTTCTGGTTCTCACATGGCTGCCTCTGCTTGTCAGCATTCTTTGAGCAGTTTCCTGCCAGCTGGAAAGCACAGGGATACACGGAAAGTGGAGCTGCACCTGAAGCCAAAGGCTTTTCCCACGGCCTCCAAAGAGAGGCCACACTCCCTGGTGGACCTCAAGGCCTATAAGGACACCAAAATTTTAGTGGCCAAGTTTTTGGAACACTCCAACTGTAAGCTGCCCCCCGAAGTCCGGCACGTGGTGAACAGCATCCGCTCGGTGATCCAGTCTGATGAGAGACACATGGAGGAAGCCATCTTCAGTGCCAACATCCTAGACCAGGTGGGCCACCTGGGGGGTGTCCAGCTTGGACTGGCAAACACCTTCTTTCAATGGTTTTACTGTTTTAACCACTTCAGACAATTGATACCTGGTATATTTTCATGGTAAGGAATAGTTCATGTTTATTGGGCAGCAATGCATTTTACAGTGAAGCGTCATAAATGCATTTAAAATCGTTCAGCTTGACCCAGTAAGAACCTTGGAGATCCACAGGGAACTAATTTCCACCTTGATAATCATCCTCTCCCATCTCCAGTGTCCTGGACCTGTGACTGTTCCACACATCAGTTTGGGTTTATATGTGGAGATACACAGAACTCCCTTGGGTCTGTTGTTTCTTGAGGCCAATGTATTTGTCCAGCATAAGCTACTGGCTGAAAAGAATGGGTAGATATCCAAGCAGGGCCACATCCATCTAAACAAGAAGAATTATAATGGCCCTTGCTGTTTCTAAGAAAAAGATTTGAGAAATTTTGCTTTTCCAAATGAAAGAAAAATTCTTCTTCTTGCCCTGAGTGACAATAAAACAGACACAAAGTGTGGAAGGAATCCTATAAAACAAGGGAGTTAGTAGTGGAAGCAGCTTTTAATATCTCATGCATGTTTAATAATACATTATTTTTGCAGGAAAGAATGAGTATTGTTACCAGAATGACAGCTGCACAAATGAAGTTCTTTTTCCCTTGTCCAGCTGGAAAAGCAGAATTCTCTTAGCACTGGCTGACCACACTCAGGGTGTCTGTAGGGTTTCCACAGAGCTGGACAGATGATTAAGGATGCACCCTGGGGGGCTGTTTCCCTCCCTTCTGAGATACTGTAATTTCTGGGATATTAGTCTGCTGATCCCTAAATGGGGGAAACTGTCCAAGTCTTGAAATAGGATGATGTATTAAGACTTGAAAAGCACATGGGAGAGTCTGATGTGCAGCAGGAACCATGCAGCACTCAATAAAGCTTTCTGCCGGTCTGCAGCAGTAGCTTTGTATCAGTTCCCTCTGTAGTCACATGGGCAGGAAAGCTGCACTCTCGTGATGTCCTTAGTACTGTCAGGATGGTGTGAAATGTTAATGGTTTTATTGCCTTACAAAATGTATGGCTCATCAAGTCCTCAATGTTAGAAAGATGAAAACAATTTTCTTTGCATTAAAAAAGCCACAGTTGCTCAAACTTTAAGTGCTTATGTAGATCACAGAACGAGAACCAGAAATCAATAGCCCAGATTTTATCCTGTGTGGATTTCTTAGGTCCAGGGAGACATCCCTTTTTTTCACATTAAAGAAATCACTTTAGTAGTTATATTTTTCAGACAAAAAACATAACCAATTAATAAAAGCCCAGGGCATCCTAGCAATCTACTTAAGAAGTCACAACATTTTTGGTTAAATAGTTGTGTAATTCAGAATTGTGAAGCAGCTTGACAGTTCTATTAAAACTAAAATGCTTATTTACGAGGCTTGCAAGGTTTGAGTTCTGTCCTAGCCTCACAAAGCTGGTGAAGCATCTCTCTGCTAAAGGAAATAGATGAGTTTAATCTGCTTCAAACTTGTATTTTCCAGTTACAAGGCAGAACTTGTGCCTTTTGCACAGATTTCCTTTGCATGGAGAGAACCAAATAGCTGTTTGCAGCTTTGCTGGCCCAGCCCTGCAGTGCAGACAGGAATCCTGGCTGTGCCTCCAGCCTGAGTGCTGAGCAGGGCAGAGCAGCAGGGGCTCTGCAGGGCTGCACAAAGCCCTGACTCCTCTCCCAGAGTCCCATCATTAAGCAGCTTAAACAAAATGTTATTCAGAGACTGAATCTTTCCA
Organism: Poliocrania exsul; assembly: GCA_035041345.1. Lineage (NCBI taxonomy): Eukaryota > Metazoa > Chordata > Aves > Passeriformes > Thamnophilidae > Poliocrania > Poliocrania exsul. The sequence continues at coordinate 15,543,662 of JAWWLZ010000019.1, forward strand.
ACCTAACCCTTCCTTACCCTCTTTTCCCACGTTTTCCTTCCCCACTCCTGCCCTTTCCCACAGGTGATGACGAGTTCCCAGCAGAATGTGAATCCCTCCAGGAAGAGACCCCAAGGAGACCTGCACCTGCAGAGCTGTGGTGCTCTGAGCTCTGCAGTGGCCTTGGCACGCAGGTGCCACCTCCCTCGTGCCCTGGAGAGGGACAGGCCCCACAGTTTCACTGCAGTGTGCCGGGAGACCATCCTTTGAGGGCAGCCACAGGTATGTGATTGCAGCAGAGAATGGTGAAGAAACCAGGACTGGGAGAAACCCAAGCAGTGGGTGACTCAGGAAGAAGTGTCTTCCTTTGGAATCCCACTTTTTTCCCACCTGTTTTTCCGAATGTAAATTTCAGCCTTGATTTTTGCAAGATTTTGATTTATTAGATAAGTCATAACAAGTGTTTTCCCAACCAGAAATGCATTTATTTCACTGTACTTACAGAAATGCTGCTGATGCTGCCCAGCATTTCTTGAAAACCATTGCAAACCCACCAGAGACTGACTGTACAACTTAAGAGTTGTATTTATTTAATGTACCTCAAAATGTTTTAACTATCATCAGTGTTTTAATAAAAAGTATTTCTGGACTTTGCTTTTTCAGCAACTGATTTGGATAGAAATGTAGAAGGGGATTCATACACACATAACAGTGCTGCTTCTAATCCATTTTCCCAGTGTCTCTCAGTCCAGACCAACTGATCTGCCTGATTAAAGCTGCTCCCCCCTCCCAGTGTTGCCCTTTTAACCTACAGGAATGGCTGCAATGTGGTTTCTTCTTGCTTTGTTCTGGATGCTCCTGAGTTTCCTCCTGCAGTAGCATCTGCTGCTCTGCAGTGTGTGACCAAAAGATGCATTAGGGAAAGGGAGGCTTTGAAATTCTGCATTTGCAAAAAGCACCTTTCACAAACATTTACAAGAGAGATGAGTTTTCCTCTAGCAGAGCCTTGCATATTTTTTCAAAAAGAATTGTTACTCCAATTAGTTTTGACAATTTTATTACTAAAACATGTCCTTGTGGTTCTGCTGTGTTTATAATTTATTTAACATTGATCTTAAAAAAAAATCAAAAAGTAAAATCTCATGGACACTCATTTGATTACCAGCATAAACGTGGGTCTGCCAGCAACATCTTCAGTGAAGCTCCATCCTGGCTCCCTCAAAGGAAATTGGGAAGGCCTTAAACAAAAGGTTCTTTAGGAACCACAGGCTGATGTTTGTGGGGTTAATTTTTTTGCAGCAGTGCTTGTCAGCAGGGTTAGTTTCCTTTGGAGGTTTAATCATACACTGGTTTCATTTGTGCCACTCTGAGCTGGGCAGACATCCTGTGGAAAGGTCACAAAGGGATGGAGCTGGAGATGGGTAATTCCAGTTTTACAGAATCAACCATTTCAGTGTATTTTAATTGGAGCATGCTCCTGTATTGGTGTGAAGTTACAGTGACATCCAGTGGCAACAAGGTTTGCTAATTGAAAGCATCTACTCTCAGGATAACGATGATACAGAAATCCCTAATTCAAGAGAAGAATTTCCTTTTAAAAATGAATCTGTGACCTTTGCAACTGCACTTAGATGAAGAATTAAGTGATTTTCTACTGAGTTTTTACTATGTAAACTTACACAACAAACAGAATAAGCAAACTTCCTTTCTTAGTTCAGATTTATTAGTGAGAGGTTAATTCTTTCCTAAGCTCAGTTGCATGCAACACACTACTCTTGAAGTACAGTCATCTAAAGCTCTTTAGTTACTGCATGGTAAGGCTTCTTAAGTCACAGTGTATTTTCTTCAAGGCCTTGGCCAAAAGAAAAAAAAATAGACAAAGTTACACCAATTAACATTTATCTCATAAGGAATACAACTTTACTACTAGGATTTTATCTACACACATTCTAATACTGCTGATGGTGCTATTGGTCAAAACAATTTACATTCAGAACACATTGCAGTAGGAGTAAGAATGCTTTATAAAAGACAGGAACAGGTAAGCATGGCTTTCCCAGTCTGAGCTGATAGGAACAAAAAGGTAATATGCAAAATTAAAGAAAAAATCCCCAGCCCAACACATACATTACACAACCTGTGCAATAAGTTATCCATGAAAGAACTCTGTTAAATCATAAAAATCACAAGCATTAAAAATAAATATGTATCTAAATAAATATTTTGATTTTAATCTTGTGGCAATTATTCTTTATTTAGCATATGAAACACTTGTTACATGTTTATGTTCACACCTTGCCAAACAGGTTACACTTGTCATAACAATACCAAGTACTACAGTGGTTTTCTTTACATTAGAATCTAAAAGTTTAAACTGCACTCGTTCCTTCCCACTGAAATACCATCTATGCAGCACCAGTTTGAAAATTATGCAAAGTCATCAGTATTGGACCACTTGATGGGACTGGGATTTTTTTTTTAATAACTTGAGGCAGCCAGGACTTTCTCTCATGGCTTCTCTTTGCCTTTTCTTGCAGTCTCATTCATCAAATATTCACATTCACTGTGTTATCAAACAAGACAGACATACATCACTCCACATAAAGGTTACAAATAAATATGTTTTAACTTTCATGAGAAAAGAGTTTAGAAGATGCTGCAAAATACTGAAATGTTTACAAAGATTTTTTGTCAGTGATTATTGTCCTTGACCATCCTTCTCAACACTTTTTGTCAGAGAAATAGAAAGGAAGGAGAGAAAAGGCAGAGACACCTGTCTGGTCCTTGTTCTGGAGTCCTCAGGTCAACTTCCAAGCCTTTCATTCGTACAAAATACAAAATTCTCTTCAGCTGTGGCAGCTCCAGCTTGGGTGGAAGATGCTAAATGTACAGGGGGGTCTCCTGCCCAGTCAGGAGCCTGAACATGGCAGCTGGCATCGTCTTCATGTGGATCTGTCAAGTGATTGCACACAAATTAACACAGTTGTTACTAGTTTACAATAATCCATAGTCCCCATCCATCTCTTCCTGTGCTCTGGGTACAGTTTTTGTCCTGGTTTCTCTAGACATGAGTGTTACCAGAGTTTCTAGTTCAAAGTTCACTGATTTTAAGATGTTGGCTCACTGTCTTTGCTTTTTTGATTTGGCTTTTTTATTATTATTTGTTAGTGACAATGACAGCATGTGACATCATATAGCTTACAAAGATACCTAAACACTTTCTACTGTTCCAACCTACTCCAATTACAACCCTTAAAAAATGAAGCAACACAAACTTCTCTGCAAATTCATTCTGCTGTTCTGGTATTAACTGAACTTAGATTTTTATTCTACCTTCCTTCCCTGTGGGAATGTCATTTCTTATGTATTTTCTCCTAATTGGAGTATGATCTTCTGATCACAACACTTGGACTTCAGCACCTGATGTTCAAATGCCCATCAAGGGTTTGTTGGAATGTGTTCTCTTGTGGTTCCTGCAATGAGTTCTTTCTACAAGGAATGCTGTGGGCAGTGCCAGAGGGGTTTTCCAGATGAGAGGGGTGAAGGCTCAGGGACCCAGGATTCTGCCAGAGCTGTGAGTACCAGGGGAATGAAGGGGCATTTCCCTGGGTACGGCCCCTCCCCACCCACCCCCTGCCTCGACGTCCCCTCTTCATGCTGGAACAAAGTTTTGCACTGTCCTCTTGTGTTTAGTGAGAAATGACCCAGGAAAGAGGGATCATGAAGGTACTGAAAGCTACAGCTTTGCTCCTGGCAATGTGCACGTGCTCTGGATTATTTGTCCAGTGTCATTTTCCCCAAGGAAATGAGCTGTCTTTGATTTTTGGCAAAGGAATGAGTGCTGAATTGGTGATTTCTACCAAAAATTTGGCTTGGAGTCTTTTTTTACAGACTTTTCAGGCAACACTGGAAAGAGGTGTCTTAGCTTATTCCCAAGGTAAGCTGGAAATTAAATTAATAAAATGTGTATCAGTTTATACCTCTCAGGCCTTTGAATATTGATTTATTTCTGTGGCACATATGGTACTGATAACCCAACAGACACTTCACAGCCAACATGCCTGAGTGATTTCTTCCTTTAGTCAACTGGTTTCATTCAAACATGTGCAGAAGGCACAGAATTATGCTAAGAGCTCTTGAAAATGAGTTGAAAAAATGCAGTGAGTGTGCATCTAATTATTAAAAAAATATTGTATTGTTTCTCATTAGTGCCTAACTCCAGTTCACTGAGGTGGTGGTTTTAATGCTATGTTAAGACACTTTTTAAAACTGAAACATACATTTTAATTCCTTGACAAGGTACTTGTTCCCTTACCTCCCCCACTGAGTTGGACAGAGCTTGCACGATCTTCTCGTGGGCCGTGGCCACGACGCTCTGGCCGTTGATCTCGATGATGCGATGGCCCACCCGGACCCCGCCCCGCTCGGCGATGCCTCCGCGCATCAGGCTGCAAATCTGCCAGGGCAAAGCACCAAAGGCTGTTGAAGCTTAGAAATACCATAATGGAGCAGATACATAATCAGTGGTGACACCAGAAGGATCCTACAAGATGCTGGTGGAAAGTAGTAATCAATCCTGTGAGGGTTTAAATGCTCATGGTTTGTTAGGGTTTCATTTATAGTCAAGATTTCTGCTAATTATAATTTTCATTTTTATTCTCATAAAAATATCACAGTGACACAGGTAGTAACCAGGCAATAGTGGAGATAGGGGGAAGAGAGAACTTTTACCCACTGCCAGAATAGAAGAAAGTGATTTTTTAATATTTCTGACTGGGTAGTGGAAAATATAAAGAGTGATAAAGTAAAATCCCATCTACAACAGCAATTGTTTTCACATACATGGAGAGAAGTTCTGACATAAAGCTTAATCCTTAAGCCTGCACAAATGCTACTTTAGGCTGAAGGGAGCTGCCATCATTCTCTGCTGACAGCTGGCACACTGGCCAGCTGGGCATTACACAGAAATTGTTGGGAAATTATTTCAGAAGACTAAGCTCATGCATCACATAAGGCAGGTAATGCACAACTTGAATCTCTGGAACTAAGCAGAGTTTCACAGTGCTGAGATTTACCTTTTGTTCACTGAGAAAAACCTATTCTTGAAGGAAAAGACATGAGTGCTGGAGCATCCAGTAATGGCTGTTTCTGCAGTTACTGTCAATGGTTAGAATGAGATGCCAAGAATTATTATTTGCTATCTGGCCATTTGCGCAGAGCTAAATACAAGTATGGTAAGATGTGGCTCATGTCCCAGGGAGTTTGTAATCTAATTCAGGAACACAGTGTGTGGGGACATGGCCAGTCTGGACTGTACTGAAGGTGAAACATTGTCTATGCCTGACTGGAATCCTTTTCTGTATGTCACTAGCAGTTTTCTTTACATTCCTCTTCACAAATAACAAATGCTATAAAAAATGAAAACCCTTCTTGATCCAAGTTCAGACTGTCTGATATGAGGAGTGAAAATGTATAGTTATTCTTTGTTTATAAAAGGCCTTTCTCAGCCTTTAGGAATAAACCCTTCCTCCTGCAGTGAGGTTTATCTTCCCCCCTGCAATCTCTGTGGCTGAGTGGCTCAGGAAGCATTTCTGATGGGCTCCCATGGACAGAGGCACCACCAGGCTGTCTGTGGAATTGTGTCCTGGATTTCAGTCACGTACAACAGATTGTTTGCAGGCAGTGTCCACCTTCCAGGCATACACCTGCCCAGACACACTGTGCTGCACAGAGCTTCTCTCCTACACAAAGCTGCTCAGTTCAACTCACTGCCAGAATACCGGTTTGATCCTTGCTTTTGGGGACTGTAGGCAGTAATCAGAAAGGACAAAAGCAGCACGGACCAAAGGAAACACTGTAAATACATTTTTCATGGTGTAAAAGACAATACAGCGACTACAGCCAGCTGAAATAAAAGCTTTTGGAGCCAATGGAAAGGTGACCTCTCACCCACCGGCATCCAGGGAAAGATAATGGCTTGCATATCTATGCAGAGCACCTTTCATTGTGTGGTTCTCAAAGCACTTTTAATACCATCAGTGAGTTTCCTCTTTCCATCAGCCTCAGACACAGAAAGCTGACTTTTCATTCCAGAACGTGATCCCTCTCCAGGGAAGGCAGCAGCTTCCTTTTGGTGAGCATTAACTCTTTTAATGAGGTGGAAAGAGAAGCAGCCCCAGAGGCTGAGTGGCTGTGCCCACCCTCCCAGAGCTGCTGAGCCACAGCCAGAGCACAGGGGCAGAGGACTCTGTGCTCACAGCACACAGCAATGGGGCTCCTGCATTTGCAAGGAGCTGACCCGAAGCAGCCTTAAGGCTTTTGTCTCCAGCCAGTGGAGCTGGGGCAGGTCAGTTTAAGCTCAGCAGTACCACTAAGTATCCCTTTATTCAGCCACGACTCTTTAACATGCTCTGTTTGTTGAACAGCTGCAGTATTATTAGATAAAGTAAGACAGATCTGGATCTTCTTTTAAGCAAGAGTCTATATTGATTGTGTAAACTGAAGGAAATAGAAAAAAGGAAATGTTTAAACCATACTGGTTCAATCTATTCAGCTATTACAGATTTGCAAAGTCTTAGACAAGCTGCAGAGCATCAGATGTGAAACTTCAGTAGCTTCACAGTTTTATTGCAACTGTCCATCATGTAATAAAGCATAAAGTATAAAATTGTGTAAATGCCTTAATCGTAACCTACTAAACCAGGTTCTTCCTCATCTCACTCCTGTATCATGGTATTTAAACCCTGTAAATACTTTCCCAATTTAAATGATAATTAAAAAAAGGCAGGGAAGAAAGAATAAACTGTTCTGTCAAGTTTTACCTAGTTTTACTCTATTTTTAGCTAGAATTGGGCTAGGCTAGGGCCAGGGTAGATACACTTCTTAGAGAAAGATCTCAGTCTGAGATCTGGGCTGAGAAGTGTTGCTTTATCAGCATTAAAAATACAACTGGTAATACACAGATTTTTCATGATCTAGAAACCAATAATGGGGTACGAGAGGACCACTTGTATTTAAATAACATCATTTTAAAAGAAGTGTAGCATGATGATTTTCAGAAGGTGGCTGATAGGTCACCTGAAATTTACCTCCTCAGCACACAGTAGTCACACTTGTTTCATATGTATGCACAATACCCCTTTTCCTTAATATTTTACAGTTCAAATTTTAGATTCCTTTTCATAACTGTGCATCAGTAACTTTCACGAGCCATAAAGAGAGAACTTGCATCGTTAGTGCAAGAGGGATTTTCCAAAATTAACCTCCTGATTTATGCTGTTGTGCTGTTCTCTAACCAGAACTTCCAAAAGCTGGCACTGCTGGTGCTCCATGGAGCACAACTTCAGGCTTTGCATTAATTAAACACAACACAATACAGCAAACCCAGTCACCTGCAGCAGTGCAGGGTCTGCCTCTGCCTGATCCCCTGTGCAGGCACACCCAGCTCAGACAGTGCTTTGTGTGTGCAGGTTATTGATAGGCTGCCCCTGACACAATAGATGGGCACCCTGCACAGAGCAGACAGGCAGGGGGAGAAAGCTGCTCTCACAGGGTGCACAGAAACCAGGCATGGATAATGAGGGAATGGCAGCCCAGGGACAGCCATCTCATCACAGCCATTCTGGCAGCCAGCTCTTTGCTGTGCTAATGCTGGGCTGACGAAGAATAATGATATTAGTTCTGAATCCTATCATAATTTGTAACAATTGCTGGCAATTACAAAACTGTTTTTAAAAAGTCCAGTGTCAAACTGCCAGAGATATTTTGCATAGTCATATTTTCACATTTGAAGTAACAGAGAGTTTATCAGAGATTTTGCAGGCTCTGAGGCTTGTCTATAGAGCAGCCTAACAAAAAGATGTTAATACCAACTTTTTATTCATTGGTTTTCATTCCCAAACAGACTTTTCATAAAGGAAATGCATTACAAGGTTTTTATTTTAATCTGAGAATTATTTTTGTGCTGAATTTAGTGAGCTATATATTGGGTGTCATCTGAATGTCACTCATTTAACTGGAATGAATGGTGATGCTCCACTGTGGTGACTGTGACAGGCAGCCAATAGATGGAGGGAGCTCACTGTGACAGACAACACCCAGAGCCTGCAGAGCTTACTGAGCTGAGGCTCCAATTATGTAGGAGATGATTAGCTGGGACACAATGAATAGATTGTCTCACAGACTCCATAATTATCTCTATCCATGTGAAGATGTGGATGTTTCAATCCACCCTGGCCTCCTTCTTTTCCCCAGCCCTGAGCCAACCCCCACCAAGGCTCTGAACTGGAGAACTGATAAATGCACCAGTGATGCTTAGAGATCCTTAAATACCTTCTCCTCCTCTTTCTATCACAGCACCAGCTGAACATACAAGACTTACAAAGGCTGGAAATGAGATCATGTAAAACCAGATCTCATTCCTTTTACTCTTCTTATACCAAGACTTGGCATTTGCTAACACAGAGTTAATTATCAGCAATGCCCACACCATCCACACAGGTGTGGATGAAGCACAGGCAGAGGGCACAGAAATACACCACACACCTGTATTTTCTGTATTTTCCTACAGACCTTTCTGCACTCAAGCATCAAAAGCATTTATCCCAAAGATGACAAATACTTTAAACCTCTGTTGTGAAGGATGTTAAGCTGGGGCAGGTGTCACTTTGGAGTGCTTTCAGCTGGACCAAGGCTCGTGTTGGTGTCCTTTATACCAATCTCTGCTGACCACAAGGGGATATGGGATCTCAGGTAGGCACACTTAAAACTTAGGCACCCAAATAACCTAAGAGATGGCCAGCAGAGCTGAAAACCCCCTCCTGAGCCACCTGTTTGCTGAAGGGCAGTAAGACCCATAAACCAAATTCCATGGTGTTACCTGCTACTCTTCCAAGGGTGGCAAACACAGATCTGGCAACTGCAATTGCTGAGGTTCCCAGAACAGGGGACAAGAGCCCACAGTCCTTTGTGGTGTGGTTTGCTCTGTGAGCAGCCTGATTACTTTTTTTCCTAGAGTGGAGGAGGAGGGAATGGTGATGGTCCTGCACTACAGACAATGTCTAATGCTGGTACCAGCCCCCAGAAGGGCCAGTTGCCTGAGCTGGTTGTGTGGGGCGTTTGCTTTGGAAAGGTAGTGGAGAATGGCTTGGGAAGGAAGAACTCCAAGAGGAGGACCCTGAGCTGCACATGGTGAGTGTTCCCTGCCACGTTGGTTCCCCTGTTTGCTGCTGTTACAGGGAAGCTGCAGCACACAGGGAAGGGATACCTGGGCCACAGCCTAGAAAATAACTTGTAGTCAGAGGGGTTCAGTTTCAACAAGAGGAGGTCACAATTGCATTCCCTTGCCTACTGCCTTGTGATCCATATAAATTATGCACAGCAGAAGAAAAGTTAAAAGTCTTAGTGGTGTGTGCTGAGATTAAAAAAAATGAAACAGGATCAGAGCTAAGATTAGGATGTTCTAATTGTAAAAACCTGTCTCAGCATAACTTTGCCTTGCAATGCTGGCACACTAATGACAGTTATACATGAACCAGCTGATCCAGATATTGCACCAAACAATTTGGGCTATAAATCCAGTGGCTGTTTTATGTAGGAAAATCCTTCCAGAATGTTCTCCTGGTGGTGTCCATTTACATTATATTGCTCAGAGATGGGATCATAAGGTTTTAATGAACTACGGGATCACAGTACAAGAAGCAAGGTAGTGCAAGATTTCTTTTCAGTACTTCAGAGAGCTTCTTTAAGAGCAAAAAAAAAAAGAAAAGGGAATAAAACCAAAGCAATGATTGACCACAGAGACTTACAATTCCATTCTGTACACTGAAGCCCAGCTGGTATTTCAAGTCTGGCCGTTTTATGAGGACAGTAGTAACAGGAGGACAGCTGACAATGTTCAGTTTGACTTGAGTTTGATTCTTGAGTCCCTGTAAGAGATTGCAAAAGTTTGTATTTCTGAAATGGATCTTCATTTGCTCTCATTTGTGACTTCCTAAGTGCAAGCAGCTGATCTGAGAAAGAACAGCTAGAGTTAATAGAAATTTGTTGATAACTTAAGAGACACATTTCTTATTTCATTTATTTCCCAAGATATTTGGCCCAACAAAACATCAAAATTTTGCCTTTAATTACTACAGAAAGTTGAGGAAAGTTTTCAAGAAAAAACAAAGCTGACTACTGCTTGCTCTGTACGGATATCTGGCTAATTAACCTCCTACTGCTGCTCTTGGTAAATCTGCACAGACATTAATTTAGACTCTGTTACTGAAGATAATACATTCTGAGATTCCCTTGTGTCTGGGGAATCTGTGTATACTCACTTGATCTGTCCTGCATTCTACCAACCTCCATCCATTTTATCTGCATAGAACCCCCAAAATTTTAATGCTCAGGTTTTATTCTGGAGGATGTGGGGAAACCTGAAGCTTTGAAGACAGCTGAGTAACTTAATTTAGGCAAGGTCTTCTGACCTGGCCTCATTGGTTATAGCCCAGTAAGAAACCTGCAGTCATACTCTCCAGCCCTAAATTTCTGTACATTATCACAATCTCTGGTTTTAATTTTTTTAATGACAGATTACTGGGTTTCTTGCAGTGATATGACAGATTGTATCTGCTGGAAATCTACAGGCTTGCTTTTCAGAAGATTACAAGTCTGCTGCTTTACAATCCACAGCACTAAGTTGTGAGTATGGGGTACCTTTATGATCCCTTGGCATGTGGCAAGAGGCAGCCCAACCAAACTGGTGCCATTAATGGACATAATCTGGTCTCCAATGCTCAGCTTTCCCGAGCGAGCTGCAGGGCCTCCGTTCATCATATTGGCCAGGATCACAGTGGGCAGAATGGAGCCCCAGCCAGACTCCACAATCACCACCCCAAGGATCTCTCCCTTCTGCTTTTCCAGCTGGAGCTGCAATTAAAAAGGAAAAACAATTTTTTTTTGCTTTGATTTCTCTAAATTTGAGCACGACTATCTCAGTTGTTCCTGAAAAACACCCACAAGTTGCAAAGCAGGTTTGTTCTTTGCCATTAGGTAGTAGCATGACCTCAAAACCAATGTTAACAGTCATATTGAAGGTCATACAGTTCCTTATGATCAGTAAAACATTAGCATATTGGTTAACTCTGTAGAAAGTGCTGGAACTGGACACCAAGGGAGTGAATGCTGCAGAATTTCTGTCCTTGGAACCTGGGCAGCCAGAGGGGAGGCTCTAACATTTGTGGCCAAGGCAATGTCTGCAACATAGGTTTGTGTTCAGCTCCACTCCTGCCACTACTGCTCAGGTTGTCTCTTGATCTCAGGGTTTGTCTGTCCTTCTTTTCAGGTAAGGATCTCTTGAATATTATTATTACTATTAATGTTATTGAATATACTTGTGCCTAGCAGGTTAATGTAGGATCCCTGCTGTAATGTAAAGGATGCCCTCTCCTGCAGTAGGGTGATGTCAACTGCTCAGTATCCACAGCATATCCAACATTTACAGAAGTGGAGTAAGAGTTAAGTAGAGACCATTCCCTTTAATGAAATACTGGGAATTATTTTGGTTCAAATGTGAGGACAGGGACACTCCTCCTTACAGGAACCCTGATGGCTGCTGACTCTTGTTGAGGCTACTGATTAAGGCTTTGAACTAACCAGCATCCCACAACTCTGCCATCTCTTTCCACATCAGAAAATCCCTTTAACTGTGTACTGTGAATAGCACAGAGCTTATCTATGTCAGATGTAAATGTACTTTATTACTGTTCTCATCAATGGCAAGACCCTGAAAATGAAAACAAGATATTCTATTATAAAGCTGATTTTATAGCCTAATACAAATGAAGCCACACATCCTGAAATTGTAACTTTATCCTGCCAATATTTCCAAGAACAACATTCCTCTGGAAAAAAATGGATTAATCTGAACTGAAATTCCAAAAGTAGTTTACCTCTTTGCAGTTTTCTGAATTGGAGAAGTGTATGAGATCATCATTGTACATCTCTTGGGTGTTGATGATGTCACTGTATTCTTTCTGACTGAGATCCTCTGGGTTAATTCCATTGGCTCTTAAAAACTCCTGGTAGGCCACACTGAAGGCCTGACCAATGGACTGAGCTATCAGCTGTGCCTGGAATGGAGAACACAACACAGCTCAGAGAAAGGACAGGGAAACAGTTTACCACTGAAACCACCAGAGACCAGGAGAGAGACTGCATTTGAAGCCAATCAAAAGAAAGGATCCTGCAAAGTTTCTACATTAGCACTGGTATAAAGTCACTTCAGGGTCTCTTGTATGGAAAGAATCCAATACATCCAAAATCCAATTGCAAACTCCATTTAAAAGCCCTGTTGATGGCCTTCATGAGGTCACTTCAGAGCAAGCAGCCTCCTGCTGCCCATGAGCTCCTTCCAACATGGGCAGTGGCTCTGTCCCAGTGTGGGGCAGAGCGCACAGACAGAACTGTCCCAGCCCCTGCTTCTGAACACAGCCTGGCTGCAGGAGGGAGGAGAGAAGGAATGCTCTGCTTGCGTGTGCCTTCACAGACATGTGCACTGATGGCTGTGGTGGTTGTGTCACCTGCTGCTTCTCTCCCTTGGATTTGTAGGACTGCAGACAATGCTCCAACAGGACCATCTGCTCTCCTGTTGCTGCCACGATGCCTGTCTTGTATTCCCAGCAAACCAGAACAGCCCTTCTCATCAACACCTCAACTGGCAATGTCAGGGATGATTCCCAGAATGCAGCCAGAGCCATGATTATTGCTGGCTAATGTTGAGAACACCTTTTCTGAATCACCTTTCTTGAATTTTGGAGTGCTGAGCTGCACATTCCACTAGATGGCAAGAGAACACAGAGCAACAGAGGTAGAGATCAGGAAAAGAGGCCTACAGCCCACTCTGTCCACACTAGAATTAATTTAATTTCCTATTTGAGTTTACTGCAGCTCCCAGGAGAATCCACACTGAGTTTCATATATTTTTGAGGGGTTTGGGTGCTATATTCTGTCATCTGGGAATATGAGTAACTCCCATTGCATCTCACAATAGAACCCCATAAAAATATTACTAATCAAACCTTTATTCTGGAGATGCAACACACCTTCTTAGAGAGTAGGTACATGCCAAATGCACTAAGAAAGCAAAGGGCTTTCTTGACATTTTGAATGTGTATCTTCTTACAATCTACTGATGGTGTATTTTCTTTGATGCTATAAGATGACTTTCTTATTTCATTTGTGCTGCAAAACACAAAAGCACCAATCTGTTTGAGTGGAAGATGATTTTAGAAAATCAAGGGCATTAAGTAGCCCAGCCAGTCACAAATTGTTTCGTCTTTTAAAACACATTTTCAAGTCTTATCACTATACCAAGTGGTTTGAGGTAATATGGTAGTACAAAAGTAATCCAGAACATTTTCATATCCTTCCATTATTAAAGTTTATCCCCAGTCCTTACTGACTTCTTTCAGACTCCACTGCCCTTGCTTTCTCTGCAGTTAGTCCTTTGCTTTTGCCTCCATTCTGCATTCTCAGAACCAACATCTCCAGATGTCACACTATTGTGTTACTGCTGGTGGCAGCCAGTCCTCACATCTTAATTTCATGTCTACCTCCAAGGTCTTGTGACTGTTCATGGAAGTCTTCAGCATTATGCACAACTTAGAGATAATGTAGAATAGGTCACCCCAGCAAAGCAGTGACAGAGCTGAGATAACCAGGTCTCAGAAGAGCCCCAGTGTAGCACCCTGACCTTTAGACAATGGCATTTCTCCTTCACAGGCTTAAGCACTTTCACAGAATCCCAGACTATTCTGAGTTGGAAGGACCCACAAGGATCATCGAGTCCAACTCTTCAGTCAATGGCCCACACAGGGGATTGAACCCATGACCTTGGCATTATTACAACCAAGTTTTTTAACCAACTGAGCTCATCTCAGGGTACTGAGCCACTTTAAAATAATGAAAATGATTGCTTAGCTCAAAAATACACAACCTGTGAGTTATGACCATCTGAACCACAAAACTCACTTATTTTGAATTGGTATGACAGAAATTATATTTAAAGCTTTTCCCATATAATGATGAGAAATGTTTAGTACTGCCTTTGCTGTCAAGTTAGGAACAGACAACAAATTTGCTCTTTCTGTTTTACCAAGCTTGGTATTTTTTTCCATCAATGTTTTAGGTTGAAGTCCTCTGGTCTCTCCCTTCAGACATAAGTATCTACTTTGCTACAAAACCAACAGTAGTAAAGCAAGGTCACCTTCCTTTGCCACCAAAGGTGTGGGATGTCACCTCAGGGCTTTTCAAGCAGTGAAACAGGATGTAGAGCAGAGATGGACAGAACTCTTCTGCAATCCTGTTTTGAGAATGACTCCAGGCTCTTCCACCTTTTAGTATTTCTGATGCAAATGAAAATTAGAACCTCAATTCTGAAGTGGTCAATCCTTTCTTTGAACAGAATTTTAACAAGAAGTGGGTTAGGGCTTTGTACAGTATTGGATCTTAGAGTAACTTTTGGCATAAAATGACTGAAATTATGTATGCTGTTGTATAGAAGAACTAAGGGTAGTGAGAGTAATGGCCATGAAGAAAATTTTCTATAAATATAGAGAACAAAACTATCTTAGCTCCACCTTCCAGTACCTGAAGGGAGCCAAGAAGAAAGATGGAGGGAGACTTTTGACAAGGGTGTGTAGTGACAAGGCATGCAGTGACAGGACAGACAGAGTAGCTTTACATTAGATATTAGGAATAAATTCTTTACTATGAGGGTGGTGAGATATTGGCACAGGTTGCCCAGAGAAACTGTGGCTTTACCATTCCTGGAAGTGTCCAAGGCCAGGTTGGGTGGAGTTCTGAGTTACCTGATGGAGTGGCACGGGATTTGTAACTAGGTGATCCTTAAATTCCCTTCTGACCTGAGCCATTTGCTGACTCTATATAAAAATTCTAATTCATAATTTTTGCTGGGGGTGAAAAAAGAGAACTGAAAAATAAACAGCTGAATGTGTTCTTAAACACCAAAGGATCATGTTTGAGAGTAAGTATATCAACTACAGGTAAATAAGCCATAGGGCATAAGGACTGGGTAGAGGGCAGCCTTGTGCCAGGCCTGCCAAGACAATGTTCTTGGCATTTTGGCTTCAGTTTGAAAGAGGTCCAGAATGGTTCCACCTCATTCCAAGGTTATGGAGGCATATATGTGGTCATTATGTGCCAAACAGCTGAACTAAGGGCTCTAATGCAGGATGAAAGAATAATTTGATAGCCCATTTGTTAATTTTGAGATTTATTAATTCAGAGCTTCTCTCCATGACAGATATTTAAATAGATTCCACTCCATTTACTCACATCCTCAGATTCGAAGACGTGGCAGATCATCTTGTACTGCTTCTTGCCCTCCTGGGCGCCGGGGGTGGTCTCGATGCAGTCCTGGGAGGCCGAGCGGGGCATGCGGCGCCGCGCCATGAGCACCACGATGTTGCCGATGTCGGCGATGTAGGAGATGGTGCGCAGCGCGTGGTCCATCATCGTCTCCTGCGGCAGGCAAGGACAAACAAAGCTGGTCTCAGTGCCCTCTGCTGTGCTGCCCCTGCTGCAGCTCCCCTCTCCTGCATGGCCTAGTGCCTGGTGGGGTAGTCTGGGCTTTAGTTTTAGCCAGGCTTCAATTTAGCAGGCTCAGAGAATTCATGTAGGTTAGGAGAGACAGGGATTGCCTGACTTAAGTAACTAAAGAAATATTTTATGCTAGATGATGCAAACTTGAGGTATAAATACAGTAGAGTAGGAGTGTTCTCTCAGTTGGCATCATGGTTGCAGTAGAGGCAGGACATGCTGCAGCTGTCCTGCTGTGCTAGGCTTTGCTGCTGCTACTTTGCATTTTGTTTTAGTTCAGGGAAGTAGAAACATTTTATTGTTATTCTTTTTTTTTGCTTTGCTTGGTGTTTTTTGAAGTGTTTTACGAATCTAGAGTAATGAAATCTGTTTTTGGTGGGAGGTAGAAAATTGTTCTATTTAACTTGTGTAAGTGTGTTATATTGTAGTTTTCTTTTAATTATTTTCTGTAAAAATATATATAGTTAGTTTAAGTTTAAACTTGTTTTGAGTTTTTTTCCTTTGGTCTCTTTTCTCGGTGGGGAGAGGGAGGCTGACACTGTACTGGGCAGTTGGCATTTTGCCAGTTCAGCCCAAGACACCTGAGCATGGCAAAGGCTACAGAAGCACTTTCTATAGGCCCAGATCTGAGACTCACTACACAATCCTTGGGCCCAAAATTCACTGGAGGCTGGTCAAGGAATTGGCTTGAGTGGAAGTGCTGCCTGAGGAGATCCAGCATGGCTGTTCCTCTACAGCAATAATGAAGAACTGTACTACTGTTTGATAAAGATGGTCAGGCTACTGGGAAATTCTGTTTCCCTTTTTTATCAGTTTTACTGAATGAGATGCATTTCACAGGGACAGAATAAGTTTTAGGACAATCATAGAGATATGAGAAGATTATGATTTTCTGGTTTTTAATGATGTTCTACAACAGCATAATAGCTAAGGTAGCATTTTCTCATATACAGCAAAGCAATACTTTGTAAAGAACTCTGAAGGCAGTATTTCACCTTCCCTGTAGGCAGAAATTTTAACACTTTTTTTGGCTACCCACATATCTCAGACCAGTTTGGAGGGAAGTGCTCTGGTGTCTTGGCTCACAACCAAAATCCTGCTCCAGTCACTGTCATCACTCTGCCCATTTGGTTGTGCTGGGAGAACTCAACTCAGAAGAGCCATTGCTTGTGAGAATGATTTTAAGTGAAAACCTCTCTAAGCTTCATCCTAATGAACATTTCTCATAAAGAGTACTAAACTTCAAAATCCCTGAGCTTTGCATCTTTTTAATTCCTTTAGCCTTTTAAGCTCTTCCTTTCTGCTAATAGCAGGGAAATCCCAACCTCTTACTTTCAACAGAAAGGGCCCATCAGAAAATGGCTCCTTGCTGGGCTCACTGGTCAGTTTGGAGAGTTTTTCCAGACATTTCTGTAGTGCTCAAACTAGAAACAACCAGAAGCATAACAGTTTTATTGATCAAACCAGCTGAGGATGTGTCCTGACCATTCCTGCCACTCACCCTGAACAGTTAAAAATATCTGCCAAATTCTGCCTGAATTTGAATTAAAAATGTTGTATAAGATAATTCATGTTTTTAATAATTTATCTAAGCAGCAGAATTCTTTCTGGAAAGAGCTTGGCATTAGTTTACTGTCAGCTGAACAAATTTCTAAGCCCTAAGAAAGAAAGGCTGTTCTGCAAGTCAACAAAAGTAATTGTTATAATAATGTCAGCACAATTTAACTTGACAGAGAAAAATACAAATTACCATTATTTCTTAGGACCACCTGTCTTATTGAAGATAATCACTGCCCATAAAATTATTGTTATGATTCTTCTCAGACTCGAAATAAAATGTCCTGTGCTTATCCCTAAAGTATGAAAAGTAGCGATGGGTAAGAGGTGGTTTGGGGATGTCTCTGAGGGTTGAGGGGCTCAGGAGGATTTCCAGCACTCCTGTTTTCTAATGGCCATCTCTCAGCAGGAGCCTGGAGCTCTGCAGAGCTAATTGCCTTTCAGCAGTGCAAGGCTGTAATCACACATGCAGCGGGCACCAGAGGGAGTGCACTGGGCAAATGAAGGCATTTCATCTCACCTGCCAGGAGAATCTTTCTGTCCCTATCATCACACAGGAGCTACTCAAAAGGGGGGGGTTTATATTTTTTTTAGCCCTCCCACGTTTTTCCTGTCCAGGGCAATTACAATTAGGAATAAGGCAAATATTATCTAGTGATTGTAAATGTGTTTACTTTTGGCTTACTTGTGACTTGCCTTTTCCTCTTCTCATTCCATATTCCATTAGACACAGTTTTCCATTACCAATACCTCTTTTTCACTCTCACTGCTTTATTACTTTCCCCAGAGCCTCTCTGTCTCTGCCCATTTGCTTCTCTGTTGTTTCCCTCATCACTTTTGTAGTCCCACCCATTCCATCCTTGTTATCTTTATATTTGTCCTTAGAAATTCAGCCTCTCTCAGCCTCTTTTAAAACCACTGTTCTGTCTTCTCCTGCTTAGATTCTGCATTCTCCCAGATTCTCCCTTTTTTTTCCTACGGAATTCTTTCAGAATCCTGTTTGCTGCGTCTCTTGACACCCAACAGTGCCTGAAGGCCAGACCTGGGTGTTCTCCCAAGCTTTCAGGTGCTGCAGTCCCGTGGGAGTGGGAATTAGACAAACCTGAGTCAGACCATTTTATGGCACCAACCAGCCAGCAGAGATGTGTCCTGCACACACACAGCTGTGATCTCTGTATTTCTCTTTCTTTTTGCTAGTTTTCCCAGTTGCTTCACTCCCAGATTCTCTTCCAGGGAAAGAGCAAGAAGCTGAGAGGCTGCTGTGGCTTTGCTGCTGGTGGTGGGCACTGCTGCTGATGCCAAAGGGGTTTTTGATTTCTGATTTTTCATTTTATAAATTTTAGGAACACAGTAACTGTAGCAAATGTAGTGTTCATATTTGTAACAGCCTAAGTTCTTTGTTTATATGTCCTAACCCCTACCACAGATTAGTAGCTCAAATTCTTTTAGTTATTTAGGCTCTCTTCAAGGCAGAAAAGCTGAAGACTATCAGAAAGGCCTGCAGAAGAAGATCAAACATAAACCAACAACCTTGATTCTAAGAACACTGGAAAAACTCCAAAGCCTGAGGAAGAGAAGAGCTGATGAAGACAGAGGGTCTCATCGACCCCCAAGACCCAAATTCCCGGGGATGAGACTGGGGCTGGACTGAGAGATGTGTAAACTGGGGATTGGGTGGGCAATATTATAAATACCATGGAAATCAGTGTTCTAGGAAGGGGGGGGGGGGGGGGACAGAGATGTCATCATGTATTCCTAAAAGCCCCAAGCCTGGACATTAAAGAATGTACCTTTTTATCTTATCCCACATTAACTTGGCTCAGAGTTCTGTTTTTGGGGGCACTCACAGCATCACTGCAAACCCCAGAGCTGTGGCATGAGGAGGAGTCCTCTCAGGTGAAGAAGGCAAGTGGCCAGACTCTAAAGCTGCTTACACTGATCAGGTGCTCCACTTGGGCTGAACATATTCAGCAACTAAAAGCAACTAAAAAGGGGCAGGGTTGCCATTTCCCTGTGCTGCTGAGGGCAACAGAATCCCCCCAGCTGGCTCTGCCCAGCCTGGCAGTGCCCCTTCCTGACGCTCCCTTCTGCATGTCACTTTTGAAATGAGAATGGTGGATTTTGAGTCAGCTGTTACATCATGTGAGCTGTGCAGCACCACAGATGGGTTAAAGCACGTTTGGCACGCTGCAGAAAAAGGTTTTATGTAATTGATAAAGCCATGGAAGTACAGATTGTCTCTGGCAGCTGCCACAGCAGCTGAAATGGCCTGTGGTAATTACACCAGTCAGGAAACTGCACTAGCACTGCAAAATGTTGGCAAGCCAAAAATGCTTTAAAGTCATGGGAATGAGTCTGTTACAGCTCTCTGAAAGACACACTGTGAAAAGAAAAAAGAAAAAAAAAAAGAAAAAAGGAAAAAGGAAAAAAACACTCCAAAAAACCCCAACCCCAGAAACCCAGGGCAAACACCAGAGAGCTTGGAATTACAACCATTTCCAGTGGTGCTATTTTCATCTGGTTAAACAGTTCATATTAGACCCCATTGGTCATGGTGCACTGAATTTTACATCACTAGAAATCTCAGGGATTCAGAATAAGATGACAGTTTCTTGCACAGTGTTGATGGTCTACCTCAAAAGACTTTCCTTTTTTAGTTTTAAAAGATTGGTGTTCAGCTGAAATGTTGAACTCTTTAAAGTAAAGTAAGAAGAGTGACTTCCACTAAGACTAATCCTTACTCAACAAAAAGAACTTACAAATTTACTGCCATACATTCTCACTATAAGCTGTAGCTGTTCATTTATCAGTAATTGTCTGTAGGCATCTTTACACTGATTAGCATTTTATTTTCTGCTAATGCAAAAATTAGTGCTAAGCTCTGATCATGTACTCTCTTGGTGATGCATATTTACCACAAGGTCAAATAAAAGGCTGAGCCATCACTAATAGTGGTGTTGCTTATCATGGATGAACTGCAGGCTCAGCTGATTTATGGCTGGCACATTGTAAATATTGCTGCCCATCTTAGATGGGATATTCTGCTCCTCATCTGGCTCTTTCTCTTGGGAGTTCTAGTGGCATGCTAAGGACATCTGCTTATGTTAAAAGAAAAATAATGCATTTCCTAGAGATACTGTCATTGCCCTCACATTCAAGGAAAGTAATGCTCTCCTGCATTTCAGAAATAAGTAAATGCTTTATGGTTTCCATTATACACTAATTGAAAACAAACAAAATCCTAAATGTAGAGTGCTACATTTATCTGTCTTCTATCTCTTATAGTTTCAGGTCATTTCTACAGTTAGCCATGGTATTTCTGAACCCTAAGCTTGGACACCAAGATAAAAGTTCAATAACCATTTTCTCTTTCCATTTTCCAAGTTGTTTATGAAAATATTGAATATTGAATTTCTTATTATAACAAACATGTTTGTGAATCTCACTCTGCTCTTTATATATTGCCACATAAATGGTAATAGAGAAGACATAATTATACTCAGAAATTATTTAGCCTGTTTCTATCTCTTGTGTCTAGATCATATAATTTAGAAAATATGATATGAGATAAAAGCCTTATTTAAGTCAAGAGGTGGCATGTGCTGCTTCTGTGCCCTGGGCAAATATATTGCCTGTCACAAAAAATCCTGACTGCTTTGACATGGTTCACTCCTGACAAATCTGTGCTGACTCTTGCTCGTCTCCACTCACAAACTGCCTGCAAAGGGTTTGTTTGGTTTGGTATCTTTCTGACAGTTAAATTTATTTACTGTAATCCTGTTCTGCTACTAAAAAAAATCCCAAAACCTAAATAATACCTTCCTAATTCTGCAAGAGTATCATTAAAGGTCACTCCACTCAGTTTTCCAAATGACACAAGATGCATTTTCTAGTTTGTCTATATCTACCTCAACTAAGAACTTTCTAAATGGTTTGTTCTTTAGTGTGGCTTCAGGTCTTACCATTTTTCAACTGCATACAATGGAGTTTTTTAGTGAAAACTGAAGAAAATGACATTGCTGAAATTTCCCTTTTCAACACTCTCATAAGAAGGAACATTTAAAGGTTTTCCATAAGGATGATCAGTCTAAGAGATCTTGTGGGATTATTATACTAAATATTTGGATCAATGTATAAATTATTAGTATTTGATTGCAAATTTCTTTAGAAACATCTTCTTATGGAGATCACCTCTTGTGGAATATAAAATTATTCCTAGAAGATGAGGCTGATCACTGCTGTGCTATCCATGAATGATTAATAATTTACCTTTGGGGGAGGATGGTGGCTCAGATGTGATTTATGGCGAAAAAAGAGATTAAATGTTAAAAATGGCAAGATATGAATGGCTTAGTCAAAGCAGCAAATGACTTCCCTGTTGAGCTGTAAATCTGAGTTCTGAGGCTGTTCACAGAACTGTGCCCATGCATTCTGAAAGACTTCTGAACCTTTTCCTAAATTGAATTATAGCTCTCAGCAACACGCAGGCCTCTTCCAATACATCAAATAAGCCAAACTGGTATCACTCCATTGGCAAGTGTTACAACAATAGGAGCTCTTTCTAACAGTCTCACAGCAGTGAATTTATCCAAATTTAGGAAAGTGTCCCACTAATCATATAAAAGCCTATTTTGAGTCTAAATCAACTTTATTCTTGAAGAGGTTTAATCCCAACTTACCTGTGTATCTGCATTTAAAACTTTAATTCTCTGTGTGGAGATGAACAGATCCACCTCAGTCAAGGCCTGGGACTCTCCCTCTGAGGTCTGGAAG
The DNA here is from genome assembly GCA_035041345.1 of Poliocrania exsul. Lineage (NCBI taxonomy): Eukaryota > Metazoa > Chordata > Aves > Passeriformes > Thamnophilidae > Poliocrania > Poliocrania exsul. The sequence goes on from JAWWLZ010000019.1 coordinate 15,565,574, forward strand.
AGAGAGGCTTTGTTACAACAGGGTTTTAATTCTCTCTTTAGAACCATGAATTCACTGACTGCTTCAAGGATAATGTGATGTGAGGCAACTGCACTTCAAACCACTACAGAGATGGCTATTCAAAGGTGTTTCCAGGGACATGCAAAGAGTACATTTATTGCATAGAAGGAGTGAAGCATACTCTGATTTTCTGGCTAAGAGGGAAATTTTGGAGCCTGTGGGACTGACAGCTCATGTATTAAAATTTTCTGTTCATAGCCAGAACAGGAGACAAAGTATGGCTGGTTTTCCCCCACTTCCTCACTGATGCACTTCAGTCCTGGAGGCACCAGAACTGGGAGAGCAGAGCTGAGAATGTGACTTTGTCCCCAGCAGCTGCTTAGCCCCTGCCATCTTCACTGGGCTCGCTAAAAACGAGTGCAAGCTGATGCTCAGCACTGTGCTGGGCTTTAGGTCTTCCTTTTTTATTAGTTTCTTCCTAGAAAACAATGAATTAAGCACTGAACTAATATTTGTCTCATGTCACAGAGAGCCATCAGCTGAGTTTTAGAGCTCAGCCTGTCAGCACTGCTCAGTGGGGAAACAATTCCCTGTCCCACTGGAGAATGTGGTCCCAGAGCTGGCAGGCATCAGTCTCCAGGCCAGAGACTGCTCCTTGGACACTGCAATGTATTCACTGTTCTTTTTTTGAGTTATAAAGCCTTAGCCATGCCTATAGTTCATTCAGATTAATTTTATTTGAATTATCATCCAGCAAAATACAAAGCAAGCACATGCCTTGGCAGAGACTACTTGTAGTGCTTCCATCCTTGTAGTGGTATTTTTGTCAACTGTATTTAGTTGACTGAAGTATTGTTTTTAACTGAGTGAAATGTTTCCTGTAGGAATTGTTCCAGCTACTGTGTGGTACATTTATTTTGGTTTTAAGTATCAACAGTAATAAACATACAGTAAGTCACAGGCACAGGAAATACACGTCCCTGCTTTGGTTAGTCAAATCAAAATAAGCATTACATTGGGAAAAACTCCCAGATAACAACAGCTGTATATCTGGACTAAACAAATCACAGATATTCAACAGAAGAAGGGCAGCAGGCAGGCACTGCAGCAAAGGAACAATGAAGGAAATGAGTTCATTTGGCTCCATTCACTATTCTACTGCTTAACAAAGAAAAAAACCAAAATGACAACTTTATGAGGCTCCATAATGAAAGACACAACACTCCATGGAAAACAAGGACAACCAAAATGTAAGTAAACATTAGCATTCAAGAAAAACAGTTTACACACCGCTTTTTTCTTGATTTTAGCCGCCTTTTGCATCCTCTGGGGAGTAGCATAAAAAAAGAATGCAGACAGATGTACACACAAGGAAAGAGAAAAGACAGTGAGGGAAATTCAGGGAAAGCTTTGGACTGTGAATCCAGGCTGTTGAAAATTAAAAAATTGGGAGCAGCAGGAGAAGGATGTGCGAAAGAGGAAGATTTTTTTATACCTTATGCAGTTCTCAAGATAATTGGATTTAATGGCATTATGGATGTGGTCAGCTGATCCCAAAAAAATTGGTTCCAAAGGGTTGTCTGTTAACAGCTGCTCTTAACATTTATCCTGCTGAATTTACAGCAGTGGAAAATGGCAGTACATGCACTACCTCAAACCCAAGGTTTTCTATACATATTAATCAGGTCTGCATGTTACTGTTGAGCAAAACATCACTCAGGTTCTCTTGCATGACTGTCTGGAGGAGTCAAGTACCCCTGACAGAT
>JAWWLZ010000019.1:15585066-15599418 GCA_035041345.1 Poliocrania exsul
CCCCTCCCAGGACACTCCTCCCAGCCCTTCCAGCAGCATTGGACAGACACAGGAACCTTCCCACCCTTCTGAAGCTGGGGGGCCCAGGACTGCACACAGTACCCCACGGGAGGCCACATCAGAGCAGCAGGGGATGTTATTTACAATAAAAACTTACTAATTCTTCCTGCTAAACACTTTACCTATTTTATCTAAATGAATAAGCAGAGATTATATGCAATGTATCAAAAACAGTCAAAATAAAAAACAAACAAACAGATAATTCTAGACAGGCTTGACAAATGTGATCTGCTGGGTGTGATTTGGAAGGGAGAAACAATGTCCTTTTAGTATCTATGTCTCTCTGTGTTTCACTGTTTTATCCTCACCATAAGCTTGATCTGTGCAGTTGCTTCACTGAGGTGAACTGAGCTCAGGCCTCTGACATGCACCACACAACTTCAGGCTTTATTCTGCATCAACAATGACATTCCACCCAACCACATGAACACTTTGACATAACCAGTGTCCCTAGTCTTATGTGCACACATAAAGCAATAAAACTAGCATGGATTTAGAGGATTAGAGGAGCTATATAGAGATGAATTTCTTGGCATTATGAAATTGTAAAAACAATCCTGTCACTGTAACCTAAAACCTCCTAGGTATTCCTGCAGAATTTCTGATATCACAAGAAAAACCCTAAACCTTAGTTTGGGACAAATCTGATATATCTATAGATTATTGCAGTGGCATCATGTGGCAAATCTGTTCTGGAACATGGATTCTGGATTGTGAGATACAAAGCAGAGGTGCATGTTGGTCACAGGAGGGGACATGAAAGGAATCCTGCATGTGAAGTTCTTGTTAGTCATTGATACCTTGCAGAATTAGTCTTGACAGAAAGCTTTAAAGTAAATAATATATTTGAAGTTTTAAAGGAGAAAATCAGAGCAAATGCAAAACTTTCTCAGTGATTAAGTGTCTCTTGGGGAAAAACAGTTCTCATCTGCAAGGGCCTCAGTCTTGTAATAATTGGAAATGTCCTCCATATTAAGCAGCACTAGATATTTACACTGCAGAAGACCCTGCACAAAGTCACTATGGTGGAGCTGAAGATATAAAAGCACAGCATGTGAAAACCAGTTTGAAATTCATGACTCACATTTTCCTAAAGAATATGGAGGTGAGAACCCCTTTTTTCCAGTCAGTGTAATGGAGTTTTACCACCCACATCTAAGAGTCTTCACTTAGTACCCAGGCTCTGGTGTCACTACAGTGATGAATTTTATAAATTCCAGTGGTGATGCTCACAGATGTTATTTACCCACAGGAAAATCCACGGCATTCCAGGTGTTGTCTAACAGTGCATGTCACAGGAAACCTCTGAATGTGCTCCGAGAGCCAAAAGCAGGGGGACAAAGAGAGGGTGGCTGGTGTGGGGCAGCTGCAGGAGCTGGGACAGTGCCAGGTCAGGGGCTCTGGGAATGGTTCGGAGCTGGGCAGCACCAGGGACAGCAGCTCAAGTTCCATTTCAGCACTGGCCTTTAAACTCTCCACTGTGGGAGGGAGTGGAGAGGAGGAAGTGGGGAAAAGTGACAGACTGGAAACTTTTTAGCGCATAGGTGTGATAAGAAATAGAGAAAATAATTCCTCTCAAGCACTGATGTACTCGGATGTGGCAAATGGGGTTTCAGCTAATTCAGTCTGAGGCAATCACTCAGATAGTGCTTTCTCCCTGGATGCTGGAATTAAGGCAAAATAAGGCTGATTTTTTGGTGAGAGGCAAGGCTGATCCTAATGCTATGGAAACTGAAGTTGCAAAGCAATCTCTGCACGACAATTACAATTCTGGGTGGCCTCCTCTGCAATCTTCTCAGTCAGGCACTACTTTTTAGGGAGGAAAGTACTGACATAAAAAGGCAGCATTTGTTATTTCAAGCCCATGGATTGCAGACTGAATGTGCACTGATTATTATACCATTTTCAGCTATGAAATGTAACTTCTACAATAGTATGGACACACTGGAATTATTGAATGGGGCTTTCAAACACAAGTCTGAGAAATGCTCTTTATGGAGCTGCACATACATTTCAGTCAAGGAAACAAACAGCTGTATTTTAACTCAAGCATTAAAACAGCCAATGTAACCCAGTTTTCTTCAAAATATCTCTCAAGCTGCCTAGAAAAATATTTTACTCATAGATTAGGTTTAGCATAACCTAAATATTTTAAACCCCAGAAGTGTTCCAGGCATTTTCTAAGCTGTCTCATGTCACACAGCAAAGTTCATGAGGACCACAGGCCTCAACTTTTCTGCCTCCTCACCTACAGAGATGTTAATTTACCTAGTGGTAAGTGCATGGCAATTAACTGAACCCCATATATTCACATTTTAAAAGTACAAAACTTGGACTTGGACTTTTTTTTCTAGAAGTGCAATAGATACCATTTTTTTGCCATGTGTTCTGCTATTCAGACCTCTGTGCAAAGCCTTCTGAGTTACTGACTGCAGAGATTAATACTTTTTTCTAATTTTCTCAAGACATCCATGCTGTTACAAGTTTATGTAGTAATTGATGTGTAAATATTTGGTGATGATGCTCTTGAAATCAGAGAAAATACTGGATTTCTATCTAATAGTACTTCAATGGCAAAGTGAAGAGAGGAGTAATGATTTGCTGGATCCAGAGGCACTTCATCAATAAAGGCTCTAACTGAGTCACCAGATCATTTTCCTCTGCTTGGTGTAAGATCTCCCCTATTTCTTGTATCTCACCTCCTTCCTTGATAGTGGAGACTTAGGTCAGACTTCTGTATCACTCCAACTGCATTTTTTAGCTTCTGGCTAGGGGTAGAAAGAAGAATTCCTGAGAACAGGGGAGGATCCCTGCTGTATTCCTTTTTACCTTCCTTAGGATTCAGTAATTTTATCTTGCTGAGACAAGCAACCCCCAATTTCAGTTGTACAGCACATCACTGAATTTCCATCAGTGTGTCAAGATCAGTGATTAAGGGACCATTGAGAGGGTTCTCAATAATAATGTTTTTCTTTCAATAATGGCTTTGCTTTATTTTTCTTAATTGTCCCTGCCTCAGCTCCATGTTGAAAAGAAAATCAATCTCCAGAATTTCTATGTGGCAGTAAAAAGGAGTGTGAATAGGGGAGCCAATTTCTGCTGCTCCCAGAAACAGGATCACTGGCTTACAGCTGGAATTTGTTCTAATCAGTGCTCATTATAGTCACTAACTTTCTCCTGAGTTCCTTGCACCTACTCCCAGACAGTAGTGAGGAGTTTATGCACCTTAACACTTCCTCATCTCTTCACCTATGTAGAAAAATACCTTTACTTTCTTCCCAATGAAAGAGACCAATTACGCCAGCATTAAAAATGGGGAATGGTACAGTTGTAAACATGGGGATAAAGTAAAATACCCAATACAGTATTCCTGGCTGTGTTTGAAGAACTGCTTTACATCTAGACTTGACTCACAAGCTGAATAGTGGGAATAAAATATGCACTGACAGTTTTGAACAGTTAAATGCATAAAGATCTGAAGGGATAGGGAGCATTGTTGGGTTCTTCTGGCAGCAGACACACTATTCATGCTTAGCTACAGCCCAATGATGTTTGAGCCCTGCTGTTGCCACTTACAGGTGAACCTCAAAGAGTTTTACTGGCCTCAAATTGATGCACTCACTTTATTTTGCAAGGCCTCTTTGCTGTGTTGACTCCTCTCCAGGTTCCTCCCTTCATCTGCTTCTCAGTCTCCTTTCTCCCACCCTTCACATATCTGTGCCCTTTGTCAGTCTGGACAAAATTCAGTGTCCAAGTTTTGCTTCCCTGAGGCTGCTCAGTTCCTGCTAATTCCCCAGCCAGTCAGAGCAATCCAGCTGTTATTAAGCTGGTTCTAAAAAGATACAACTCTACCCTTTTTAAGTCATGCTCAGGTGCCCCCCAATTTCCCCCCAGGTGAGATGACAGCAGGTATAGCCCATGGGCTGCCCCTCCGCCCTGAGCTGGGGCTTTGATGCTCTGCTGGCTGAAGCTGTTCCATGTCAGCCCTACACACTCAGCATTCACAGAGGCTGGAAAAGGAGAAAAAACAACAGCCAATGCTTTTAACATGGACAAATGCTTAGAACTGCTCCATTTATCAAGTTACTCAGTATTAACAGTGTTTTTCCACAGAACTGCATCAGAAAACTCATGATTGCAGGGCTTTACACTAATTATACCAGTCTCTTCTACAATAAAGAGATAAAGGAAAAAAAGGTCTACCTTAATTCCCTAAGAAAAATTTTAATATCAAACCAATAGTGTGTCTCAGTAGGCTTTCATTATAGAAGAAATACTTAATACTCTTGTCTGCTAAGTTGGTAGAGAAAATAATCAGAAGCTATTTAGAAAATAAGGCTCAACAAAGAGAGAGTGTGTATGAAACAAACCTGAAGTGTCAGTGCTATTGACAACTTAGGTCATTTCCAGTTTGGAAATTTGGAATTTCCAGTTTGTTGGTTCTTGCTAAATGGCCTTTCTATTTCTATTTCTTCCTTCATCCAAGAGAATTTTCTTCTCAACCCACACCAGGAATGAGAGGGCTGACAGAAGCCAAACAAGTCTTAAATGAGCTCTCTGGATATTTATTTTAAGATGTTTCTACTCTCACATACTTGACCTCTTCTAGATGGTGGTATAAAAATAAGAGTAGCAAACATAAAATGTGGATAGAATTCAGAACAACTTGCTATCTAAGTTTTCCATCCTTTCCTTTCTTTAAAATCAAATCCAACACACTTCAAGTAAGAAAATACATTTTAAGAGACTGTTTGCACCAAGCAGAAACCTCTTGGGATTCACAAATGTGTTTTCTTTTGTCCTGTGAAATTCCATTCAAAATTACCCTATTTTAATCTGACTCCTTCTCTTTTCCATGAGTGCCTTCAGAAAATGATGACAATTTGTCAAAAAACATCAGGAAAGTCAAACCTGACATTGGATATTTTTGGGTATTTCTTTTCTCCTGTCTCCCTGCTGGGCTGATGTCAGGATGGGGCTCCCTCAAGCCCAAAGGAAAGCAAGTGCTTCACACTCTGAATAAATATGCCAGAAAACCTCCAAACATCTTTTGTGATGTGGGGGGAGAAAAAAGAGATGGTTTGTTGTGTTCCCCCAGTGCCTCAGTTAATCATTTAAACTTACTGTAATATGCTTAATATTACTGAAACATAGAATTAGAAAACAGCATTGGATTTGCATGGGAAGCAGAGAAAAAAATGATTCTTAAAGAAATGAGGGAAGTGAAAACAAGCAGCATCTAAAATAGATGGCATTAAAAGACATGACTTGCTAATTATCTGGGGTCTTCCTGTGTAGCTGGGGCCAAAAAAATTCCCTTATCACTCTGCTTACTCAGCTGGGGCTACTGTGAATTTGGGGTAGACACAAAAAATAATATTTTGGAGAATAAAAAAATAAATCATTTAACAGGCAAACAGGAAAGAGAATTTTATGTCCATTATCAGTCACCATTATGTTATTTTATTGGCTTAACAACTCAGAGTAGAGTGAGAAATTAAAGTTCTGAGGTAACAAATGCACGTTTCTGTATGTCAGGACTATTTTTCTTGTTTTTAAAAGACTTTACATTCTGAGTTGTGTTCTTGGATTTCTTTGAGAGATATATAGTATTTGTTCTGTTTGTTTTAATACAATAAGCTTTTAAAATGCAGTAACTGCCTTGTAAAAGCCACTCTAAAAAGGGGTCTATAATTAGAATCCACCAACAAAAATTAAAAGCACACAAAGAAATGCTAAAGACAGTGTAAAATCCAATGGTGCTCTTGAATACATATCCCAACTTGAATGCAGCTTTTGTAGCTAAAAAGATTAGCCATTTCCTGCAATAGCACTAAAAATGTGTGTGATCACATATTTAATTATCACTTATTGTTGATATGGTTTTAATCATACTTTAGGGTTTAATCCCACAGCTCAGAGAGTGACACTAAACCTGTAGTGTTGCATCCATACAGTTGCATGAGTAAAGATTTTAGGACTAGTCTCAGTTTTGCAGTGTTAAAACTGCTATAGAGAAAATGCCACCAAAGCCAGAACCTCATTAAAGATGTCTCAAGAAGGGGAAGGACAGAGGCAGAGGATTTGTATTCAACAGAGTAAGATGTGACTCCAAATTTAAGGCAATGAGATTTTATGGCCTATTCTTGTGACTGCTCTGCTTCAAGAGATGAGTTTCAAATAATGAAAAAGCCCCTCAAGCACTCAAATGTTCCAGGGATAGCTATGCAGAGGCATCAAGTTCAGACTTCATTCCATAATAAATATAAATTTTAGTATCTTCTTATGATTATTATGTTTCCTGATTCAGTGAGAGTAAGGGAGAAGTACAGTATATATTAACATTATCAGGCATCAGGAATATGTGCCATTCAATTAAAACACACTCAGTCACTGTGAGACAACTTGTAACCCACCCAGAGCTCTGGTAGAACTTCAGTCTGTCCTAGAATGGATTACACCAAGTTGTAAAATGTTTCACAGGGTGCCTTTCTGCTACCTGTGGAGGCCACCAAAAGTCTGGCAAACTGCTTTGGATTAACTGTTCACTGGAAACACTAAAGGAAAATGTACTCATTTGGGGGTCCTAAGGTAGCTTTAACTACTATTTTAGTAATAAAACTAAATTATTCCACCTAAAGTATCTGTTAATATATGAAATTCTTCCTTTTTGCCTACAATAATTCAGTGTTTTGAATGGTTTGAACCATGACTGGGAAGTGTGTTGTGCAGTCAGGAATGTTGCATGAAGGTAAGACAAAATTCATTGTTAGTTCACCATGGAAAATTCCTCCAAGAGCCTTTCAAGCCATCAAACCAATTAGTGACTATTGACTTGGGTGTATGGGGGAGAGGATTTGGGGGCTTCCTCCAGCATGAGGGATTAATACTTCCCACAAGATGGGTAAATTCCAAATTTCCTTGTTGTTGGAGGAAAAAATGGCATTGCAAAAAGAAGGGTCTTCTCAGTGAGATCTGTTGGTTCCTTGAGATTCTGTTCCACCAAGAACCCCAATCTAAGGTGTGTATTGAGCATTTCTTTGGAGCAGAGGATTCCCCTTGTTGTGATGGTTGGACCCTACAGAGCTGCCCCACTCCTGGCACAAGTCCAGGCTCCTGCACACACCAAGGTCCTGAGATCACTGTTGGCACAATGAAAACAGGATTTATTCAACACGACCCAGAGCAAGAAAGCAAACTGGGGATATTTAAGCAGTTTGAGCCAACTTTGCTCTCTGTTGCTATCACATAGATGTGAAATAACTCAATGGGTGTTTGCTAAGTAGGTTTACACGCAGGCAGGGATAATTTTAGCTCATCACGACTTGGAAACCTTCAGCTGGAACTGTGTGTCAGACACCCAGTTCTACCCTCCCACTTCCCTCAGATGGAAATGAGGCTTCTCCAGCAGGTCATGAGTGTTAGACTTGCTTAGATATTTGCTGTATTTCTCTTAAATACACAGCTATAGCATTAATATCTACATAGGTGTAAGTAATAAGTCTCTAATTTCATCTCCTTCAGTCCCTGCTCCTACCAGAAAAAAGACTAGGAATCTTTCTAGAAAAGTTACGGGGCTATTCTGATCTTAAAATAATTTGGAAAGATGAGTTAGCTTACCAGAGAATATTTTTCTGGCTTTGAGGAATGCCAAGACAGTGCTGTACCAACCCATATTGCCCTCTTCAAAAATTGTGATCTTACCATTTAAACATCATCATTTCAGTACTTTGGGGATTTATATAATGGAATAAATTTATCTGTTACCAATATCAGATTAGTTAGTTCAACATCACCAAATATACATAACAAAAATGTGGCATTTGGGTCACATCCTGAAATACATCAACCACACATATTCCTGTGATTTCTGTATCTGAAATCAGGTTTTTTCCTTCACAGCTTTTGAAAAATTATGGCTGTTTAAAAGTCAGCTTCTCAGGGTGGATGCTAGAACATAATATATATAGAACAAAATATATATAACAAATACATATATAACAAAAAATATATAACAAAATATATATAACAAAATATATAACAAAATATATATATTTTATATACAAACACATGGTTTTAAGAGCTGTTGCCTGTTGCAGAGACATTTCCACACACACAAGAACATCAGACTTTGTGCATGAGCTGCACATTAATAAAACACAACTCTTCCCATCACAGCTGTATTCCACCCCATTTATTCCTTGTTGTGCTCTCACAGAACTGCTGCTCACTCTCAGCCTGGCTCAACTCCATTTACAGAAAGGCTACTTCATTATTATAATACTATAGAATTATGCCTTTAACATGATTTAACTGTTTTGGTTTTATTGCCATCAACTTTTTTCATTGAAATAACCTTTGTCCTTTTCCCATTCAGAAGGAAGAGAAATTCTTAAACTTGATCCTTATTTTAAAATGCACAGTGTACAAGCAATTAATGTTTCAGAACTTACATATTAGCATTTTATGCTTTAGTTTACAGTTGGCCAAGAAAAGATCCTTTGATTTTATTTTTTTTTGCATTAACCCAAATTTTTGACACAATAAAACTGGAAATACTTTTCACAGGCAATTAATTAGTCATTGTAATATGATGTCATGTATGTGATTCTCAAGCCTCATAGAAAAAAAATGAATTAGTTTCCTTCAATAAATACCAATTTCAGGTTAGGCAGAGGTACATTAAGTATATTATTGAATTATAATGCAGAAGGGACTGGGACAGAACAGGTCTCCTTAAATGGAGCCTGGAGATGCAGCAAAACATTTCCAGCTGTACCATTTAAGCCAAACATTTCCACCTTTACTCCAAGAGCCTCCAATGGGTGGTTTGAGGGTGGAGGAGAAGGTGGTTCAGGTACTGAAAATGTGAATTTCCTGTGGCTGTGGAGGGAGCTCAGTGCAAAAGCTTCATTTGGCAAAGAAAATGGAGCTGTTGAACTTTCCAACAGCTTAGGGTTGAAGTTCTGGGTTGGCAGTTCCCACCCAACCATTTACCTTCACATTTACAGCTTCTTGATTCTCAGTGGATAATAACTCTCCAAAAAGGCTTCTTTTTATTACTACTGACCTTCAAGTCCTGTGAACAGTTTTATGGGCACCCACTTAACATAATCATAGCAAAGAAATGAAATTTTCTTTAGAAGGTTACAGGAAAGGACTGACATCATCATTTTAATGAGTCAAAACTCACCCAAAACTGGATTTTTCAGGCATTGACAACTGACATGTTCCTCATTAGCACCTTCCCCTTTTAATTAGCATAAGAGGATTAGGTTGCATTTTTCTCAGTAACAGAACATTGACTTTTTTTCAAACTTGCACCACTGGCAGATTTAGTAAATAAGTAAAATAATCTTTTGAAAGAATAAAATAAGGGTAAAGACTATTGTGTTACTTCTTTTCAAGATAAAATAGGCTGCCTTTTGTCAAGCAGAATTAGCAAATTGCAAGGTTAATTTAAGGGACCTTTTACAAAATCAAGATTTAATAAGAATAGTAGATAATGAAGATAATCAGAGGCTTTGTTAGCAGCGAATTTTATCAAGGCATTTTGCATTTTCAACCTTTGAAAAAATATCTGTGGCTTGCAGCTGGTTGTGTTTCAGGCACAGTGGTTGATCACCTCATTTGAAAAGCAAGATTAGAAAGATTTTTCCTCTCTGTCTCTAAGGCACAAATTGCACATCAGTAAAATCCTCTCCGATTTATGTCAACTGGTTAGAAGATAAATACTCTGCCAATCATTGCAGCAGATCCTCAAGGTGGCTCCAAACCTCACACCCACCAGCTTGGATTTGTATGTATGCACTGGAGGAAAATAAGACTTTTCCTCCCAAAGGAGTATTTTGAATGTAAAAATGTATTAGATGGTGATACTGTTACAGCTCAGCAGGTTTACATAAAACCAGTTATTGAAAACAAAGCACTGAGGCAGAGCAAGAACAAGACCTACCTTGGAATGGCCCTTGGGCAAAACTGCATCTTTCTGCTGTACAAGAAGTCTCATTTATTTCTGAGGCTCATTTAAAGTCTTTTAAAAATGAAGAATTTCATCTCAGTCCTGTCTCTTTCATCAAAAAGAAAAAAAGAAAAAAAAGTCCTAAGCAAAATGCTTTAAAATTAAAAGACTCCCAAACTTATAGGAACAGGTAGACAGTTCTGGGGATGTCTCATTAATTAATATCACTCTGCTCTTACCCTCATTAAGCATCTGTTCTGGCCACTCTGGGAGAGGAGATGCTGTGCCTGGTGATCTTTAAGCCATGTTACCCAACCCACACTTGGCCATTGAACAGCTCTGAGACAGTTCCACTTTTCAGGTAAGTTAAAGTGATACATGTGGAGCAATGTATTAATTCTAATTTTCTGCTTTTATTCACATACATTCAGCAATTATCAGTAGCACGATTTTTAAAAATTACTTATTCATATAAATTTGAATTTTGATTGATATAAAATTAAAGTTCATGTGCATCAGTTTTCGAAACACTTTGGTCAAAAATTACTCTTTTAATCAACAGCACAGAGAATATGATCTCTTATCTGCAGAGATATGCAGTTTAGATTAAAGAGAATTTTGCCCACAGAGGACAGTTTTAATTATCAGTCAAAATATTAATTAAAATTCAAAACCACCAAATACAAAACCCATGACTGTTGTCATTAGGACATACCAGACAAAGTCACTGCACGAAGTCGCCTCATCTGTGAGGAGGTCAAATTGTTTGGATGAAAATAGGATCAAAGATGAAATTCTTAACCTGAAACACTTCTGAGCAAGGAACTGTCCCACAAAATTCTGGGATATCTAAAGAGATATGTAATAGGTGTTCACAGAGTCAAGCTGCTTGAAGAAATCTTTCTGAAATATGATTTCTTTTCTTTTCTTTTTTTTTTTTAAACAGATAAGACTAGTGTGCTTTCTACAACATTAATACCTTGTAAAAACCACATTGCATGCAGTGTTGCACTTCAGGTGCAGAGCACTGTGGATTTTGGTTACCAAATATTAAGGCTCTACACAGGTTAATGTCAGGTACAGCAATATTTTGTTACTGTTCAGTAAAGCACAACACAGACCTTTGGGCTGACTTGGGATCTCCTGTCCCTTTTTCACAAGCAGTATCTCTTTAATCTCAAATGTAATATCTCTTTAATGTCAAATTCATTATCAAGCCATATAAGTGGGTCTAACTGCAAAATAATTGAGCTCTGTGACTGTTTGGATCATGAATATTATATCATCCCTTTCTTGCACATAAGTAGTGTGATGATAATCTGCTATGGACTGGATGTTTTTCCATTTCAGATTTTAGATTCTCACATTCCATTGCATGTCTTCCTCTTCTGTACTTCTGTTTCTTCTCATTTCAGCAGCTGCTCAAAATGCTGAAGTTGTGTCTCTGTCTCAAAATGTAATTTTCCACCTTTTTCTTTGCCCCTGATTAAGCTGTGGATGCCACTCAGAGCAGGCTCCAGCTGCTGATTTAACGTTGGGGAACACAAAGATAATGAGATTTGCTGGCTCAGAGTAAATCAGAGCTGTTGCACATCTTCACTGTTTGTGCCTGGATACTCAGTTGAGGGATCAAACCCATCAATCCATAATGCACCTATAAATTTATAGAATGTTGCACAAACGGATAAAATTTGCTCCTGACTCCCTTGGAAAAGGTGTTTACTAATTCATTTATATTAAGTGGCAAGGCAGCAAATGCATTCAGGGTTTGCTGTCTGTGGCTGAGAGATAGGAATGGCTGAAAGAAATGTCACAGCTCAGCTTTCCCCAATCAGCTGCCTTTTTTTACTTAGAAGAATTTCACTTAAACAAACAAAAAAAATTTAAAATCTGTGACTATTACAACTGTAAGAATATTGTAACCAAAAAGGATTAGCAAAAATTACTTCTCCAGTGTGTTTAGTTTATCTTTGCAGCTTTCTTTTCAAGTTTATTGTTTCCAAAGCAGATACAATCTCTGCTTGGCCTTTCATACAGTGCTAAGAGGAGAAAATCACTGGGGCAGGGGAGGGGAGGCAGCTCCATGTTCAACACCAGGAAGATGGCAGGGGAAAGGAAGAATAAACTTAATTATTTTCAGATTATTATTAGTTATCAAGCTTCTTTCCTTTTACTGTCCTTAAAATATTTTTCAAACATGTATCCAAATATTGTATTTTTTTCTATATCTACTTTCAGTAGGAGTCTTGCTCAGAATGTCAGTCCTCCTCAGTCATAAACACTATCCTAGACATCTGCTGAGGGAAGATGAGAATTTCACTCACTAAATGGAAGCACTGCTGAATGAAATGCACATGTGCATCTAAAAAAAAACACTAAAAAGAAATTAGAAATACAATCAGAAATATTTATTTATGACTCAACTGAAATTCCACTTTCAAAATTTTAGCCACAGAAGCAAATCTTATATTCTTGGCTATATAAAATAATCCATAAACACAGGCTATTGCTGCGACCCTCCTTGAATTATCACTGATGAAAAAAAGATGCAGGTCCAATTTAATGTTGTTTCTTAATTTGCATTATCTAAATCCTGCCTGTCCCATTTTCCCAGCCATGGTCTCTGTGCATGAATTCTTTTTTTCTGAACAAAAGGGCAGAATTTCTCACCTGCCTTGCAAAGCACAGTAACAAATAACACTGAAATGCTCAATACAGCAAAAAAAGACCAAAGGTAGAAATCACAGTATTTCTCTCTCATCTAATCAGTTTTAAATAAAATGATTATTCAACGCAATAAAAGAGTACAAGTATTTGTAATAAATAAACAGTGTGAGAATCCTTATCCTGATTGTACATATTTTGGGGGAGCAAGTAAGAGTTGAACAGGAGAGCAAATGAAACTTTGTAAATAGACACCAGGGCTTAGTTACAAAATTGTCTAGCATGTCTGGCAGGTGTCATCATTCCAATATTAAGTAGAAGGAAATTCAGACTGACTTTCCCCCTTTCCAAGCAATGGGGGCTTTTTTATCTTGGTGAGGTGTGTGAGGCTGGGGGGGGAGAATTAAATGAGCTTCTTGTCAGGCAAACAGTTCTGACCCAACTAACCCATGGCAGTCTCCAGTGAACAAGAAATACTGTTACTAAAGCTAAAAACATACAAAACTACCTACAATGGAAGTAACCAGTACATCTAAAATATATTAACTGAACAAGTGGGTCTATGGTTTGTCTGCAGACTACACGTCCTGATTATTTTGCTTCCCAACCGTCCCTGAATATTGAGCTGCTTTCTCAAGAGCATTCCCAGCTTCTTAAATGTTGAGGATAATGTATGTAATCTCTGCATTAACTCAGTTTTAAGTTTTGGTAGGACTTCTTTAATTTATTTTGCTGGTGCAAATATAAATGCTTTAAATTTGAATGTTATCTACAACTAAATCAAAGTAAACAAAACTTCCCTTTCAGTGTTACTTTGGAAAAAAGCAATCTGCTTTTATCTCTTATTTCCTTTAATTTATCCATAGCAAAAGCATTTTGGGTTTTTTTAAGCTCATGCAGAATACAGGTATAATATCTTTAAAAGCTTTGTTATTACTTATAGTAGTAGGTGGCTTAATTGAGTCTCAACCAGGAGCCAACACTGACAACCAGGGCAGGAGGCTCTTTACCAACCAATGTTGCTCTAAGAGAGTTTTAACCAGCTGCACTCATGGTCCTTGGTCCTGCACAGGATGGATGGCAGCCACAACCTTGTCCCAGAGCAGCAGTTCATTTTTTATTTTCTAAAATTTTAATTATCTGCAAGGGCTACTTGCAAACAACATGTGGAAGAGGAACTGGTTAAGTGTGTCCCCTCTGTAGGAGGCAGGAGAAAGGACTTGTTCTCATCCAGCTCATGGTGCTGCAGCTCTGAGGTTGGTTAATACAAACTGCAGAAATCCCTGCTGACAGTCAGGAACTTGTTAAATGAGGATTTTTGTATTAAAAAACCCAGAAACAGCTGTCCTGAATAACCCATGGAACAGCAAACAGCATCCCCAAAGCCCTTCAGGGTGAACATTCCAGCCATGCCTACAGGTGGCAGGACAGAATGTAGCACCACAGGCTTCAGAAAATCATTATAAAAACATACCAAAGAAAAAAACCTGCCAAAACCTAGCTATTTTCAGGTCATGAAAGCATAAAGTGCCTCCTTCTCCTAATAATATTTACTTTTTTATCTTTGCTGACAACCTGCATCACACCCTTACTCCCTGAAGGGAAGTTCTGGCCAGGTGGGGGTTGGTCTCTTCTCCCAGGCACTCAGCAATAGGACAAGGGGGCAC
>JAWWLZ010000019.1:15606041-15622870 GCA_035041345.1 Poliocrania exsul
ATCTGGTAAAGGGACTGGAGTTGGACCAAGGGTTGGACTTGATGATCTTGGAGGTCTTTTCCAACCCAATGGATTCTGTGATTCTGTGATTCTATGATTGCAGGCCTGGGAGATTCTTGGGAGTATTCTGTGGTCATTCCTCAGCACTGTTTTCTCATTCTTCAACTTGGTTTTCACACCTCAGCTGAAAGCTGTCCAAACAGCAGAGCACAAAATGTACCCAAGGACAGGAAAAACCAAAGGACACAGTAATTCCCTTCAAATCTCTCCTCAACTTTGCAGGAACTTCAACATTTCAGAAAACTACAAACTAGCAATATATTGGTTGAAATGACAATATATATATATAGGAAAGGAACTTCAGCAATTTCTATTGCGGTTCTTTTCCACAACAGAGCTTTGTTTTAATTTATGCTGGTAACGTGCATGAATCATGCTTGGAGATTTTATAAGATGATTCTCCACAGTATTATTTCACAAATGAAAGAAATGTGTATTCATCCATTGGTTCAGAGGCCTAAAGTCCTCCCAGGAGTGTCACAAAAGGAGCATAATGTTCCAAGAGTTGGGTTTTGCTTTCAGGTCAGTGGTTGAGCTGATGGAGGTGAACCCTCATGTAGGAGATGGGAAGCTGCAGTTCTGAGAGTGAATAAATGATCTTAAGCCTGGTAGTAATTTATACTCACAAAATGAGTAAGGGTGCCATCTGTTCAAATACAATACAAAATTCTGTTAATTCGTTATTAAATTGCTCACTTTTGACATAGCTGTGACACTGGTGAATATTCTGTATATTGAAGTCCTACAGAAGCAGAAATCTGCCTTTTCTGAACAATGGCAAGAAATTACCCAGGCCTATGGGCAAGGTAGATGGAAACATAACCAATAATTCTGGAGTAATAGGTGGGGGGGGGGAAATTCAAGCCCTTAATGGGGGAAAAATTAAAAAAAAAGGAAAAAAAAAAAAAGAAAAAAGGTAGTAAAGCCACTTGGGAGTTCTGAATAGTTTCAGGTTATCTCATCTGTTCTCCAGAAGTGTTAAAACTTAGACTAAGCAAAGTATCTTGCACCAAGAAACACAGGGACTCTCTTAGCTCAGCTTACTCCATTTCCATGCTCTCACAAAAGCCTTGACTAACTTCTGAAGATCTCATTCATCTCCCTACAGACCTTACAGTTGTACCTCCAGAGTCATTTTAAATAGTTAAGGCAATGGATGTGAAGCCAAAACTTTGCAGTAGAATCTGTTTTTAATATATTTTTTATTTTATAACCTATGGCATTACCTAAAAATAACTAATTTGTGCTGCCTTCTAGAGACAGTGGGACCATTTCCTATACTCCATAAACATTTTTGCTTATTCTTACTAGAGAAAGATAAAGTTTAATTTAAGTAACATATTGTTGCATTGCACAAAAGAAATTATTGGTACAATAAAAACTGAGAAGAATGACCTGAAGTAGATTTGTTGAAGAGCTGTATCCTCCTTCTTCCCCTTCTCTCTCATGAGAAGGATGGGAAATCCTTGCTCTCCTCCTCCCTGTGCTGGTAGTTTGCCAAGTCAGAGGGAATTAGTTGAGTCTACCATGGTTTACAATTCATATTACAGAGTACAAGACATAATATCTGCAGTGGACAGAGAGCCATAGAACAGTAAGCTCTTCCATGTCTGAAATTCAGCTCCAAAGTAAAAGCCAACAGACCCTGCAAAGGAGAACACAGACACTGACACAAGGTCAGTCCCAAAAAGCACCAGTATTTGCACTTCAGTTGCTTCTGCCTTCTCTTTTTTGGGGGGTGGGTAGATAGTAGAAGAAAATAAAATTTTCAGAATTCTTTTGCAGGATGATAAATCTTGTAGATAAATCTTTTGTAGATAAATCTTTTCAAGTGTTTCATAACACCTACATGCCAGAGGCAACATGGGAATAGGCCTAACATGCTTACCAGAAAAAATTGTAAATGGGTAATGAAGGTCCTGTATCTCTTGCTGGATGCTGAATAGTAAATAAAATAGGAGGGCAAGAAATTTGAAGGTCTGAACTTGAACAACCAGATTTTTTTAAATCATTATTGTTAATGGCAAAGGATGCAGTGCTGACAAGACAATGGGTGATGTGGTCACACCAGGGGGGTGAGAAAATGATCTTTGTTGTGGTAACCTGAGTGGCTGCAAGGAAAGAGAAATTGCATTCACTGAGGTCAGAGAAAACATCAGAGAAATCAGGCATGACTTCAGTAGAATTCATAAAAGATTACATGGATGTGACCCAGAAAAATATGCTGTATTTAAGATGGCATGAGAAAAGGGACATGTTTGCAGGCCTGAATGAGAAGCAAAAAAGTGTTGTTGTCTACAGTGACTGAGGAAGAAGGAACAGGAGCAGAAAGACTCCTGGTTTGGAGGTGTGTGGCTCAGACAGTTCTGTTTTAGGAATACTGAGGGAACATCTCAAAACCTGAACAAAGACAATGTCTGGAATAGATGTGAAAGCATAAATTGTCAACCCACTGAATATGAGATTACTGAGGCCAAGGGTATGGAGGGAAATAGGAGAGAACAAGGGACACTGTTGTACAGAGCTCTGAAGGAAAAGAAAGACTCCTTGGGAAGGCATCCTGAAGAAATATTGAGGGCAACAGAGAACAATACAGCCAGAGTGCACAGTTTCAAAAATCAAACCATGCTGACAGTGTCAAAGACCCTTGAGAACAAAGCAATGGTTTTGATCTCTGACCACCAGAAGGAAAAGTCTCAAATCAAAAGCAGCTCTACAGCAATGGCACACAAAGGCTGCACTTTGGTCTCACAGCTCAAAGAAGAGAGGAACAGAACTGGGGTGGAAGGGACCTTAAAGATAAGCTGGTTCCAACCCGCTGTCATTGCCAAGGACACTGTCCACTAGACCAGGTTGTTTAAAGCCCCATGACAGAAAAAATAACCCAATCTGATAAAGTCCTTTGGCAATGACTTTCATTTGCAATGCTACTTTTAGTCTGTTTTCCACGCATGGTTCCCTTTTTGGTTGGCAGCTTAACACCTTATATTAGGAATTATGTAGCAATTTGGAACTTTTCCCCCCACTTTTTTAGGATTTAGAGCAGACTGTTAAAAGATGCAGAAGGGCAGCAGAAGCACCACAGTTCAGGGGGACACAAAGTTTCTGCTCAGGCTGGGTAAGATCATGAGGAAACTTCACCTAAAGTGATATCATTAATATTCTAAGTGCTTTGTGAATAATCATGTAACTACTACCACTCCTGTTGTTTAATAACCTCATTGTATCGAGCTCTGCAGGGAAAAAAAGCTTTTCCTTATTTTTTTTTTTAGTTCTCTTGCTAGTGTTGCAGAGAACACTCCTCAAAGGTGTTATGTAGGACACCTACATGTACATCAAAATAGCCTTACTTCCCTCTCTTATCACACACTCCAAGCAACTTGATGGTAACTCTGAACTTTCTGTAATGAAAATAGCTATAATTATTGCAGCAGGAAGTAACAAAAGGGGGAGTTCTCTGTATTTCAGTGAGGGTTTTTTTCTATCTGCAAATTTCATAATATTGGTCTCATGTTCTTCTACCACTGCTGCTGCAATCATGCAAGTAAAGAGGCTGCTAAACAACTAAAATAAGAAATTAAAGTCTTCTAAAATCTTAGAAGTGATTTGGTTTTAGGCACAAAACAATTTCTAGTGCTGTGTTTAAAACGGAAAATTTTTGAGAGTTAATATTCTATTTAATTCTTTTGTTTAAGATACGCAGTCTTTTATAACACAAGCAGCAAATTATCTGTTCAGTTATTAAAAGTCTGTGAAAGAAAGTTACAGCTAATCCAGCACGTTTCCTAGAAGCTGTACCCAAGATATTAATGCTTCCTTCTGAAGTAATTTAAATAGGCCTCTGAGGTCAATCATGGCTAATTGATCTTGCTGTATTAACTTCATTCCACAGCATTCCAAATACATTCTCTCCACTTATTGAGATGCATTTCTTGTCCAGCAGTATTACACAATTTGCCATTTATACTTCACTGTATATTTTTATATAACTACATTATTTTATTATAATGTCCTTGAGATCTACAGTCAGAGATCAGTTAATTTTCTCAACTCCTTTGCACAGGAGGGCTTAAAAGTGCTGCCAAACTTGGCTGTGAGAAGCTCCAGCCCCTGGGATTAGTGCCAAGGTGGCAGAGCTGCTGTACCACTGCAGCACTGCAGCAATTTCCCTGGGCTAACCCACAAACCCAGGCAAGGAATGAGCTGCATTTCAACACCAGCACTGACAGAAACACTTCAGGTTTCCCAGCAAATCTGCTCTGATGAGCAGCCCCACAGATTTCAGTCAAATAAAGCTTCAGCAAGTGTGTGTTTTAAAGGTCAAGGAGGGAATAACTTCCTTTCTAGAATAAGAAAGGCCTGTGCTGTCCTGTTTTGGCAGAAAAGAACTGTTCCTCCTCATTTTTTAGGAGTGAAGTTATAAAGGAACCACCAAAACAGGGGACTGATGCTCCTGCAAATAGGAGGCTAAGAGAGGGAAAACAGAGGCTACTGCAGAAAGATGTTGCACAAAGGACATACTTTTCAGGAAGATTCAGGAAAACTGTGCCTGCTGGATAATGACAATAATGAGGATGTGGGACTCTTTCTTTAAAAAACCTGAGCATCTTCAGAGCTTGGACTGCAGTCTTGAGTAACCTGGAACTCACACCCCAAATACATCTCAAGCTGTTTATGAGTAATGAATGATGGGGTTATTATTGTGATTAATTTGGGCAACAGAGGGCTTCAGGAAGAGCCAACTTGTTGCTTAGTTATTCTACAGAAAGAGCAGACATTTATTTCTGATCAGTTATTCCACTGGTGTTGAAAGATGGAGCACAAAAACAAAGCAGACTTTTAAGACTTAATGAATTACAGGAGTCCTGAGTTGTTCCCTGGAATATTCTCATATGCTTCCCAAATAAATAAAACATACCAGTTTTCCTATTTCAATCCATCTTAAAGTCTCTAAGATGTCTGGCTTGATTTATATGCTAATGTGTAATTATTTAATTGAAGTACTGCACTCCCAGGTCCCAGATGGTAAATAAAACAGAACATCAAAATTTTGGTTGTGCCAATTGCAGTATTACTTTTTTTTTTTTTTGGGGGGGGGGAGAAGTTTCAGATAAGTGAAAACAGGGATAATTAACCATTTTGCAACAGTGCTGGGGCAATTAATTAACCAATATTTGCCCAGTGCTGTGAAGATGAAGGACCCCAAGCCTTCCCATCACCATATACTTTCATGCATTTTATCAGCTGCAGCAGAGAGAACAGAAATCAATACTGTATCTAAGCACTTTAGGACCTCAGCAAATAAAATATTTCAAATCCAAAAAGTGAAATGAGACCTCTGCAAAAAGAGGCTTCAGATCAGGTACAATTCCTAGAAAGCATTTATCCTTATTCCACCACTGGCTTATTTACTTGAGTGATGAGGACCAATTTTCTCCAAGTTATTAGAGAAATCCCTGGACTTAATTTGAATTTACAGTGAATCAGTATGTGCCTCATTCTTTAAGTTCCCAGTTTTTTATTTCATTCCACTGCAATTTTTTGAGATACATTTCAGCAGGGACTCAGCCATAAAACACTGAATTGCCAAGGAAGATGCACATGGGAACAAAGGAACCAAAAATGAACACAGTAGACACTGTGCACTCTAATGGGCACTGTGTCTACAAGACTACAGGCTAGCAATGATAACCTGGATTAGCTCTGAGGAAAAGCAGTTGGTGACTTGACTTACATCCCCTCTAGGTAGTAAATGAATGTAAATTTTTAACTGTACAAAAATCCTGATCAATCTCTTAATTTGTCTGATTACTACATTTGGATATTTGTTATACTACTGGAGAACAAATCTACTGGAGAATTGTATTTCCTCAATAAAACTGTTATTTTCCAGTACACAAATATTGAGACAATGTCTGGAGACTGCCAAGAATATAATTTTATAAAAACATAGCTATTATACTCTCTTAACTGGGAGGATTCTTAAAAAAGCCAGTAGCATGAAAACATATGAGGAATATGTATTTTGCCATAAACTCTTCTTCTTACTTGAAAATCTCTAATTGTAGCACCACAAAACTTTAATTTCAAAGTGACATAGCTGGAACTTTAAGTATTCTTCAAACTCCTGGGGATCCCATTTAGCTGACTAGTGACACTTCCTGCAGTTTGCAGCCACCTTTATTCTCACTTTCTAAATACTTTAGTATTTTTCTTACAAAATCCTGGGCTTCACTTCCCCACAGTAACACAGCAGTCTGTACACAAAGCCTGGTCTGCACCTGAGATCTCAGGATTCATTTTTCCTAGAGAATTTATACATCTATCCCTTTATCATCAGTTTTGTAACAGAAGGGCTGAAAACATACACACACACAAAGTTACACACAAAAGATACTTGAACCTACAGTCGCACTGAAAAGGAATATTAAGATAAATTAATTAGTGTGCTTAAGATTTTCCAGAAATCAATTTTGCCATCACTGTTGCTGGGGGTGTGGATTCCAAGTGCAGTTCAAGAGAAAGTGTTGGATTTGAAGTAACACAGAGGGATCTTAGAAATAAATTGAAGTAAGAAACAAACCTATTATTAGTAAGTAAATGATGCCTATGGACATTATGTGGATGAACAGATCCTCAAATTCATGTAATTCTCTTCTATCAGTTCTAAGTAGCTCTGAATGCATCATCAGTTGTTTGTAGCCTATTAGGATTATGATGTCTCAATATCCCATCCAAAATGTTCCTCTTTGCCTCTAACACATGTTACTGTAGTCACTGCAAATTTTAAAAGCCCAGACAAAGATAATTCAGTTTTCTGTTTAACTTGGAACTGTTTAATGGCAAACTATCCATTCTCACCTATTTTCATTTTCCTATTCCCTCCAGCTGCAGCCCAAACCCTTCACCACAAACTGTGCAGGAGGAGTCTGGGCAGCAAACATTTCCCAGGGCTGCAAACAGGACTAGAGCACCTTATTAAAAATAAATGCTGGTGCTTCAATCAGGAAAAGGCCCAGGCCTGCAAATCCTGAATTGTATGAGCAGCATCCCCTTTGCTTCATAAGCAGTGGGACTTGAAGGCTCTAAAATGGCTCAGGGGGCTGATGAGGAGCACATAAGTAGGTCTTCAATTATTAACCCCAGTGTTTTCTATGCTTTAATTGTTAGTTGCCATCCTGAGAAAGATTTTCTTTGCATCCATAAAAACAGTTATGGCAAGCAGTTAGGAATAAATAAACCAGCTGCTGCTCTGCATAGAAAATCCCTGCATGTCACCAGTTACAGGCAATAAATGGAACAGTGGCAAAAATCCACTACATTAGACCCCAAACTACTCCTGTTTACACTCTGTGCAGGGTAAAAATAACTGTTGACACCTAATCATCATTGTGCAGGTCTGCAAATCTGCATCTGATTTGATTATCCTGCATAACAAATGAGAATGTTATTTCCAATTCTCAGCCAACTTGATGGACTGCAACTCCTCTCCTGCAGTCTCTCACAGCATATCTTGTTTGTTCAGGACAAGCCTGATCTCAATGAGATTTTTTTATCCTGTACTTTTTCATCTTTCATTTAACCTGAAGTGAATTTAAGCCTTTTCCTCAAAATTCTTTAGCACTGAACTCCTGACATGGTGCAGAGGAATTAGTTGAATAACCCAATAAGGACACTTCTAAAGGTGAACACTCTATTTTACACCTGTATGAAGCACAGAGCTCTGCTGAAGTTAAGGGACAAACCTCAGAGCAGCTGATTAAAGAGGGGCAAAAATGGAGCACATGCATAAAGCAGCATAGCAGGAACAAGCCAAACAGGTGGCTGTGTCTTTAAAATACATTTGCAACAGATAAATTAAGGAATAGATTTTTTTTTTTTTTTTGTGGAATTAGGAAGTGAGGATGACTGACTAGGAAATTACAGGACACAAAAAGACAAACAGCAGTACAAAGTACCAATGTGCTAAGCAAATGAAAAAAATACATTTCAAAGCAGTAGCACACACTGCAGGCATCTAATTCCTATTCTTACTATAAATCAAAGTGTACATTAAGGAAATCTGTAATTAGTGGTGTCTTCTATGAAAAGAACAGTAAATGAAAACTAGTCAGAAGAGTGGGAAGCAAAAGATGGGCACTCCTGTCTCATTTGAAGCATTAAGGACAATAAAAACATTCCAATTCTGAAGTAAAGCAATATGAGCTTTTTACTTAAAGGGAGAGGCAAAATCAACCAGAAGAGTCCCCAGCCCTCCTTTTGTCTCTCTGAGAAGAATTAAAGGCCTCTTTCAGTTTAAATGTAAAGGTGCTTCTACAATAACACTGAATGGTGGAACAATGACAAAAGGCAAGGCCAATTGCACAGTGCTTTGGAAATCAACTTGGGCATTTTATCCTTTCTGAGACTGCATGGGGCACACCCAGAGCCTGTTCTTGTCCCAGGTACTGCTCACCTGGATAAGGTTTCAGTTTAGTACTCCTCAACCATGGAATTCCTAAATAATTTGATGTATTGCTTTTTATCAATACTCTTCATAGTATTTCTCCCACAGGTAGAAGACTCCAAGAACAGTCTTGACTAAAGATGGTGGCAGTGAAACTGGATTGAAGGACAGGGTGAAAACCTGTCAGGTTTTTTGGCCATCACCTCTATTAGATCCACAATGTCTGAGAGAGGTTTGTAGAACTGTCCATGCCTCATCCCAAAGCTAACAGCCCATCCCAATCACACTGTCCTTGACACCACTGCAGGTCTTTGCTGCAGACATCAATTAAGGTGACATATTTCACATGGCTCTATATGGCTCTGTGACACTGCACACACACACACATGAGATTCACTCATTAAGAGAGCATATTCTTGTGTTCATCTATCTGCATTTGATAACTATAGATCAGGTAATCATTATAATTCGTGAATATTTCTTTATGGTGTTTTTCTGAAGCTTCTTCCCAGGTGGCAGGACCTCATTATTCTCGGGATGATCATTGGATGCAATTGCTCCCAACAGTCACTCACAGCTATCATGGCATTATTTCAGATGTACTTGCTGGCTGCAGTTCCTGGGCTCTCTTTCCTCTTCTTTTCAGGGAAGACTGAATTATAAGTTTGTTTTGGTTTAAATCAGACAGTTGAAAACTGCATAATAAGATATGACAGGTTATAGCAGAAGTCAGCTCTTGAGAATTCTTTTATTTCCCCACGCCAAACCTGAAGATGCCATAAACTCAAATCCTCTATGCCAGTCATAAAATTTTAATTAGCTAAGCTAAAAATACTGGTACTATTTACCCCAGTTCTTATTTCTTTCTTAAACTGTTAGATTTAACACTACTGAAACAGGCTGCAGATTGCAGAGGCCATCACTGCTCTATTAACACTCTGCTTCAGTTACACGTGAGATTCTGTTCAGCTTCATTACAATTAATCAGTAATCCAGTCTCTTGTTTCTCACTGCCAAATGATAAATTAACTACCAGCTACGTTCATGGATGGAATATTAATTTATACAATGCCCTAAGGGGTATTTCTGTATGTAGTACAAGATGCCTCATGAACGGATCTCATTCAAAGCTTTAGTAGAACTGTGAAACAAAACAGTAAATCTGGTCTGGATCAGCTGCAACTCCATGAAAACTGGAGAGATCTGTGCCAGCAATTTCAGTAACCACCACTGATTTATCAAAAATTAAATGCAGACGTGGCCTGGAATAATGATTCTTCTTTTAAATGCAAAAAATCGAGCACCTTTCCATGCAAAGAGTGTTTTCTGGAGGTTTGTGACAAACACTTTGCCTTTCTCAAGGTCAGATTATGTTCTCAGAGCACAGCACTGTGTGTGTGTTGTGTAATGGGGAGATTTGCCAGTTTTAGGAGGGAAGTTATTTTGTTTTCCCTGGTTGCTCTGCACTACCTGCTGACACTTCCCACCACAGCAGCAGAGCAGGTGGGCCCAGAGGTGCTGCCTCTGGCCTGGCCTGTCACACCATTCCTTCTCTGCTGCAGGGTTTATTGGCAGCATTTTGCAGCTTTCTAGTGCATGAAAATGACTTTTACACAGATGCAGAAATTATATGCAACTATTTACCTCTTTCATAGCATTCTTGCAGGTTTATCTTCACTTTTCTAGCTTTTGAATGTCAGAGAAGACAGAGAAAGTATTATTTTTTAATACATGAGATACTAATGATGTTAGGTCATTTGGCAGTACCAAACATGCTTAAGATGCATTACATTGCAAAAATGACAGTTTAACAGGATATGCCTTTTTAATTTAGTAGCACTGAAAACATAATAAAACTTGAAAGAGGAAATTCTGTGCTCTGTTGGTTTTTCACAGTCCAAAAATCCTGAATACAGGATGAGCTCTTGGTAGAACCATAGGGGTGAGTGCAGCCCCTCTGTAAAATGCTAGGCTGCATTTTGGTAGCTCAGAATGACCCAATGGAGGCATCTGGTTATTTGACTACAAACTGCTTGAGTTTTGAGTCTATCAACAATCCAGAATGGCTCTCATAGCACAAGAAACACAGCACAGGAAAATGCTTGCCAAGAATAGGATGAAAACCACTGAGAAAGAAACAGGGCTATTTTCAAATTTCTAACATCATATTATTAATTATTATGAAGCTTTCCCTCATAGGGATTTTTTTATTTCTTTCTCATTGTGAAGTCAATCACTGCAGCACACATAATATAATTTCAAGCTTTAATTATAAAAGAATAGGCAATATGCTTTGAAGGCAGCAGAGAGATTTAGCTAACTCAGACATTTCAAGCAAGGCTCACATTTTTATTTCACCTTTTGTTCTTGCATTTGAACGTTTCAAGCATCCTGCTCTGTGAGAAGGTTATCCCTTACTGCATGGCAGGTCTCAGACAGCTCCCTGACAGGTCTGTCCCTGGAACCATCCCAAAGGACAGGGCTGGATGGGTCAGGGGAAGCAGCCCCAGCACTGACTGAGCAATTCTACTTGGAAGGGCACTGGTGGAACCTCAACACCTGGACTGCTACAGGCAATAAAGGCCAACAAAACATGTTGTTTGGAGCTGCTTGTGCAGGAACAGGAATGGCTTCTCTGCTCTTTGTGCTGGACTTCACATGAGCTACCACAACCCATTCACAGTCACTCATCTCAGGGCTCGTGAGGGTGGATATGAGACTCAGTGACATCTTTATTTACCACCTTTCCAAAGGGTTGGGGATCTCTTTAAGGCACAGAGCACAAGTTTCACTCCCCCATTCCAGATGCAAGATTTTTGAAGGAAAAAGAATTGGCTAAGTGCATTTGAGGTTCAGCTGTTGTCCTTTTGGAAGGGTGATCACTACATTTATCAGTAGAGGGCACAAGAAAACTGCAGTCCTCATCAAACATGCATCAAACTCAGGGAGGGCTCCCAAGGTGACTCCTCAACAAGCTACAAAGTTAGTAGTACCTATTCTGCTTAAATTTAAAAACAAAACAAAACCCTGGGCCTATTGGTTGAATAAACACTCTTAGTCCATCTGAGATAAAACTTGTGATATTAATAACTGCAGGATGTTTCAAACATCCAGCTATCTGAAAACCTGAGTGCCTGAAGATGAGGATTTATAAATTGCAAATAAAAGACCTGGTCCCCAGTGATATCAGGCAAATGAACAGCATGTTGGTAGATGGTAAATCCTAAAGCACAAATAATCTCCTTAAACCTACATCTGTGAGACCTAACAGTGAACTTACAAAAATATCTGTCCCTTATACTCAACAGAAAAGAATTTAAGCAAACAAAAGATGAGAAACAAGGTGGCCAAAATGCTCTTCACTGCTGGGTTGTTGAACTCAGAGCACCATGGTGGACCTGAATTGATTTGGCTGAAAAGAAAACCAGCCCACCACCTACAATTTGCAATGCAAATTGCAGCCCATTATTTAATGTCATTATAAAAAAAAAGCAGCTGTGGATGGATCATCCTCAGTAACCAATATATTTTAAGTGAGGATATCATCTCTTATCCTCACTTAGGGTAGATGGAGTTTTGAATTTAGGATGTTGCAGTTCCTTTGAACTCTACTTCTCTGACAGATCTTCCAGTTTCCAAAAAGGCACCAAGCAGTTACACAAATGCTCTGTACATTGAAGGACTAGGTTCTTCTAACTCTATCAGGAAGAGTTAATTAGTAAGCTGAATATTTAGTGAAAGCCTATTTCCAGTTCTATTTAAGGATTTACTTCCAGATGTTACTGCAGTGCCAGGCTGGGAAAGATGTAAACTGGGGTAGATCCAGACTGAGCCTCTGAGACATAAACTGTCTCTACTATTGTGTTTTCAATGCAAAGAATGACATTTGAAAAGAGTCTTCTCTTCACCAAGTCAGTCAAAAACTTAACACAAAATTTGTTACCTAATTTCCCCATTTCATTTGTAGTTGTTTGTAACAACCTGCCCTTGGTTTGATGTGGTTTATGTACTCGCACCTTCCTCACAAATCCATTTCCATCATTCCATTTTAAGGGAAAAACAGGTTATCTGCTTCATGTTTATTGTAACACCCATAGATGGAGGACATTAAGGGCATTATTGCCAGTATTTGGCTGAAAAGCAAGAATACCTTTATGTCAGTATTTATGTTTCCACAGATCCAGGAAGGTACCTCCATTTATATGCAGCATTTTAACCCTGGTCTTGGTTACTCAGACACTCCACCAATGACTGACTGTAATTTACAGACAGAAGATGACAAAGTGCCAATTATGTAAAGAGCTTTGAGCACATAAACAAATGACTAGTCCAGATTTCTGCCTCTGAAATTGCAACACCAAAGAGAGTGTTCTTTTATTTTGGAGAACAGAACTAGTATTTTTCCTTCTCTTGCCTCAATATCTTTATTGCTTAAACAGAAGATTTCAAAGGGGTTTTTTGTTTTCTGGTAATACATAGAGCACAAACAACATTCATCTTGGATGAAATAAAATATGCAATTAGCCTGCAGCTAAAGGACTTTTTGAGAAAAATGTGACTTTGGCTATCTCAATTCCTACTCTAAAATTTTTTCAGTAAAGGTGGAGAAACCCTTTCCGAGAAATCTTTTTCTAGGAATCTGCAGGCAATGTTCAAGTGAAATCC
Source organism: Poliocrania exsul (assembly GCA_035041345.1). Taxonomy (NCBI): domain Eukaryota; kingdom Metazoa; phylum Chordata; class Aves; order Passeriformes; family Thamnophilidae; genus Poliocrania; species Poliocrania exsul. Next base: position 15,619,213 of record JAWWLZ010000019.1, read on the forward strand.
TTGACTGAACAGACACTGCTGTGCTGAAACTGTAGGCATTAACTCTGCTGTTTAGAACACTCCACTTACAGGCAGGAAGTCAGGCATCATTAGCTGCCCAGGCTCGGGTGCACAAGTCTTATCCCATCAGATCCTAATGGCCTGGAAAGGAGAGAGCAGGCATGTGGATCTTGTCTAGATGGAGAAACTCAAACCTGAAGAACTAAGGCTTTCTCAGACAAAGCAGGGCAACAAAGCACTGGTTTACTCCCTATCCTCGGTGTTTCTGGCAAGAAAAGGAAGGAATTGTAATTAAAGTCTCACCATGTTTGAAAAAGGCATCTTGATTTTATGTGATTTCTGTAACAATGCCATGCAATCTGTGACTCAAGTCTGTTGCTGGGAGATGAAACCCCATAAATTAATTACTTCTGAGCATAACTCCCCTTACAACATCAGCACTCATTTTCTTGTGGACCTTCATGATGATAACTGAATGTTAATCTCACTTTTGCCAAGGCATTATAGGAAGAGCAACTGTTTCAAACTGGAGACTGTAGATCCAGCCCTCTACAGGTGTATGATAAAGCTGAAATGTTGTTATGAAAATAAAAGTAAAAACAAATATTAGAGCAGAAAAGGTAGGACAGATTGACATATGGCAGTTCATACTGTGCTCTTTATGTCTTTTTAGACTCTTGACTAGCCTTTAACTGTAGGTATGTCATTGCTCCATGCTCACTAACTCCATGAAAGCACAGGAGACAAGAGCTGGTCTCTCCTCTTCGTCTTCTCTGCCTTTCTCTGCTCTGCTAGACATGGGAACATTGAGAGTTCTAGTGATCCATTAAAATCCTAACTACTTGGAAACTTCAAGCCTGTGGCTTGGGTTCATTTTTTTCCCTTTTTCTTCACCACAGGTGGATAGACTTGCCCTCTCAGTACCTGGCAGGCTGAGTGCAGCACAGTGAGAGAACACTCACTGTTGGGCAGCATTCCCAACAGCATGGATACAGCTGCAGCCATTCCCAGGAAGGAGTGGATGCTGTGCTTGGGTAAGATGCAGTGCCAGGAGGGTTAATTAGATCTAGCTGGCCTCAACAAGTGGGATGTTTTGGACTACAGCTGGCTTAGCTGCAGCAGGTATCACATATTAAAAACACATATGTAACATGTCTGATAGAGAAAAGGCTAATCCTGTAGTGTGAGGTTGCTGTGCCACCAGGGCAGAGCAGGGCAGCAGCACTGAAGACACACACAGAGGAAGCCTCATGCTCATACCTACCTTAATTGTGTCATATTGACTATCAAAGGACATGGGGAATCTTAATGAAGCTTTAGAAACAGATAAATGAAAAAGCTAATGTGAAAACAAGAATTTCCCCTGCATTTTATCTGTTGGAAGATAACCACGTTTTGCACAATGCATTTAAATAAACACACATTTCCCAGGTTCTCAGTAAAAGTACCTATGCACTTCAATAACACTTTCAGGAATTAACATTTTTCATTTAAAAATGAAATAGTTGACAAATCACTGAGACGTTGGTACATTGTAGGTCAGTCTATTTGGTAGTTTTCTATAAGTTTCAATTCAGTACTCTGCATCTCTCATCACTAAACATGCAGTAAGGAGCTACTGAGGCAAGAATGTAAATCACAGCATCACAGAATATTCTGAGTTGGAAGGGATCAAGTGATCAAGTCCAGCTCTAAAGGGACTTGAGCTGAGCTGAGCTGAGCTGATGGGCCAGCTCTAAAGGCCCATACGGGGATCGAACCCACAGCCTTGGTGTTATCAGCACTGTGCTATAACCGAGATAATCTCAGTGGGAGTCTTGCTAAGACTTATTCTTCAGTGACTTCATTAGTTGTTCATAAACAGATTGGTTTGTCTTCAACTGATGCTCAGGAGAGTATGTATACAAATTTTGGGTTCAGGTTTAAGGTAAATAATGTCTTGTCTCCAGTTGCATATATATATATGTCAAAAAAGTACTATGGCTGGCAGAATATGATCCCTAGAGACTACTACTTATTATAAACAGTTGTGTTTATTGGGAAAGTCAAATGTAGACTAATTAACAGCTTGAACAATTCCTATATTTCTATCCTTAAATCAACTTGGTTTCATCTTTCTAAGCTTAATTATTATGGTGTGAACACCTACCCATGGCAGCCTCCTGGGGCTGACTAGAACTTTCTGTGTTGCAGAGACTGACAACTCCAGTCCTGCTGGGGCTGGTGGGACATTCCAGGGGGCAGGAGCACCTCAGGGAAGGCTGCAGTTTGTAGCAAAATTGAAGTCTTGGAAGATACTGAGCTGCACCCAGTTCAAATCAAAGATTGGCCTCCAGCCACTTCACCTGCAAAGAAATGCCACAGTCTCTTGATAACAAAAGTTGCCCACACTGGAAAACTACAACCACCTAACACTGGGCACACCTTTCCTGGGCTTTCCCAAGGGGTTTTGTGAGGCACTTAAGAGGCTTCCCTGCAGGATACAACTCTGTACCATCAGATGTAGCCCACTATTGCAAGGCTATAATCAACTTCTGTGCCCTTTGACATCCCTTTACCAGATGCAAGCCCTGAACAGCCACATTTTTTTTCCTTTCCATTTAATTCCTCACCTTGTATTTGCTATAGTAACAACTTTCAGCTGCAGGCAAATAAATCCTAAATTATGTGTATTGGGGAAAAGTCCATTAACCAAGATTTCATTATGTAAGTATTCTGTGGACATTCCTGCCACAAAAAGCTTAAAAATCTATAACTAAGTCTACAGCTGACAAATGAATAAAGTGGACTTTGGGGAGTTTGTTTAAAACCAAATACAATCCCCTCACACACAAAAACATGGTACTGGTAAAGAAAACAACAATGAAAACAATGTAGTCTCTACTGCAGACAACGTTATATCCATATGCTCTTCATACTTTCATAGGCAAAATATTTATTTATAAATATTACTTATAAAGGTAATTATTTTTATCTTAGTAGTTTAACCCAACAAGAAGGTTAAGAACAAAATTCAAGTAAATAGCAAAACCAAATGAAGATTTTCCAGTTAGGTACATTTCAGTTATTTTAACTGCTAATTAGAGGCATACCTATTATTGAGGTTTTCAGTAAATGCTTGGTCAGTGTGTTATTGATTAAATCCAATGTTTCACAACCTTTTGCTACCATAATACGAGGTTATATTGGCTCTGTGCCACTTTTTCACATTCTTACCCTATTCTTTCCTCTATAGATTAATGTCTACAGAAGATACCAAACTGCCAAGTCTGTTTTGATAGGTCAGTCTTTGAGCAAAGAGAGTCTGCTGCTGTTGCTCTAAATGTCTACAGTGAGGGGTCCTAGACCCTTAGTTTGCTCATGGGCTCCACTACAGTAAAGATTTAATTTTTTCCTTGCAATCCCCTTCATTCCATTCAGGATGCTCCTGTGTTGTTCAGCTCACTTCCACATGTACATGCTAAACCTCAGACTTCACTCCTGAAAAGCTTCTGTCTGAATTTGAGAGCAAACCCTGCCACAGTCCAGGCTGAGGAGCTGCCAGTCAGTGTGTCAGTGGGCCCAGCATGGTCCAAGTTGTCAGCCAGGGTCAGCCTCACTTGTCAGCCACAGTTAGGCACAACTTTATCTCATGATGTGAGAGGTATCATCTTAAAGG
>JAWWLZ010000019.1:15631996-15647273 GCA_035041345.1 Poliocrania exsul
GAGGATGAGGATGGGGATGGGGATGGGGATGGGGATGGGGATGGGGATGAGGATGAGAATGAGGATGAGGATGAGGATGAGGATGGGGATGAGGATGGGGATGTGGATGGGGATGGGGTGGGGGCAGCCTCCAGCCCCGATTCAGGGGAGCAGCGCCCGCGCTGGTGCGGGGCGGGGGCGCGCCCGGGGGCTCCCCGCTCCGCCGAGGGGACCCGCGGAGATGCAGCCGCCCCCCCCGCGCCGGAGCCGCCCGTGCCCGCGCCCAGCCCCGCTTACCGAGCGCACCGCGCAGCGCGGCGGGGCCGCTCCCGCTCCCGCAGCCGCTCTTTTGTGTGGCCGCGAGCGCCGCGCACCGCGGCCCGCCCGGGAACCTGCATGGCTGCCTGCGCCGCCGCCCCGGAACCTGCATGGCGCACTGCGCGCTGCCTCCGCGCGGGCGGGGCCGTGCGGGATGTGCGGGGCTGTGCGGGGATGTGAGGGCCGTCGGCTGTGCAGGGACAGTGCGGGGGATGTGCAGGACTGTGCGGGGCCGTGCGGAGATGTCCGGAGACAGTGCGGGGATGGGGATGTGCAGGGACAATGCGGGGGATGTGCAGGACTGTGCGGGGCCGTGCGGAGATGTGCGGGGACGGTGCGGGGCTGGGGCTGTGCGGGGACAGTGAGAGCCGGGGGTTGTGTGGGGACAGTACGGGGTTGTGCGGGACTGTGCGGGGTCGTGTGGAGATGTGCGGAGCTGTGCGGGGCCGTGCGGGGACAGTGCGGAGACAGTGCGGGGGATGTGTGGGACTGTGCGGGGCCGTACGGGCTGGGGACTATGCGGGATTGTGCGGGGCTGGGCGGGGCGGGGGCCGTGCGGAGCTTTACGGGCTCTGTGCGGGCTGTGTGGGGCTGTGCGGGGGCTGTGCGGGCCGAGCCCCGCACGGACCGTCCCCCCCAACACATGCGCGGCTCGCACCGCTCCGTGCCGGCCGCTCCCGGGGCGCCCCTCGACAGGACGGGCACAGTGGCCATGGACTAAAACACGGGAAGTTTCACGTTGACGTGGGTTGAGGGTCCCAGGGAGGGTGTGGAGTCCCTCTCTGGAGACATCCAAACCCACCCGGACACGTTCCCGTGTCACCTGCTCCAGATGACCTGCCTGGGCAGGGGGTTGGACTGGAGGATATTCCGTGGTCCCGGTGCCCACGGCAGGCGCTGATCCAGCACTGGGCACCGAGCAGAGCTGGCTGCGGCCGCCGCATCCCCCGCGCCCTTCCCGAGCCCCTGGACCAGCAGGGATGATCGCTGGGAGCTCCATCGGGCTGTGCCACTCGGCAAGGCCACCCTGCCCCGCGGGGCTCCCCTGCCCTTGTCCCTGAAGCACAGTCCGGAATGCCAGCCCGGGAATCCTGCTGGGTAATGGCCTCTCCCCTCCCTGCTCTCTGAGATGCTCCAGTGCAACAAAAATCAAATGAAACACCAAAAGTCTGAACATTACAGCAGGGGACAGCACTGGACTTAGTCACATTCCATCACGTGGCCAGATTTATGAGAGCAAATCATGATTTTTACGCCTTTGATGCCAAAGGGTTTTCGATTTTTTTGATTTCCACATTTTGTAGATTTTAGGAACACAGTAGCTGTAGATTTTTAGTAGGTTAATATTTCTGGCTTAAGTTTAATGTCTTTCTATTGCTACCCTTGCCCCAGAATGGGGAGCTCAAATTCCTTTAGTTATTTAATTTTGTTTAGACTCTCTTCAAGGTAGAATGCTGAGGACTATCAGAAGGCCTGCAGAACGAGACATAAACATAAGCAAACAACCTTGGGAACATTGGAAGAACTCCAGGAGCCCGAAGAAGAGGAGATGATGAAGACAGAGGGTCTCATCGACCTCCCCCCCGACCCAATTCCTGGGGGTGGGACCAGGGGCAGGACCAGGGCTGGACTGAGAGATGTGTAAAGTAATGATTGGAGGGATCATATTAAAAAAGCCATGGAAACTAAGGCTTGGAGGACACGTGCATGTCATCATGTGTTCCTGTGGCCTTCGGCCTGTTATTAAAGGACTTTACTTTTTATCTTATCCTACACTAACGTGGCTCAGAGTCCTGCTTTGTTGGGGGGGGCTCTCACAGCATCACTTTGTGCAGTTATCACATAGATCCATCCCCAAGGATTAAAAATATAAGATTCAATGTGTACTATTTAAAAGCTCACTCAAGTGGGTTTCTCTAACACTTACAGTGAATGATAAACATCGTTGTTCCTCAGGCCTTTTATTATAAAAGCTCTAGATTTTCCTGCTGCAGCCAGGGGATAGTGATTACTTTGTATTTATAGGAACATCTATCTTAGGGCAATTATGACAGGACCTGCTCACAAGTGTGCAAATTTGAGCTTGTAGCTGTTCTTGGGTGTAAAAAGTAATCTTTCTCAGGATAGCAAAGGTGAGCAGCTGTCACAATGTAAATCCATTGCACTCCAGTCCCACAGCAGTCAGTGTTCCCTGGGATCACCGTGCCCAGCTCCGTGTGCTGTTTGCCTGGGGGAGCTGCCCCAGCTGCTGAGCAGCAACTCACAGTCCATGCACATGCAAAGGCCCTTCATTGGAACACCATTTTGTAGAGGCTTTCTAATCTTGTTTTTTGTTTAGTTGTTAAGATTTCTGTTAAGATTGACTAACTACAGAGTAGCCATTTGCTACTAAAGAGCTATTTTCTATCATGGTTTTCCATGGTGACTTTCCCCATCTATCTCTTTGTACATACTTAACTGACTTTGGTTTTCCTTTGAAGGTTATGAGAACTCAAACATTATCTACACTGCAATGCATATATGTTTTACACAGAACTACAGCATATCTACAAGTACAATCTGTAGTTGGGTTGTTTAAACATTTTAATTCATATTATTAATTCTCAAAATTGTTAACTTGATGAAATAGCTTCATATACATAAGGAAGTTTCCCTTTCTCAGTCAATATATCACAAACAGTACTTCCAGCTTGGTAGGGCAGGTATATGTTTGGAAGTTCCTGCAGCTGCAAGTATTGTACTACAACTGACCTCTCAAAGACTGCAGAGGTCCCAAAGGGAGAGTGACGTATTTTTTTAAACCTCTTAAAGTTTTTAACAAACATTCTCCCTCCACCTCATTTTGGAGACAGTGACTCAGACAGATGGTTATTATAGAAAATGACATAGCAAAATGGAAGGTGAAAAAATGTACCTCTCTGTTGCTCTTCAATTTCTGGAAATAATCCTTCCCATATAAGCCAGCCATGGGTGCAGAGTTGGATATTTCCCCTATTTAATGCAAACTGTGCATCATCACATACACCTTCAGAGTACCTGCAGTTACAAAAGCTGCTTCAGAACTTTTTTCTCTAAATCATGTTTTAAATGTATCTTTAATACTGAAAAAAATGCACTGTTAAAAATAACTAAAAATCTTCCTTGAAGACCTACTTTATAGAAGATTTTAGTACTTATTTGCTATTTTTATAGTAGCAAAGCATAAGTTAAAAGGCCATTTTAGATTACATTTAGAAAAGTCATGCAATGCTTCAAAATGTATCATAACTTTAAAATGTATGAGAATGCATTTGTAAATCTATGCTATAAACTTTGCAGCTAACAATGCTCTTCAACAATATACAAAAGAGTGCAAATGAACATTAAAAAGGTTGACATAATTTTATATATATTTAAGGATAATACCATCACAGGATACAAACATCACTCCTTCATAATAAGACAAATTTACATTTCATAAACTGTTCAAAGTGCTTTGAAAATGCTTATCAAAGGTGACAGATTCTGCATTCCTAAGAGGGTGAGATCTTCCATTGTAAAATGTCAACACTGGGTTATTAATTTACACATTGTTGTTAGTTTCCATTTTCATAGGAATTAATTGGTCAGACTCACTGATCTTCTTACTCTGTTTCACAGTCTAATAATTTGGTCAACATGGCAAGTGCTTTGGTAAATGAACTTTGTATTGAAACAATTAACTCTTAATCAAGGGTTCTTAAGTCCAAAAAACCCAAGTCAGATCACTACAGAAGGAACTTCTTGTAAGGACAGAATCAGATGAAATGCCAAGGAAATCATTCAGAGCTCCTACTGTAAGAACCTTAAGTAGGTAATGTAAACACCTCCATGTTTCATGGTCTTTCTGTGAGATTCAGATTTGCAAAACTGTAAGATCAGCTTTTAAAAGGCATAGAATTAGCTCTTTTCTCAGCTTTTTGGGTTTGCTTCTAGGTTTGTCTCATCAGAGGGATTCACTCTGCAGCCTGTTCTCCTCCTCCCACCTAGAAGTGACTTGAGGGTTGCATAGAGGAAGTAAAAAAAGATATTTTGCATCATTTAATTATGAGCCCTTAACTGTCTGAGTAATGTTGATAGAGTTCAGAAAATTGTGTCTTGTCTGCCTTAGGCAGCATAAGATGGGAACATGCTTAAGCTCAGAAAGGAAAAAAGGCACATGGAGAGACTGGAAAAGGGAACTTACACTTGACAAGTGACCCAAGCATAAGAAAATTAATGGACAAAATATTAACACTTCATCTTCTGAGAAGGTTGGCATTACCAGAAGGGAAGGTTTCACTGTACCTTTTTAAAAAAACCCAACCAACCAAACAAAAAACAAACTAAAAAAAAACCAAACTAAAACCAAAACTGTCAAAGCCTAATTGTCTTTGAGCTAATCAGGCTCCAGTTAGTTCAATCACTGTTCTTCCCAGAAGCTCTATACTGTTGTAACAGGATTGCATCATGAAGTGTCCCTCCACTGGAAGAAGCAAATCTCAGTTCTCTCTTTCTCTCGTTTCCATCCCTGAATTTCCACTGTTTTTCTTGATGTTACTCCTCTTTTATCATCATGGCAGTGACAAAAAGTAGGGCCCCTGTATCTAAACCCCACTCCAACCCCTTGGCAAGCCAGAAAAACAATGACTTGTGAAGGCTGTCTGATTTAAGGGGAAGGACTACACAATTTCTACAAATATAGGAGTCCCAAATACAGGGAACCCTGTTCCCACTGAAGTCTATGGGAATTCAGCTTATGAACAGCAAACTTCTCTCAGTCTTAGCTGTACTCAGATCCTGTAGCTGTTCATCTCCCTTGCCTATTCCTTCCAAGTGGAAGTGGGAATTCTTCTGCCTTGTAGTGTATAGCCAGATGAGTAAGGGGGTCTGATGCCACCAACACCTTTGATAAGCATGACCCAGTTTGGGGTGATGACTAATTTGCAGACCTAAACTCTCCTTTTGAGGCAGTTGTTTATTTTTGATAACATCTTGACTTCCACTCTAGGTGGAGTCAGATGAAATGTCTAAATTGAGAGTGAGAAAGGAGCAAGACTTAGTTACAATGAACAAAATCCATCAGCTGAGTTAGAGTCAGACACCCCCAGTCAGTCACTCAGGAAACTTCCTGGTTACCAGCTAAAAAGCACTTTTGCTGATAAGACAGGGAGCACAAGCAAGCAAGTAGAGTAAGGATTGTTCACTCAAAATCTCCATTCCTCAGTACCACACCAAGCTCCTGCTCTGAGTGTATTGATAGATGTCATACACTAAATTCATCTCCCTCAGACAGGACAGAGAAATGGAGAATGAACCAAGGGAGCACTGCCCTGTTTTCTATAGCACCAAACTAAGGGTATTAGGTTCAAAGACTTCTGTTCAATTATCTTGACATGTAACCAAGTGAGGCTTCCAGTCTTGGCATTCCTATACTAGTTTTGCAGAAAAGATGCCTCCTTGTCTTTGACAGAATGGAAAGACAAAAGCAGCTTTGCTCATAGAATGTCTCCTAGAATGGCAGAATCATATTTCAGGAATATTAAACCATTCTGCATTTCCATTGTGAGCCTCAGGATTTCTAAATTCAAAGGGGTTTAGATCACCAACTGCCCTCTAAACAGTGATTTGATGAAACACAGGAATGCCATGCAAGGCTGTATTTTTCTTAAAATATGATAGAAGGAATTTTGAGTACAAAATTATCTCTTCTCTTTGGCTTTATAGAGATTTTTTCAGAAGTCATGAGGAAGCACCAACGTCTTTAAAGCCCTGTTTAAATCTCAGGTCAACATTATACTTGTATTTTGTTGCAGCAAACATGACACACATCCAAAGAATTCCATTCTGGTAAGTAAGAACTCCTCTAGACTAAAATGAACTTACTTCATATCAAGCTGGACCTTTTCACTGTGGATGCAGATTGTGGTTTAGCTAGGAAAAAATATGACTTTTTAAGGGTTAAGAAAACTAGAGAGAGACAAACAGCAAGTCTTCAATTTCTAAAGCTGTCCAGTCAAAACAAACCTATAAAAGAAACTATCAGGATAATGCTTGGTAATGTAGACCAAAAAAGTGAAGTCTGTCCATAAATAAGTCAACCACCTGTGACTGCACAATAAACACACTGGCAAGTTCTTTAATGCTGAGGACACTTGGCACAACCAAGACTTACATGATGTGTGTTTTCCACTGATTTTCTAAGTGCTTTTGCACAGGAAAACCAGATCTGTAAAGAAAATTAAAAGCTTAATCACTGCTTTTTCATGTCTCTCCCACATCTCCTTCTATGGATGAAGCTCGAAAAAAAGTCAATAACTGAAAAAACTAAAATGTGACAAGTACATTACACTCTGAAATATAGATCAGGTAAATAATATTTCAGGTCCTCTTTTGGCATTGCCTGCATATCCACAGAGTTCATAAAACAACTAAATGATGATGTATGCATGGCAACTTCCTTGGCAGTAATCGTTATGCCAAGAAAAACTTATTTACTGATTGCAGACACCCATACAATAACTGACAGATTTTTTTATTCATGAGCCAATCAATCAGTGTGAAGCACAGATGGGGAATGGTGAAAACAGAAAATGCAAGGTTCATTTTTCCTTTATTTCTAAAGGGAATGCCTGAGCTATAGTGTTGTCACTGAGAAGTGGGTCTCTGCTCTGAAATGTAGAACAAAATACCGTAAATTGACTCAGAAACTGTGGAGTTTCTGTGCTTACAGAGGCAAAAATTGTGCTGCAAACAGGCAACAAAACATAAATTACTGTGGTACATATGTAACCTGCTTGGTGTAATTGTCTTTAGAATCACAGAGAATTCAAGAAATGCCAATATATTAATTCTGAAAATCAGATCAGCAACAAAACCAAACCAAACCAAAACAAAAGACCCCCAAATCTGCAGCACTGTCAGTACCCAAAAGCTGCACTTAATCTGTGGGATTGAGCTTGTACAGACTGAACACCACATCAATATTCCCAGCAGCAGCTCAGTAATTTCACAACTGTTCCATTGTTGTATTTATGAATATTCCAGCTCAAGCTTGCTCAAGTTCCACAAGGACTCCATGGCAATCTTTAGGGTGAAGAAAAATCACAGGTTTGCCATGTGCACCTATTCTTGGCTCTTCACTCAGGATTCGGATCTGTTTTTTCTTCAGTTCTGTCATAGCTGCTTTTATGTCATCAACCTTGTAAAAAAACACAGTTCACACAAATTAACATATGACACTGTCATTATGCAGATTTTACATTTAGTAACAAGAACATAATTCCTTACGAAAATGTTATTTTTGAATTCTAATATAATTCTGAAAAGAAATTAAATTATAAAAGCATTTTAAAACATCTATCTTAAAATAAAAATACTGCAAAAGTTTGCATTTTTTATTTGAAGATTTTGTACAATACTGTTTAAACAGATTATGTTATATTTAAGAAATTAATAAACTGAAATCCCTCATGCACAAAGCCCATTGATTTTTTTATGCTGTTACTTTATAAGGATTCCATAAATAATCTAAACTCTGCACTACCATTATTAGGAAGATATTGCCTTCAAACTATCAATTACTAAAGAAAAATACCTCCCTTTCTAATTGATGACAGAACAGTGACTCATTAGATGCTGGTGAAAAGGGAGGGCAATGGGCAGGAGGTAAATGAAAGTCCCTTTTAAATTTATATATCCTCCTTCTGAGTAGGTTTAGGTTCATAAGGTTTCCTAAGGAAAAAAGCTTGGAATTATCAAAAATCTACCCAGAACAGGACCTGTTCTTCCTACTGAACTTAACTATGATAATAGCCATTAATATAATATTTCAGTACAGTTTCCTACAGAAAACATAATTAACAAAAACAGGCCTATGCTGTGTAGTGTGATCTGAAGTCTGATGTCATCTCATCCAATGAAATTGGAATTTTCCAAAACCTTAAATGCATTCCTTTTTTGAAATAATAAACTTAGCATTCAGTGAAGAAAATTCAGAAATCAATAAAGACCTAGAGCTAAAGTAATAGTGTTGCTATTTTTCAAAATTCAGATATCTGGACGTAATTTGGTGAATAAACTCTCATGATGCCATTGAGAAGAAGGAAATACCTGGCTTTAATTCAGAGGAACAGACACCCCCTAATTTCTACTCATTTGCAGCTCTAAATTCTAAACTCACTTCAGTTTTTTTTACATGCAAAGATTAAATTTAATTATCACTGGTCAGCATTAATTTAATTTCTTCTTAAAATATTAAACTTGTATGAAACACGTTTCCTATCAAACCATCTGTCTAAATTTTCCTTTGTATAAGACAGAAGGAATAAATTAAGAGTATTATGACAAACTTGTTAAGAGTATTATGATAAACTTGTTAAAAGTATTATGATAAACTTCCTCTCCTGTATGGAAAGTGCTTTTACAATTCAGCTTTTTGCACTAAAATTTTTCATAGAGAGATATTTCTAAAAAATATTTTTTTAAATTTCAAATGAAGAGTCGACTGACATTGAAGTTCTTTGATAGTTTTTATTAAAGCCATTTTTGCTCTACTTGGAAGACCACTTATCTTTGAAATTTTAAGATAATTCCATTTTGAGGAGAATGGAAAATTGCAGTAGGAAGCTTAATATCTTTATGATTATGGCAGTGACCAGATTTGTTTTCAGTCCCACTTAAACAGCAGGTCAGCTTTTTTCCCTGTGTAAATTAGTCTATAATCTTCCATTTGTCCTTACTTGGAGACAAACATGAGGGACTCAGGCCAATCTTTTTCTCAATTTTTTAATTTTTAAAAGCTACTATTATTTTTGCATAGAGATTATATTAGTGAATTACAAATCTTCATTTAGGAAAATCTGGTTGCAAGTAGCACTAGTTTATTCATGGAAACTATCTGTTAGATTATCACTCCTGGTCTGCTTGTACACAGTTATAAATTTTCTTTTTCAACAGAAGATTCTACATTGTCCAATTTGTATAATCCTCTTGTCCCATTCTTCTCAATTTTTGTATGTAAATTGAGTAGTAAATGACTTCCCTTGAGAGTCATCTTTTGTTCATCTGGAACAAGATCATCTCTCACAGAGAATGGAGATCTACATAGAACAATTTCAGCTGGTAACAAATATTTAATGCTTTTTAAACAGTATTACATAAACTTGAAACTCTTGGGGACTCTGAGCAATTTTTGCTGAGAAATGCCCACCATTTCTTTCTCTTGTACCTGTGAGTAAGAACCACTGGTCTTACAGAGGGTTGGAGGGTTTTTTCATTCCTACTGCAAATTGCTTCTTTCTTCTACACTCCCATTTCCTAACAATTAGGGACAATTTAAACAGAATTAATTTTCCTACTCTTGATCATCTGCAAATAAGCAAACAATGCAGGAAAAATTGCAATGCCTATGACTATGCACAATTTCTCAATTCTCAAGGAAAGCACACAACTGGAAAGGCTGGTCTCTATAGATGTATTCTGAAAACAGTTTTTACTCACATCAGTAATCCCATTACTTTTTAATATTACACTTTGCATAATTACAGTTTGAAATAATAGTTTGTAAGACTCAGCTCTGTAAAATATTTAGAACATGTATCATAGGCAGCAGCAGGAAATTTTGCATGAAACATGTACACTAAAACATGAATATCCTAATTAAGGTAAATACTTTACCCAGCACCTTTACATCTCTGACAGACCAATCCCTCTTGGTTGGGCAAGGAAGGACAGAAGGAACTCTGGAGGCTTTGCTGCTGTTTGCTAAGCACAACTGACAAGCTTTTTTGACTTCAGTGTATAATTATCAATTAAATATCAAACAGAAAGAAACTTTTAAAAATCTAAATTATGCCTTAGCTTAAACCTACAACTTTCTTTTTCCACAGTATGTCCTTCTGTGCCAGGAAGTCAACACCTCTCCAACACTGTTCACAAGCCCTTGGGGTGTCCACCTGCCATAGTGGCCTCTCAACCCTTTCTTCCCCAATTTAATTTTTATAGTATAAAAGAGGAAAAAATGATCATGTAGCTCATGAAATTCAACTGTGATTTCCAAAACAGAAAGAAAAGGCATGTCAAAGACTTGAGATGAGCTCAGTTGGTTCAAACTTGGCTGTAATAATGCCAAGGTCATGGGTTCAATCCCCTGTGTGGGCCATTGACTTGAGTTGGACTCGATGATCCTTGTGGGTCCCTTCCAACTCAGAATAGTCTGGGATTCTGTGACTTCTTCTTATGAAATAAAAATGTTCACAAATATGACAGCCTTATATATTTGTTCATGACACAGTTCAAACCTATGAAAAAACAAGCCTAGTTTAATATATCTTACTCTGTAATATATTGTGTTGAAATACCTCAATGCAGATATGGTGCATTCCTCCAGTCTTGTTTTTTTGCAGAAAACTTGCTATGGGACTTTTCTCTCCTAGGGGGTGCAGAAGCTCCAGCTTGGTGTTGCCCAGCTCCACAAAGACAGTGTAGACCCCGTGCTCAGGCAGAGGAACAGCCTCGCTCACCCGAGCCCCCAGCACGTCCCTGTACAGGGACTGGGCTTTCCCCAGGTCGGGCACTGCGATGGCCACGTGGTTCAGCCGGCCCAGTTTCCACACACAGCTTGGAATGGTTTGGGAAAAGGACTTGGATGATGATAGAACTCGTGCTGTGGGAGCTGAAATCTGCAATCTGGTAAGAAGCCCTGAAGAAAAGTAAATAGCACTGATATGATACAAGGTTTTTGAGAAAGGATCAGTATCTGCCCTTTCCCCTTTAAAGGCCTGGAGAACTGTGATGCCATTTAGTACTAACAGCTCAATGGATGTTTTTTTCAGAGACTGTGTAAATATTCTGAAGTATAAAGAGAAACAAACAAAAAAACAACCCCCCAAAACCCCAACCCAAACCAGACTCCAAGTTGGTGTAAATCCTTCCATATGCCTGTTAAAAAGAGGAATACGTGACCAAACGTAACATTCAACGTTACAATGTGCTCAAAAGTGACTTCTGAACTTTCCAGAGCTTCTTGAAAATAGAGGAAGACATTAGGATGTAACTATATATCTCAAAACTATAGCAAACAAACCAGAAAGCCCCAGATGAAACCTTGGACAGAACTGATACTGCAAGATCCAAAAGATAAAAGACTTGAGCTCTCAGATGTCAGAACTATCTCCAGAACAGAATTAAATGTCATGTGACATCTGAGGCTTAAGGAATCCTCAACTCTCCTGAGTTTGATTTCTTATCTTTCTCCAATTAAGTCATTTGCCCTTCTTACTTTTGACATGCCATAGAGCTGTTATACTTTGTTTCACTGATCCATTTCAAGATTCTTAGAAATGTTTCAGTTTAAATACTTTAAACAGTATCATGTCCAACTGACCAATAATAATTTAGATTATTGTGAAAGTATTGTTTGCTTAATTTAAGTTTCAGCCACTGGTTTCAGTGTGACTTACTAAAGAAAAAGAATATGATCTGGCTCATCATAAATGAAAAGTTAATTATAAAAAATACTGGATGACCATGTGACACAAAGGGTAGGGATGATAAGTAGAGAAAAGATGAAGTCATGGAAAAACACAGTGCCATGAAAAACAGCTTAGATTCCATCTCCAGAACTCTTCATGGATTGCTCTGACAAGGCAATACTGATCTTTGCCCTGTGTCACACTGCTGTGTTGCTCATAAGTAGTTCTAGGCTTGCTTGTTTTAAAAAAAGAAAAAATCACAAAAACCCCCTCATCTAAAATGAGGATACTTACAAATTAATTACATTAAATAATCTGTCATAGTACTAGAATCTGGAGAGGTTGGGGGTGGGGAGGAATTGTGATTGTCATCAGTTGTTTCCAGCACTAGAATTAGATGAAAGGATATATTCATAAAAGCCACACTTTAATTTCATGCCAGTGTGCTTCAGGCCCAGTCAGAGCTCCCAGTGCCTCAAGGCCAAGCCAGAGGCATCTCAGCATTTTGCAAGTGTTTGAGGCACTCTTAGCTTTAAACTCACAGATGTGCTGCTTTGCTAAGAGATTGTGCCAAGCCTGCTCTGAGATTCTGGATGCTTTGCCATACACTGAGGGCAGCCTGGCCTGCCTCTTGGTACTCTGGAAGGTCACTGGGAGCTGTAAGGTTGGTGGGAGCTGTAAGAAATCAGCTTAACCTCACTCTGTGAAACTGAGAGCTCCCATTCCATGGGAATCCAGGACTCTACAGCTATCAGTTCATTTTTCTTCCCAAAGACAACTGATGCAGTCCTTGAGTCTAAGCCTTTCTGAGCATTGTGTTGTGATGGAAGAAGAAATTTTGTGTGCATTTGACACTTAAACTTACAACATGCAAAGTATCTGTTACCAAGGACTTGGTATCACAAAATTAAGTCTGTTCAGAATCTTCTGAGAATACAAGCCCAACATCCTACATTAAGTATTTCCAGAAGCTTGTCCAGGTCTGTAAGTAACTGGCCTGGAGCATTTCTTGCCAGACTTTCACACAGTCCATCCTGTCATCTCTTTCACCACAGCCAGAAGCTCTGGACAATCCTTTTTCCTTTGTTACCTTTAGGCTGTCACACTGGTACAGCACAGCAACTACTTTTCAACTTCTTACACGTCCAAAAAACCCCTAGAAACTTCTACACAGAAGAAAAATACCTGGTTTTCAGATGTCTGTGCTGAACTATTTTGTAGATAGATTTGCCATCTAAATGCAGCTGGATGAGGTGAACAAAGTAATTCCCTGAGGAAGCAACACTGTGCAATGCTTATAATATAGAGAACAAACATGCAGTGTCCAGGTGGAGTGATTAGAAGCATGGATAATTAACTAAAGTCTGCCCAGATCACCAGCATAAATGTGTCCAAAAAAGAAAAAAACCCCCAACATGTGCTAGAGAGTCTTTTCTGTCCACTTCAGCTTCTGTTAAAGTAGTTCAGCTTCCTACAGTAACTTCTTAATTGCTGAAGCAAGAGATGTCCTTCCACTGGAGGAAGGGCAGTAATCTCCAAATGAGAAAAATCCTTTGAAAGAGAAAGATCACTTACTACATAATTTGTTATGTTTTCCCAGAGCCTTTTATTGTTTTACTCTCTCTTTCAAATATGAACAGACCACAGCTCAATAGAAATACTTAACTGATGGAGGGGTTTTTCCAAGCAATCTTTGCTAATGGGGAAGAATGGGATTTTTCCAATTCTTTTTTACATTTCCCATCTATAATTCTTGCTGCACTTCACTCAGGGCATGTGACTACATGGTTATTATTGTTTAATTTGTATTTTTTCTATTTTCAAGTAAATTGACAGAGACAGGCTGTTTCTCAGCTCTTACTGAAGCAATAGCACAAATACTAGAAAATGCTCTTTCTGTTGGGTTCTGCCCAAGAAAAGTTTAATTTTTGTGGTGTTTCCTGGAAAGAACAGATTGAAGAAGTCAAGTATATTCCCAAGATTCTTGTAAAGTCAAAGATATTTAAATGCCCACTCATTTGGGCATTTACTTATGAAGTCTTGTGAATTTATCCTAGCTCTAGTCACATGCATACAGAGCATTAATTTTAAACCCATAATTGGATTGAGATTAAACAAAAAGCACTTGTGCTTTTCTTGCATTATCTAGATTAGTAACTATATAGATTACTTAAAATTCTAATCTTCTTCTAATCCAATAATCAAAAAATGCCCATGCAGTGAAAAAAAAAGCTTTTCAGCAAACCAAAATGAAAACTCATCCCTTCCACGTTTCAGGAAAGCAACACTTATATTTATGCATATATATCCCACAACTAGTCCTAAACTGTTGTGGCTAAATTCTTCAATCACAAAAGCATTTCTCCACTGACTTACTGAATCATTCAAGTAATTATTAACTTTCTCCAGGGTTAAAAAAAAATACTTTCTGTGCTTCTTTTGAAGCCAGAGGACGTGCCTGGAGCATCCATCTGAATTTGTCCTGCCTGAAAAACCTTCATATGCTGACCCAAATCCCACGTGAAGTTTGAAGTTGCTTCTCCTGGTATACACATCATTTGCCCCTACTGTTTTTTCTTTTATACCTCACTTTTTAAACACTGACAATCAAATCTGATTTTTATTTGCCATTTTGTCCTTTAGAGAAGATCCAGCTGACCCTGCTCTCATAGAAGGTTGCTGGCTTCCTACTCACAGTGACACTGCAGAATATATGCAACCTTTTCCAGCTTCATTTGAAGAATAGTTTTAAATTGATCTCTGTGAGGTTTATTCTATTCATGGCTGATTGATCTACCAGTATTAAGCACATCAGAGTTTAAATGTACAGTGATACCAAGTTATACCAAGAGAGGGTTACACTCTGTGACAGAGCAGATTATGAAGTAACAAGTCTGAAGTACCCCATGAACTGAGATCCTCATCCTCCAAATGTTTATTCACAGGCTTGGTGCTTCTTATGTGGGGCAATGTTTGTTGACTTCCATGGCTAAGGAATCAAACACAACCCAAAGCCACCTGAAATCAGTCATGTGCTCTATGGGGAGCTTTCACAACAGTGGGTGGCACTGAGAACATTGTCACTGGGCATTGCTCTATTGTCAACTACTCTGCTGGAGAAAAGCTCCCAAAGCCTGGAGAGGAGGCTGTCACCAAAGGCAGTCTGGCACACAGGGGCCCTCTGACCAAATGGAGAAAGGCCATAGTCATAGAATCACAGAATCAGTTGGGTTGGAAGAGACCTCTGAGATCATCTAGTCCAACCCTTAATCCAACCCTACTTTGATTACAAGATCATGGCACTCAGTGCCATGTCCAGTCTCACCTTAAAGACCTCCAGGATCGGAGAATCCACCCCCTCCCTGGGCAGCCCATTCCAATGCCTGAGCACTCTCTCTGCAAAGAACTTCTTTCTGATATCCAACCTAAACCTCCCGTGGCAGAGCTTGAGCCCATCGTGCCCCCTTGTCCTATTGCTGAGTGCCTGGGAGAAGAGACCAACCCCCACC
>JAWWLZ010000019.1:15671811-15684130 GCA_035041345.1 Poliocrania exsul
GATCTGGTAAAGGGACTGGAGTTGGCCCAAGGGTTGGACTTGATGATCTCAGAGGTCTTTTCCAACCCAATCCATTCAATGATTATGTGATTCTTTGTCTGAAAATATGTTTTAAAATATTTTTAATGAAAAGAGCAGTGGAGTAGGATCTCCTGAAAGTGCAGATATTGGTAGGAATCCCACGATCAAGGCAATCAGTTCCTCCTAAGAAAATGAATACTGAATTTACCTCATCTTTGATTGGCCCTGTATGCTGGTTTTTACATCGACATTTCTGTGCTCCTTAAATCAATTGTTCTTGAGCAGACAGGTGTTCATGGGTGTTTCTGAATGCCTGCTTGTTCCCTGCTCCTTGCCAGGCCGTGGGCTGCATCAGGAAGGGGCTGGCAGACCCCCGTGTCCGCACCGGGCACCGCCTCTCGCTGCACCTGCGGGCGCTGCGCATCAGGGACTCGCCCAGCTGCAAGCAGTTCAGGGGCCTGCTGCAGGAGCTGCCAGCCATGGCTGTGCAGGACGTGACACATGTAAGTAAGGGAGCTGCTGCTTTCTGAGGAATAGCACCTCAGGAGGTCTTTTTCACTCTGACAAGAAAATACAACCAGGGAGACTCCTGTTCCATGCTCTGCGCCAGCCTCTGACTGACCAGTGCTGCAGGAAAATGAATACAAATGTGTTTCTAAAACAAAAGCTGCTCGTAATCAAATCCTTCTACATTGGGCAGCTTCTTAGCTCAAGTTAGTCAGCTGTACACTGGTTAAATTTGAATTGCTTTCTATGTGTTATGAATCTGATCAGCTCTAAACTCCGTTAATTCAACAGTAACACCCTCAGTGTCTTTCTGGCTGAAGAGTCTTATCAAATCAGTGCATTATCAGCAGGCCAAGCATTTTGTGTGTAAGAAGTAATAGTAACCTCCTGAGCTTGTTGTCAGCATTAGATTAATGGCTAAAAGAATGCCAATGTTCTTTTAGTAACCTTTGGGAGTTATGCACTCTCTAAATATGTACTATGCAAATATTCAGTGGGGTACACTTGCATCATATTGGAATGGATTTTTTTAACTCTTTCTTTTCCATACTATTGTAAAGATAATTCTGCTGGGTAAAGTAAAGCAGAGCCTCACTTGTTCTCTCTCCTCACCACATCTCTCCCTACAGTCCAGAATCTCCTCAGCCTTCTATATTCTTTCTCCTGCTCCTGCATATAGAAAGACTGTTCCCACCTGCCCAGCATTTTTGCTAGACATTTTTTTCTGAAAAAATTGCCAGTTTATAAAAGCTAAACAGAATAATTTCACAAGTTATGGCAGGTTAAATTTTATTCACTTGATTTTGGGAAACAAGTCTGATTCTGATTTGAAGAAAACTGAAAAGGAGGAATGTGTGTTTTAGGGAAGATCCAAATACATAGACTAAAGCTTTTTAAATGTGATGCTGGAAAGTAACCAAATGTTTTAATATGTTCAGGTTACAATCAACGGCAAGATGTGCCCTCACATGGGAATGGGCAAGTCTGTGTTTCTCCTGGAGGATGTTGGTGATGCAGAAGGAGGCGAGGACTGCAGTGGTTCCACAGTCATGTGCTCGGTTGAGGAGCTGGCATTAACTCATTACAGGAGGAATGGGTTTGATCAGGGTAACACTACTGTTTGTTTGGGCTGTTCTACAGTAAAATGCCTTGCAAGTAAAGAAGCTATTTACTAACCAGTTTAGTTAATAGACCAGTTTTAGCTGCTTTCATTAGACCAGAATTTAGTCTGATTCTGTTTCCTTCCCAGATGTCTCTAATACATCATTTTCTCACCAAAATGCTCTACTGTATTTTCAAACTCACCTGCTTCCTGGCCTTTAATTATTTTCTTCCTTTTTATACTGAAGATGGCTTTGAAATGTGTTTGTGTTTCTTCTTTATCTTCATAGCAAATCACTTACTTGGCTTTCTTACCAGTGAACAGCTATTTTATTTCTTAAGAGTAAAATGTCATTTAAGGGAGTGTCACTAAGGAAAGTGCTTTCTGGTACTGGAAAAACATGAAAACAGCATATACCACTAGCAAGGCACTTGGCATTTTTTTTAAAGGCTCTGTTAGTAGTTGTTTGTGTATTTTTACAACTTAGGAGCTGTGAAAAGCCATGGACAAGTAAGAATACATAGGTCTGTTTTACAGGAAAAAAAGCAATATACAGACAGGTAGGCAGGTTATTTTTTAAGATAAAATTTGTATCTTTATATAAAATATATTTTTAATACAGTTTTATATTATTGATATGTTCCAAAATACTGTTGCAGGAGAAGTGGCCATATCAGAAAAGGGTAAATGGGAAGATGACAGTATTCAGAATTTGGGAGAATGCCCACTCAGTTCCTGACTTCCACCACTCACCATTAATGTCTGTGGCTTGGTACAATCCTGAGCACACAGTGGGCAGCTGTGATTTAGTGCTGGACCTGATGAACCAGAGAGCTCAGCCCAGCACTGCACACACCCCCAACACACACATGCTCTCTGCTCTCTCTTACATGGATGGTGCATCATACACTGTGTAGTGCATAATAACACACCTACTCTGTGATCTGTGTGTTTGACATGTAACATTACCTATAACACTATAGGTAATGTACTTTATACTAATGGCAGAACACCCCTCACAGAGCTGAGGTTGGCAGGGAGCTCTGGGAGTCACCTTGTCCAACCCTCTGCTCTAAAGCCACTGCCCTGGACCACATCCAGCTGTTGAGTATCCCCAGGGAGCGTGACTCCACAGGCTGCTGGGCAACCTGTGCCACTGCCTGGTCACCTTCACAGTGCAAAAGTGTTTCCTTATGTGTATGTGTGTGTGTGTTCATATGTATATGCTCATACATATGTGTCTTCCTATGTTTAATAAGTGACAGGGATGAAAAAAAAAGGTGATGGAAAAGCAGTCACTTCTAGCAGACTGCTGCTCAGCTGTTATTGCTCAAAATGTTATATATATAAATGTGGTATATTACATATATACACACATGTATATGCATGTACACATACACATACATGTATACAGGTACATGTGTGTGTATATATATATATATATATATATGTAAATGTAATAAAACCAGTTTTATATATCCAAACCTTTGGTTTTTCATGTATTGCACTGTGTGTGCTGGCTGGGCATTGGTCTGCTGGTGAGTGCTTTTTGCAGCACATGTGTAGACATGCAGGTGAATGAATACATGTCTACATATATGGATATGCACAGCTCCATATAGGTATGCATACATATATGTGTATATATATAATATATAGCATCTCTATATAACCATTTAGTTGTCAAGATACTGCTTTTTAATGTTAAAAAGTTGTGTATTTGAAACTTGTCCAAGTAAGCCTTGTTGGCAGGGCAGTGCTCCAAGGCTGGGCTGTGCCTGAGGCCCACTGGGCAGGCAGCAACAGGCAGAAGGGGCAGGAACAGAGTGCAGTCAGTGTTCTGCTGTCATGGGAGTATGTGCTGCCTTCAGCTGGGCATGAGCCTCAACTGGCCTGTTCCTGCTTTGGCTCCTGGTGGTTTGTACTTCCTCATGAGATTGCTGTAGAAATTGATGTTTCCATTTTTATTCCATTTTGCCCTTTAGGTATTCATGGGGAAGGCTCAACGTTTCTTACACTCTATGGGATTCTAATGTGGGATATAATTTTCATGGATAACATACCCGATGTTTTCAGAAATTCCTATCAGGTAACTTAGAAAGGCTTTCTTTAGTTAATTTATTTACCCATTGCTATGGACTCAGTAACCATGTTAAAATCGTGTTTGGGATTAGATAAACATTTTATTCTGAGGGAGTTCCCAGACATATCTTGGTATTTCCTTCATTTTATTGTTTGTTATATTGAGTTTATTACTAAGTAATCCTCAGTAACCTAATTGCTATGTCAGTCTGGGTTCATGGTCAGATAGGCTGGAATTCATCTGGCTAAATGCCTCTGTCCTATAGCTGAGCTCACTGGGCAAAGTTTCCTTTACAGTTAGTGAAGAACACTGCTCTACCACAGCTTTGTTCATCTCATTTGAAGGTGACATGTTCCATTAAAAGAAAAAAGGGAAAAAAAAAGTCTGTTTCTTTTCAATAGCCTTTAAAAGGATGACCAGTTTTTAAACTCAGGTTTGTTAATGCCCCCCCTCCATGTCTATGCTTTTGGGACCATCCCTCCTTTTAGACAAACAAATAAGAAAACAACAGTAATAATTTTATATCTGCATGAGGTACCTTAAGTAGAAAAGTTTGTTGCACTGGGTGTTAAAATGGAATTTAATGAATGTTTGTGTTGTGGACATGTTCGAGTTAGATGAGCTCAATGTTGGAGTGGATTTGTAGTTAGGAAAATGATGAAGTAGGGCACTGTCATTCTGGGAATGCTGCTGTGCTGGCAGGTCCTCAGAGATGTATTTCCCTTTTCATACAGACATGCCCCCTGGATCTGTACACTGACAGCTTCTATGAGAACAGGAGGGATGTCATCGAGGCCAGACTGCAGCAGCTTCACTCAGCTTCCTCAGAGACACTGGCAAAGTTGATTGCTGATGTCTGGACCACTCAGGAGGGCAAAGCAGCAGCACTAGTGAGCTGGGGACGTTTTGTTTCCCTCCAGCAAGTGCAGGTGAGTAACTTGCCCAGCATGGACACTGATTAGGCTTCCTTGCCATTCAATCACAGATGGATGGCCCTGGTGTGTCACAGGTTGTACTGAGGCACTGAGTCATGGCAGAGGGGGGAATTGGGAAGAGGGAGCCTTGTGCTGAAGTCCCTGCTCAAGTACTGTTACAATTTTATGATGTGGTCGCTTTTCCTGCAACAGCAGTTGGGAACACAGCAGGGAAATTGCTGTAGAAAACATCTACTTATGTTTCCTGTTGCTTGAGACTAAACAAAAAGCTGAGCTGGACCATACAATGTTCTTGTGAGGGTTGGGAAATGGCTCTACAGGAAATTAAAGATAAACTGAACCAACTCCCAAACCTCTCTTGCAGAGCCTTGTCTCTTGCCTTGGAGGGCAGTTTCTGAGTGGTGTGTTCAGAAGACTGTCCAAGGACCTGCGTCACTGCCGGGGGGGCCTGCCCGACCTGGTGGTGTGGAGCACACACACCCAGCACTTCAAGGTATGCTGGGAGAGCTTGGAAATGCTCAGCTGCCTTACCTTAACCTGCCAGGACAGCCCCCACACACTGTACCTTCCTGTTGTGGGGCAGGTAAAGCTCGGCTGCAGCAGCCACGAGTAGAGGGTGATTATCTGCTCTTTCAGCACACTGTGCTGTAGCTTTCATGGGCATAATCAGGATCAGCAAGAATGAACACTGGAATAGGTCTTTGATTAAAATTAACATAAAGCAGCTGTTATCAGTCAGTCAGACACTGTTGTTATCCAGGGGTTCTTCTGGCACCACTTAGACAAAAACTTAACTATTTGAGTCTACAATAACTATGTGTGTGTCTGCTACAAAAATTGAGTAAACAGTCATGGTTTGTGTCTTGCATGGTAGAGGAATAGGTACTAGAAGACTACTGGTCATCTCACCTGCTGGAGCTACTTGTTATGTCTTTATAAAACATCTGAATAGCAAAAATTAGTTCTCTGGAACACCTGAATAAGTTGCTGTAAGGGGAGGTTGCAGGTGCTTGATTCTTGAGTACCAGAGATCTTCATTCACCAGGGCCACTGTGTTTTGGTGGGTGTTTACGATGTAACAGCCATAAAAGAATCCTTACTCTGTGGGGATGCTCCTCCAGTTCCTGCCCAGGCTCACTGCTAACCATGCCGTTTCCTTGCAGCTGGTGGAGGTGAAGGGCCCCAAGGACCGGCTGTCGCCCAAGCAGACGCTGTGGCTGAGCGAGCTGCGGGGCCTGGGCGCGGCAGTGGAGGTTTGTCACGTGCAGGCCGTGGGCAGCAGGAGCAGCCACCTCAGCTGACACACTCACCTCACCACGGGGGTAACTGGGGGGGTCTGAGGAAAGGGACATCACACACCACTGGCTGCTGCTGATTAAAAGTAGTTCCTTCTAAAATTCGGGCTTCTTGGAGTGTTACTGTAGTGCTTTCTGTCCACAGTTCATAACTTATTCTATTAGAGATTATCTGGGGGGTTTGCCAGTGAAGAGAAACAGCTGCCATCACAATGGTACCCCAAGAACATCCTCTACAATACACAATTTGGGGCATCAAGTCCTGGGCATTTCTGTGTTGCCTGTGTAGCTCAAATTCATGATGTTGTTCAAGTTCCCTTGCCGAGCACAGCACCTTTAGGGGATTGTCAGGACCAGTGTGGTTCTCTGTCTGTCCCCACTTAGTGTTATGTATTTGAATTTTGCACGTGAATATAAAAAAATACAGATGCTCAGTGATGGCAGAGGGCAAGGCATAAAACTCCAATGCTGTTTGAATGTGCTGCTATGTATGAAAATACAATTTATTTAACAGGTCCTTCTGTTGGGAATATTTCTGGTAGTTGGTCAGTGCCAACATGACCACACTCATTTGCAGTGTGTCATTCATTATAGTCAATTTTGCCCCACATAAATTGATTTGTTTGCTCATTAAGAAATATGTCAGTCAATTGGAATGGAATTAAAAAGATGATTTCCCTTTTAGGACACCAAAATCCCCTCAATTTTAGCACACAGCCAAGATCTTTTCTCTGGAGTCTTCATTTTCATACTGAGTTAAGTTTTCCTGCTATCAGAAAATCTGCCTACCATGCAAACAGCAGACACTGTAACAGAATACAGCAAGGAATTAACATCATTTGCACATTATTTTTATTAATCATCTTTCTACAGGACAGTGTCCCTGCTTTTCTTGGTAAAAAACACCCCCACACACATCCCTTTTTTTTTTTTTGTTAGAGGAAGTGAAAGAAAACCATGTGAAGTTTGCTGTGGAAAGGTATGAACTTTTATTGACTCTAATTTACTTCACATTCACAACTCAGCATCAGGATTTTATCATCTTCCTGCCACTGCTACTTTACTCAGTAAGTCATTATCAGGCACAAAGGTTTTAGTTTCAGTTGAAATGGTGAACTCTAAAACATCACAGCAACAGCATTAGAAACCTGCCTAGAGCAATCTGAGGTACAGATTTCTGTCTCTGTTAGAGGCAAATTTAAGATTTCATCCTTTGCTTAAATGTATGTTAGGAGTTTTTTGGTTTTAATATCTTTCCCTCTGAGAGTAAACCAAAGAGTTTGCCCAGCTTGCCACCTGTTCATCCAAATGCTGTTCTGTCAGTGGCACTGCAGGCAGGTGCACATTGAACACTTGTGCAGGCCTGGGCACACACACACAAACACACACACTTCTCACTGCATTTCTGGAATGAAAGACATGTCTGATACAGGGCAGGAGATGGAGGAGGATGAAGTTACCACTGAGCTCCACCTCAGCACCTGCTGCACTGGAGGGTCACTGCCCACAGCAGCTCCTGAGCTCCCTGCGTGGTTCCAGTGTGCTACAAAAGCCATTGCACAGCCAGGAACAGCTGAAATAACACACATTGTCTACAAACAGGCAAAAAAAGATGAGCTGCTTGGTAGCTTTTCTACTCTTGAACACCCACATGGCATTAACAGTATTGTGTTTTAAATGGTGAACAGGAATTAAAATTGGAAAATGTGTACATATATATTTACACACACATATATATACACACCTGCATGTCAGTACTCTGTACACAGAAGTTAAAGATATGTACTCACACCCCAACATTGCTTTGGAAAGTTACTAAAGGTATTCAGAGCAGTCCCTACTGACTTGATAAGGCAACTGTGGAGAGTGGAGAACATTTCAAAATGAACATTTAGTACCTGTCTTCCAGAAGGAAATGAAAGTGTTCAGATGTTTAACTTAAGAGCCAACATCCCCAGGCCACAGCACTGCCCCAGGCACAGCAGCTGCTCAGGTTCCTTGGAGGGCAAGGCTGTGGACACCAGGAAGCAGAACCTTGTCCACATGTGTAGGGAAAGGTGGATCCTTCCCTTCCTCTCTGCAGGAGGTGCCTCCTCTCAGCCTCTGCTTCCCTAACTCCCCTTTTTGAACAGTATAAAATTGCTTTGTAGCTCTGTTTGGCAAATACATATTTTGACAGGTTTTTATTTAAAGGCATATTATTTTTAACCCCCTCCCTTGCTATATATATAAAATACAAAGACCCTCTGCAGCATCTGTACACATCTTAGAACTGAAATGTAAAAATGTCTGAAATCTCCTATAAAAGACAATTCTGTTTAAATATAGTACCCATTTTTCCCCCAAAGGGTACTAGCCTTAATATTTATTTTTTTATTCCACCAGCTGCTTTTCTGGAGTAATTTATTTACACATTTTTGGTACCTTTAAATCAAAGAAGTTATACTTTTGAAGACAAAAAATATATATAGTTTAACTGTCCTCTTAGAAGAAAAAAAATTGGTACCAAAAGACACTAAGCACACAGGTTGAGGTCTTTTATGTCAAGTATCAGGCCAGGGAAAGCAGTAAGTAATGGGAAAAAAGAAATCAGAGAAGCAAACTAATACAAATGTTTGAATAATGAACTGAACAAGTGAGATGATTGCTCCAGCAAGCTTGGAAATAAACACAACTGGTTTGTGGACCATGTAACATGTTCAGCCTGTCTTGCAGCATAATCAGGCAATTGAGGTGAATACACGTTTTTTCCTCACAAACAGTTGACCAGAAGGACCTGGCTTTGTGTCACCACAGCCATGTGCCTGCCCATGGACAGACAGACAGACACACACACAGACACAGACACACACACACAGAGCTTTACATAAACACAGGGTTTGGGGAGTTGGGTGGTTACAAAAGGAAGCTCACCCCCCTCACATCTGCCCACCTTTGCAATGGCCCTGCCCCTTCCCTCTCCAGCCCCTGCAGTTCCAGCACAGCACAGGCAGTGCCCTCAGCCTTGGAGACCAGGGAACAGCTTGGGAAAATCGGGTCCTGTATGTGCTCGACTGTTCCAGCACAAGGCACCTGTAAGGTCAGTCCAAATGCAAGTTGGCTGAAACAAATACTTGAGCAACCTTAGACATCCAAAGTCTGCTTTGTGATTTAGGCTGTGCTGAAGACCAGTTCAGTTTTGCAAACAAAGGTGGTCTCCAAATTCTACCCCTCCCCACCTTTTTAAAGCTCTAATACACTCTACTCTGTATTACCACCATGCAGATTTCTTCTTTTCCCACAAAAACAGAACAGCTTTTAGTCCATCATGTAAGGCCTTTGGTGCCTTCATTTCTGAGGTGACACCTGAGAGAGGCTCAGTGTCAGCTGAACAGCATTTGTGTTTTACACAGAAATAATATCAGCCTCACTCACTGTCAAGGCAGATGACAGAAGCCTTAACCTCTGAGAATGACCATCACTATTCCTCCACCCTCCCAGTATTCACACTCCTGCCTTTCTCCCTGTGAAACTTGAGTCCTTTTCTGGCACAGAATCCAGGGAGAGGGGTCATTTAAAAGGTTTTAGCACAACGAGGAGGCTGCTGCATTAAGC
Source organism: Poliocrania exsul (assembly GCA_035041345.1). Lineage (NCBI taxonomy): Eukaryota > Metazoa > Chordata > Aves > Passeriformes > Thamnophilidae > Poliocrania > Poliocrania exsul. The sequence continues at coordinate 15,681,349 of JAWWLZ010000019.1, forward strand.
AGAGGGAGGCTGTTGGATTCAAATCCCTCAGGCAGTTGCTCTCTGTGTGGATTTGCACATATGCAAAAGGAAGGCACCACACATTGCTCTTCCAACCTCTGCTCACCAGTGACTGCAGCACCGCCACCCCTCGTGGGCTGCCAGAACAGAGTGAGTCCTCCCTCCTAGAGCCCAGCAGGGCTCAGGTGTGAGTTCTGCTGAAAGCTGCTTCATCCTACACAAAAATCAGGAGAGGGCTGGCAGGGATGGGGATGTGGGCAGGGATGGAACAGTGAGAACAGAATCTCATCTGGACGCCTGTTGTTTCATGGATGGCAAGGGGGAGGCAGAGGATGGAAGAACTTGCCACAACAATCTATTGTAAAAAGTTGGGGGCTGTCAGCTGCATTAGAGTAATCTTGCTACTGCTTCCTCCCAATTAAAGGCACTTCTAGAGCTACTACAGTATCATATCTACAGTAAATGTTTTAAGGTTAACAGTGCATTGTCCTGATGTGGATTTCTATAGTCTAAAGTCAAGCTCATGACAAAGAGCACAAATCTGATTAATTGTTAATGAACACACTTTGGAGAGAAAGGGGAACAACCTCTCCCATGGATACACACTGCACTAGCACATATGTAGGGTGGTGAGTCACAGAACATTAGCATGTCTGTGTCTATGCATGTAAGCATTCTTCCTGAAGGCTGTCTCACAGAACAGTGTTCCCAGGTTTCAGCTGTCAGTTCGTGCCCACTGCACTGCTGTGGCTTTCCAAGCTGTTTTATCAAAGGGTCACGTCAGTCACTATCCAAGAAAAAAGGTATTTCAAGCAGAACCCTCATTAATGACCACACCAAGCCTCTTTCAATTAGCTAATTAAATGCTCCATCACATGTAATGAGCCAAATCCCAAAGCACAGGGGGAATTAGGGACAGAAGCCCCAGCAGATGAGAACGCCTGAAGACAAAATTGTGCGATTTGAAGCATGACTTGCCTTGCTTTTAAATATTTGTGCAAAACTTACGTAATGTTTGTATATAAAAATTATTACAGCTTTCAATGCCGCCTTTAGCAGTGTTAACTTAGAAAAATGATATGCTCTATTCTCCCCAAACCTTTAGACCACATCACCTCAGTCTTCATTTGCCAGCGTCTCAGTGGATAGCCAGATTTTGGCACCACTTAAAAACTTGCTTAAAGGTGTTCCCAGAATGCTCCGTCTGCACAGGTTCCCTACAGGAGAGAAGGGGAAGGAGGAGGAGAGGAAATCGGGGGCGGCCGAGGTGTCATTGAAACCGTTTGCTCTGAAGTACATCCTGCTCTGATCCAGTTCCGAGCAGGGGCCTTGCAAGGCAGAGTTGCTTTTGTACTGCCGAAGGTTGCGGTGCAGCGTGTCCACCTCGTCCGCCAGCAGGGACACCCTGTGGAAGGCGGCGATGGAGCCGCCGTGGCTGATCTGCGCCTCGGGGACCCAGCGGAAGTAGCACAGTTTCCACAGTTTGATCTGTGTCCCGGAGAGCTGGGGCAGGATCACGCCGTGCAGATCCACAGGCTTTGCAAACCAGGCTTTGAGGAACTGCTCCAGGCTGTGGCTCGGGCTCTCTGCAGGCTGGAAAAAGTCTGGTTTCAGTTTCAGTATCAGAGAGTTTCTCCTTGGAAGGAACTCCTGCTCGCCGATGATTCCATTCTTCAGTGCCGGGGGGGCACCTCGCAATGTGGAGCTGTAGTTTTTCTGCAGGAAAGAAACACTGGTGATTTTCCAGTTTTACATTCATTTAAACAGCAGATTTCCCTGGGCTGCCAAGGGGCATCATGCACAGAAATGCTGTGACCTTTAAATAGTTCTGAGCTGGTGAGTCACTACTGCAGGGCTCACAGGGCAAACTGTGGCCCTGTGTGGCCTCTAAAAAGAAATACATATGGTTCATAGCAACAAATGATTGACTTATAATTAGTATTTACTGAAAATACTGACAACCCTGGGGGAAAAAGTGGCACACTATGACTTTTCCACAGGTGAAATAATGCAAATGTTGGCAGCGGCCCAGTCACATCAGAAAGTGTCCTCAAACACAAGGTGGACGACCTTTACTGCTACAGAAAATCATTCCTTTAGGCTGGGAAGCCAAGCCAATGAAGGCTCCTATTGCTGAACTGCAGGTGTCCCACACTGTGGCAGTGCAGCTTTCCCAGCAGGAGCCCCTGTGGGAGGGCACAGGCACAGCCTGGGCTTACCTTGGAGCGCTTGAAGGTTTTCAGGGCCCCGTTGTGCGCACACGGCGAGCTCTTCCCAACGTACAGGGGGTTGTGGAACAGCAGGCGGTCCCGGCTGGAAAACTGGAGAGACCAGTCCCAAACACAAGGGAATCTGAGGCCTTTCTCACCACCCAACTGAATGTTTTTGCTTATAGCAAATTCCTGCAAGAAGGTGACATTCAGGGATACGAGTCAGAGGGAGTAAAGCAGAGCAGCAAGACAGCTGGGGAAAACAGCTGTGCCCTGTTCTCCATTTGGGCAGGTACTTCTCAGTGATATTGCTTGTTTGCTTACTCTTAAAGCCCCAAACTGGTATTTTGAGAATATAACAACGGTCCCACAATGCTCTAATTCTTTGTAAGGTGGCTACCTACAACTTTAAAGGGAAAATACTTCACAAAATAAGTAATTTTCACTTTTATCAGCCATCAAATGTTCTCTACACACAGTTCTGTTAAGTTTTCAAAAACCAAATCTAAGTGTTCAGTTTTCTAAATGCCTTCATTATGCATTGCTATTTGACCTTTATGAAGTATTTCCAA
>JAWWLZ010000019.1:15709587-15758338 GCA_035041345.1 Poliocrania exsul
ACACACACCCTCCCTGGTCCTTACACACACACCCCTGGTCCTCACACACACACACACCCGCCCTGGTCCTCACACACACCCTCCCTGGTCCTTACACACACACCCCTGGTCCTCACACACACACACACACACACCCTGGTCCTTACACACACACCCCTGGTCCTCACACACACACCCAGCTCACCAACACCCCTGGGCACAGCACTGGGCACCACCAGCCACACGGAATGCCAAGGAAGGGGTGCAGGAGCCCAGAGCAGGGAGCAGCAAACATACCTGGGGCACTGCACACACGGAGCCTCGTCCAACAGCACATTCCCTTCTCCTATCACAAGATGTGTTGCAGCTGCTCCAGAACACATGACTTAATGTACTAAGGAATTGCAGAAAGCAGGGGGGGGAAGGAAAAGAGCTGGGAACTAACTTGTGAGAGAATCAGACTCTTGTGAAAGATTAAAACTTTCCATGATCCAGGCTCAAAACTCCCCACAATTGGGTTTCTGCAGTCAGTTGCCTTTCTAAGGGCACATACATGCAAAAAAGCAAACCAAACCCAAAGAGCAGGTGACAAAGCCAATTGGCATTATCAGATACAAGCCAAATATATTCAGTGGCAAAAATCTTGAACATAATACGCAATTTCACCTCACCAAGAGGTGGGAAATGTTCATAGGTAATCAAGAGAATGATTAAAGATATGGGGAGCTTCCCTTTTAGGACCAACTAAGACAACTAAGCTAGAGGGAAGCAAAGCAGAGCAGACACATGATATGGCTGAAAGTCACTACTCCCATGGAATGGAGGAACATGACTTGATGTTTGCTGTGTCATACAAGAACCAGGATTTATCCAAACAAACTAGATGGAGGTTAAGTTCAGAACAAATAAAGGTAGTTTGTAAGAGCATATAATTAACTTGCTGAACTTGTTACCAGAGGAGGCTGTGGGTGACAGACATTTACGTGCCTACAGAAAACATCTGGATAAATTCCTGTAAGACAGACCCAGCCAGAGGAATGGAACATGGTAGCACTGTCTCTGTCATGCCCTGTGACTCCCCCTCAGGTGTCCCCAGTGGGTTACTCTGGGAGGGCAGGAGGAGCAGCTGGCAGTGCTGCCTGGCCAGTTCTCTTCACCCTCTGTGCCAGCAAGAGGGGACATCTGACCACATCCAGCCAGACTGGTGACCTGCCCAGACACCCACCAAGGGTGTGACCACACACCAGTGATGGCACTAAAGTTCCTTTCTACCATCTGACCATGAAACAAACAGGGTGCAGACACAACAGACATAACTGCTTCCAACTGCAGCTCACCACCAGTACCCCTTTAACTTGCCTTAAAATGAGCAAACCTTAAAGATAAAAAACACTATACTAATTCTGTTTACTTCTGTAATTTTACTGTATAAACTTTTTTTAAAAAAAGCAATTGTACCACTTCTAGCCCCCTTGTAAAAACCTACAGATAAGAACTATTACCTGAATTACCAGCAACCCAGTATTCTGGGCAACAAGTTAACTAATTCAAGAGGACATTATGATTGGGGAGAACAATCCTTTTCTCACACTCAATCAGGTGCTCCATTGGTTACATAATTTCCTGCAGAACACCCTGTGTGAGCAACAGTGAGGATCTTTGTGCCTGCCCTTGCCTAAACCACAGCGTGGCACTGGTCCCAGCAGAGACACTGGACTGGTCCATGTGTTGCACCCTCTGTATCCTGCTTTGCCATTCCAATCACAGACACACACTCTGCATTATACTTCAGTTATCTTGTACAATGTTTTTGAATGCTTATGATGACTTGAAAACACTACAGGCTGGTACAGCTGATCACCAGAACACAACACACCTTTAACAACCTCACCCTCAGCCCTAAGGTACACAAAGTAATTTCCCACCAGCCAGGCAAGGCACTTTAACAGCCTGACTGCAAAACCACCTGCTATTGCTGTAACTTTCCTCTTTGACGTGCTTATAAAACCAACTATGCAAACAAACAAAGGGAAAAAAGAGCAACTGTTACAGAGGCCAACTCTCCAACTAACTCTGCAGAAAGAGATGACAGAGCAACACCAGGAAAACAGAACTAAAAAAGGAAAAAGAAAACATCTTTGGAACTCCACCTCAAACATGTATTATGTGTTTGGGAATGAAATTATACCAAATTCTATTAAATTACTCACTTTTCTATGCTCACAACCAAGGTTTTACTTGCTTGAAATGTTTGTTGCTTTTCCCAACACACCACCCTCCTCAGGGCACACAGTTCCAAGGGAATACAGACTTTTCCTCCAAATTCTGAAGAGATGCATCTGTTCCTCTGGGTACCAGAGGAAACTTTAAAAACACTCTACAGGTTTAAAGTCCATTCCAGTGAAATTCCTTTTTTTTTTTTTTTCCCCTAAAAACCTCTTATATGATTTCCTAGCCTGGAACTCCCTCTCCCAACCTTCACAGCACAGAAACACAAGGTAGACAGCAGAGTATTCAGCTACACAGGAATTGCAGCTTTCAGTACAAGCCACTCCCTCACAGTGACTGTATTTTAGGAATCAAAAGCTCAACACAACCACTTGCAGTTTCTGAAGGTTACTAAAGCCAGTGACAGCTTGTGTTAATGTAATTTAATTCCAAAAGAGCTCCTTAAAAACTCCACCACTTCAAGAGGCCTAACAAACATTCAGGCACTCAGGCTCACCTCAGTTCCTGAGAGCAAAAGCAACTTCACACAACTATTAAGGACAGGATATCAGGAATGCCACATTCAAACTGTACTTGCAAGGAAGTCAAGTCAGCCTTAACATAATTAAATGAGTTGGAATTTGGCCAGAAACTCGGGTTATGACAAATCCAAAAGCCAGTCTATCCAACAGTACAATGTGTACTTGTTTATACACTTTTCTGCTGCACCATTTGATGGCAGGAACAACAAAAAGAATGTGTTCAGGCTGGTGCTGAGCTTTGAACAGGAAGAGTTTCATTTAAGGAATTGAAAATAAGTAACTTTTAAACTCCCCCCATAACAGACTAAAAGATTCTGTCAGAGCTACTCTGTGGCTGTACAGAGCAGTGAATTCTATTATAAAATAATTCAAAATTACACCTTTCAAGGATATGGAGGTGGAAATTTTAAGTCTGTGGTATGTCATATTGTGGCTCCTAGATAACTTGGGGCAACTTATTACAAATGTCCAAAAAGCCACCAAATGGTGATTTCAAAGACAGTGCAGGCAAACAAAATGATGCAAACAGGGAATAAATATAAGCCAGTGGAGAAAAACAAGCCCAGTCAGCCCCATTTCCAGTGCACTTCAGAGTTTCCCAAACTAAGAATGAGCCACACTGCCAAAAGTTACTGCACAGAAGCCATTTCTGTAACTGCTCATGGCCAGGTCCCTCAGCAAGGGCAGGACCTGCTACATTTGGAGCAAAGCAATCCCAGAGTAAGCACTGCCTTGCATTTGCTGTGGAATGTCTCAGAGAGGAACGTGCAGTCACTTCCTTGTGAGTCAAAGGCCTTGGATGAGTCTCAACTGCAACACAACCAATGGGATGCCAAGTGCTGAGCAGAAGTTTTGCAAACATAAAAATATAACTGTATTTCAGAAACCAAACAATCTCAGCAATGTATGTTAAGTATTTAAGCCTCAAGGAAAATCTGTATTTCTTTCTTTCAAGAACAGTGTCAGGCAGTTGTTATTTACTCTTTCAGCTGAGCCTCTTCCACAATATTTCAGCCTCTTAAGGTACCTCAATAGACCCTATCACATACCAATTAGTACTACTTAATTAGCATTAGTATTGCTTAGTCCCATATAAAGCAGTGACAGAAAGAATTTTTAAGAGTAAGTTGTTCATTCCTTCATCAGTTTCTGTGCAAATTCATATTTTTTAACATACAACATGAATGCAAAGAAATAAATGCAGAATAGCATAGTTTTAAACTCAAAATTACCCCTAGAAACTGCAAGCCAAATTTATTACTGGGATGTGCAGCCTGCAATGAAAGTAAGCTGAGAACAGTAGATTGTTGCTTTGGTGTCTGAAAACAGGTTTTTTGAAATCCTCACTGATCACACTGTCATTTACCAAAGATTATTTCTTATTTCAAATATGGAAGTCATTAATACCCTGCATCTTTATAAATATGTAATGATGAACAATAATAAAAGCATTGCTTTTCCCACACATTAAAAAGATGATTCTGTAAAGGTCTGAAGACACCTAAAAATTCCAAAATTACCTAAAAGCTGCATATTCAAAGAGAGAGTGAATAAAGATGGTGTTAGAATACAGAAGTCAATCATACCAACCTACTAGAAATTCTGTGGCTATTTTCCAATAAAATAAAATAAAATAATATAAAATAAAATAAAATAATATAAAATAATATAAAATAAAATAAAATAAAATAAAATAAAATAAAATAAAATAAAATAAAATAAAATAAAATAAAATACTAGGCTGTGGCACTGGGCTCTGCACACACAGGTACCTGTCTGACTACCTGACAAAAACAGAATTACTTGTAGTCTTCCAAATGGTGTCAAGAATGTTGAAAAACTTACAATGGTTTGAACTTCAATACTCACAATGGAACCAAGACATTATTCTACACATACCAAAGCATCACACAGGTAAAAGTGCCTGTGTATTTATTCAGACAGCTTAGGATAATTTTCTACAGACACAAATATTACCTTTTCCTACTCAGAAGTTATATTCCCTAAGATTAAAATAGATCAAAATCCATACCAACAAAAGTATTTGTCAAATTCCTGATTTGTGCCTACCTGGCAAAAGTACTGGTTCCAGTTTTTTAATCCTTGGTTCTGATGTTATATTGTCTTCAGCCTGAAGAAAAAAAAAAGAGAATTTACTTAAGAATCAGAACTTTGCAGTCAGAGACAAATCTAATCTACTTGTGCAAAGGAGAAAGTTCTTCTCTTAACTTAAAAAGCTGACCTTGAGGAGATAAAATCCAATCATAACAACAGTTTTAAAGTATTATTCTGTGTATTTAGTTCTGTACCAGAATAATAGAATATTTAAAGTACTCATGTTTAACTAATTGTGTAACCTGAACTACAAGTCACAGGATGAACAAAACCCAACTTGGCTTGGCATTCCATAATAGCTCAAATTCTATTTTATTCAGATATGGACACTGAAGATGGCAAAAAACTCTCTACCAACTTTTTAATACACATGACTTTCCAACACAGGAAAGATTCCCCAAAAAATCAAGGCCTAGAACACATATTTGCCTATTTGCACTTCAATTTCAAACATTAAAAACAAGAATACTTCTATAAAAAGATGGGAAGCTTTGGTGAAATTACCTGGGGTTCCTACAACGGCAGCAATACCACCATTCCCAGGACCAGGAATACCCAGAATTATGTTACACTGACATTTCATTCTTGCTAAGAAATTGTGAAAAAGCAAAAATGAGTCAACATGTCAAATGTGTTGCTAGAAGAGGTCCTGCTTGTCTAAAATAAAGAAATCAGTGTGTGTCAAGTGCACACCCAGATGACAGAAGAAGTCCTGGTGGTTCCGGATATACTCGGGAACTACAGGGCAATACACACACACAATTGCCCTGTGGATGTTTGATGAATATGCTTGATTTTCTTATGCCATCAGCCAAGTTTTAAATGTGAAAGCACCACCACAGCGAGCGTTTCATTATTTGCACAAGAGACAAGCCCCAGGTGCTCTCTGCCCATCCCACCCAGCGCTGCGAGCCGAGCACAGCCCGAACACCTGGAGCGTCCGCCGCAACTTCCAAACAATAATCTCGGGGTGGATGAACGAGAGCAAGAGCCCTCCGAGCGATGCCAGCCCCGCTGCCCGGGCCGGGCTCAGAGCGGGGGCCGAGGGGCTGCCCCTCGGACCGGCAGCACAGCTCGTGTTCCCCGGTGTCCCCAAGTGACCCCCCATGTCCCTCGGTGTCCCCCGGTGTCCCTCAAGTGTCCCCAGGTGACCCCCCCAGTGCCCTGTGGTGTCCCCCAGTGTCTCTCGGTGGCCTCCAGTGTCCCACAGTATCCCGCGGTGTCCCTCAGTGTCTCTCGGTGTCCCCGATTGTCCCCACAGTGTCCCCCCAGTGTCTCCCGGTGTCCCCGATTGTCCCCCCAGTGTCCCACAGTGCCCCCAGGTGTCCCGCGGGCCCGGCGGCCCCTCCGCAGGTGCGTCTCGGCCGGGCCGGGCCGGACACAGCCGGGCCGGGCCGGGGCAGCGAGGGCGGGGCGGCGATGGCAGCGACGGGCGGTTACCTGAGGCAGAAGGTACGACTTGAAGGTGGGTTTGGGCGGCTTGAGAGAGAACATCGTGGCCGCCGGCGGGGGCCGGGCCGGGCCCCGGAGCTGGTGCCGACGCCCGGCGGCTCAGGCCCGGCGCCCGCGGCCGCTCGGGCTGCGCTCCCGTCACACGGCGGGGGCGGCCCCGGCGCGCCCTCCTTCCCCCAGGGAGGAGCCAGCGGGCTGGGCAGGCCCGGGCCGGGGCCGCCGCCGCCCCGCATGGAGCCCCCGCGGCTCCCTCCGCCCCTCGGCCCGGCCCGGCCAGGCGCGGTGGCTCCTGCGCGGCCTCGGCGGGCGGAGCGGGGCCGGGCCGGGCCGGAGCGGCCGCGGCCGAGCAGCGATGGCCTCCCCGCGGCCCCAGCCCCGGCAGCGATGGCCTCTGCGCCTCCCCGCGGCCCTAGCCCGGGCACAGCGGGCGCCCGGCCCGGCCGGGGCTGCGCTCGGAGCCGCCCAGCGCAGCCCCAGCCCCGGCTCAGCCCCGACCCGGCCTGCCCGAGGGCACCGCCGGACGCGCGGCCTGGGCGAGCGGGCAGGGCGGCGGATCCCGGAGCGGGGCATTCCCAGGGCTTGGATCGGGACTCCCTGGGATCTATGGGATACCCTGGGATCTGTAGGACGCCCTGGGAGCTGTGGGATGCCCTGAGAGCTGTGGGATGCCCTGGGAGCTGTGGGAAGCCCTGGGAGCTGTGCCACCCCCGCAGGTTTGTTGCCGCCCAGGGACGCTGTCGGGGCAGCTCCAGCACAGGGCAGAGGGGGTAAGACACGGGCACAGGTGGCACAGGGAGGCTGTGGATGCCTCAGCCCTGGCAGTGCCCAAGGCCAGGTTCGATAAGGCCTTGAGCAACTTGGTTTAGTCGGTGGTGACCCTGCCCGAGGCAGGGGAGTTGGGACTACATGATCTTTAAGGTCCATTCCAATCCCTTTACATCCTATGGATCAGCTGCTGCTGCTGAGCTCTTCCACTGCCACCCTGCACACAAGCCGTGGGTGATGCCCTGTCACCCTCCCTCTCCACGCTGCCATCCTCCTGCTGCAGGAGCTGGATGCTGATCCAACACCCCTGTAATTCCCCTTAAGCTTTCCAGGCACTCATGGATTGCCCACCGAAGCTGTTCCAGAATAAGGAAATAACACAGTCATCCACCTAAACCACCCAAATCCATCACTGCTGTCTCCTTTGACCAGGAGGAAACCGAGTGACTGTTCCTGTTGGCTCAGTGGCCCCTGGCACCTGTAAGGGGCTGTGCTGCAGGTGTTCATGTGAGCACTGATGCAATGGATTTCACCTTCACTCTGGAAGTACCTCCTACAAGAAGCAACAGTTTGAATGGAAATGTGGTTTAATGGACATCCCTAGGCTGGGACTACACAGTCCAGTTGTGAGATCTAAGGAAGGGGAGAGTCTGGGCTCGCTCGCTCTGTGACATAAAGACACTAAAGAACTAGAAGACTCCAGAAAAAGACACAAAATGACCCATGCAGCACCCAGCATGATCAAGGTCTTGCCTCATTAGCAGAAAGCACAATTGCATTGCATTATAGTCCCTGGGGTTTTGGGGGGAAGTCAGAGGGTGGGTATTCAATGAAACAACAGGCTCTAGGGCACAATCTCCATTCCATAACTTAGATGAGATGCCCCAGTAATGCCAGCAGGAGGGTTTGATTGAACAGTGAGGGGGAAGCAACCCCTTGACACCTGCCCAGATTGATGAAAGAAGCTCCTGTGCATACTTTTCATGCTGTTCAACAGCCATGGGGAGAGCACCAACAAGCACCACCATAACAGCACATTGCTCTTGGACTTGTAGGTAGAGAAGATAAATACAATCCCACTGTGTTGGTTTTTTGTTTAAACACATGCACCTCCTTGCACAAAGGTTCCAACTTCTTTGGCCCTGTCCATTTTAGAGTGCACTGTGCTGCAGATGCTGCTGGTGGTGTAGAGTGCCCAGCAGTGCTGTGAGAGCAAGACACAGCTCCTCTCCTGCTGCTGACTTTGCCCTTTCACAACCTAAACCCCTGGATGTTTGATAAGTGAGAAATACTGCAGGACTTGCCCTCATCCTTATCCTTCTTTAAAGTTTTTTGTTCATATTCAGAACACTGTTGAAAGGGCATTAAAATCAGAAAGGGGAGAAGAGAAAGTGAGGGAGTGAGGAAAGCAGGAACTGCCTAAATCTGCCAGTCTTGAAATTGTGTTTAACAAATTTCCCAGTAATATTAAAAATGACAATTATTTGTACTCCATCAGCACAGAGCCTTCTGAGGAGTAGCTGTAAAAGCAATCTTACTCCTGAGGGAATGATCACAGGATAAGACAAATTTCCATTAAGGACTGCACTGACACATTGAAATTGCTGTGCTGTTCTGAAAAGGAACAAACAAAATCGAAATGAAGCTCTCACAAGATTTGTGAGGATTGTTCTTGGGGCAGGTCACAAGTTGCCACTGGAAGAATTTTATGCCAGTGGGGAAAAAAGCTGATTTGACAGAAGTGAGTGCTTTGAGGAGCAAGTTAATTCTGTCACAACTTGCAGTGGGATGCAGACAGGCAGAGCAGGGTAGGCAGGCAGGGCAGGGCAGGCAAGGCAAGAGGGCACACAGGGCAGGGCAGGCTGGGCAGGCACAATAGACACTTGTGGGATGGCAGGGTAGGGAAATCCTCTGCATCCCCTGACTCCTGTCTGGCAGTGCACTCAACTGCCTGCCATCCCAGCTTGGCCTCACTTGCTCCCTTTCTTCAAACAGTTCTGCTTAGCCCCACGTTTCTGAGGATGCCTTTATTCTGTGAGAACAGTCTTGAAAGGATGGTGGGAAGACAGCTGAGCAACAAAGCCAGCTGAACTGAAGAGACTGCAGATGTATGTTTTTATTGTCATTATTTAAAAAAAATATCATTTTTACTCAGAACAGCTATTTTCCCTGCCTCAGCCTTGTTGTTGAGTGATATCTCCTGTGTGCCAGACTGACCAGGACCCTTGCACTTGCCCACCAGCAAGAGGGTGACATCACCCTCTCCTGGTGGCATCACCCCCCCCACACTGTGTGGGTCTCCCCAGGCCCCTTTTACGTGCAGTGCAATTGTTACAGTGAGGATAATAATCTGCTCAGCTATGGCTGTGCTGCATTACCTGCTGCATTCACTGCACATCAGATCAGGGCTCTTCCTAAAAGGTCTGGTACAGCTTCACAAGGCAGTTCAGTGGCTGGGGAAGCCATTTGGCTTGTGCAGTGTGTGAGGGCTGGGGTTAAATCAGAACAGATTTTCACAATGGTCCCTTTTGATCTCTCAGCAGATTAGAGAAAGGCTTTCATTGCACATGTTCAAGAACAGGTTAGACCACCATCTGCCACTGGTGCTATTGACATAGCTGAGCTTGTCTCAGTGCAGATGATCTTTTGCAGGCCTGGATTCCTATGGCAACTTCTGTGTTTTCGTAGGTCTCTGAAGTCTGGCTCAATTCCTGGTTTGAACTCCAAGACAAAAGGACATACCTGTTGTCTGATTTCACAGCTGAGCTACAGCAAGTGTGCAAAGGCAGGGATTCCCTGATGGAGGTGTGTTCTAGTTCTCACTGAAAGTGTCACAGTTTATTACTTTACCTGGATGCCTCTCTACCTGTGCACTCCAGGGTTTGTGCACCCAAGTTGCCTCAGGCTGCACTCAGGTGACTTTGCCACTTTGGCTGGGGACTTGTGAGGAAGTCACTCCTACAGGTCTGTTTTACCTCTTACAGAATAAAGACATTATGCCTTAAATTTATTAGGCAGATGAGGAAAAAATGTCTTTCCTGAGTGTCCTTGATGAAGATCCAGGAGAATAATACTTAAAATGTCATTACTTATATAAAACAGCAATTCTGACAGTCCTGGCCAAAGATATAAAAAAGACATAAAAATTATGCAGAGGGTTTAGTTTCTTGAGATATGTCAGGAAAAAAGCCTTTTTTTGCAAGGTGGGGATAGCCTTCAGTGAGGAGATTTAATGGCACAGAGTTTTGCTGTGTCACATAAGGGTACTTTCCTTGTTAATCATTATGTAGGTATGAGTTGCCTGCAGTTGTTTGGTGCTGTTCATCAGTACAATGTTCTACCTTGGTCTGCACTGTTTCACACAGGTGTTGTGACAGGACTGATGGGTTACTTGTGCTTCTAAACTGGAGTCCAATCTTTTTCCATGGCCATTTCTGAAGGCTGTTGGTCTGCTCAGGTAATATCTGCTGACAAGAGCAGTCCAGTGAGGGCAGGAAAGGGAGATGGCTGCACCTACAGACATGCAGGATGATGCACTGTGGCTTCATGGGGGTTGTTGTCTTGCAGAAGAGCAGGCACATGAGATTACACAACTCCTTTTTCATTAACTTCAACACCAAGCACAAGGTGGATACAGGCACTTAAATATTTTGGCTGAACACTGCAAAGAATATTTTAAATCCTATTATCAAGGCATACAATCATTGTAAAGGTACAGGGCATCAGCCATAAAGCACCACTTTGCCATATCAAATTTTGTTTCTTCAGATAAGGCTAAAAGTTGAAAAAAAGCAACAGAAAATTGCAGTTTTAAGAAAATCTGTAGTCTTTGTCTCACTTCTCCCAAGGCTTGTGGTTTGTCAGCCTACAATCCAAACTGCTGGGTACTGATTTTTGACTACCCCAAATCCCCCAGTCCCTGGTACCAGTTGAAATGGCATTTAAATAGCCCCATCAACCAGGTCCTTACATCACTTTGGCCTTTGTGTCTGATGCTGGATTGCAGTGATGCTGAATTTTCAGCTTAGGTGACTGCTGTGTGTGGTAGAATATTTATCTGCAATGGTTGCAGTGAGAAGAAAACACCTCTAGGGCTCCTGTAGCCTCATTGCCCAGTAACCAGGTTAATTGTCACTGCTCCTAACAGGCCACAGGCTTTATACTGACTTTCTAAGGCCTCAGGATGAGGCTTGTCAGGATTGCTTTGCCTGAACTTTGCCTCAAGCTGCCTCGAGTTGTCCCTTAGTTTGTTTAGCTGTGAAAGCAACTTTTCTAATGACTGGGAAATTCAGGTGTATTTGTAGGATTTGAAGGCCAGTGATGAAAAACAAGATGTAAAGTTCATAGCAAATATAAAAATGCCCATAAGCAAGCAAAAAATAAAGAAGAAAGAAACAACATGAACCTCATGCTGACCCTAGAAAGCACCTGGGATGCTGACAGTATTTCATCACTGTCCCCACTGCAGCCACTGGCTGGGAGACCCAGAGCAGATGTGAATGGAAAAGCCAAAAAAGGGGTGGATAGTAAGGAGTGTGAATAGAGCAACTTTACCTCATTGAGTACTTTTTTCCTGCAGTAATATGGTAGTATTCTTTTCTCTCCTCTCTTTTTCTCTCCTCTCTTCTTATTAGATCTAGACTAATAATAATTCATATATTAGACTGTTAAAATTCATCACACTAACAATAAATTCCTGGCTTCATATACAAGGTGTGTCTCCTTTTTGCTCATAACAGCTTTTGAGTTTGATACTAGTCCAACCAGAAGTGACCCATGGGACAGGACAGAGCTGCAGAAGCAAAATGTGGGACCTCAGAACCATGTCCAAGTGGTGCTGTCACTGTGAAAACTCACCTTCCCCACATCCAGGGCTTGGCACCAAACTGGCTCTGTGTCAGCAGGTTCACTGCCCAGAACACCCATAACAGGCACAGTCCTGCCAGTCTTGCAGAGCTGATGAAATAATCCTGTGAACATCCCTGCTCATGCACCCCCCTCATGGTCCTGTTTTCTGACAAGGCCTTGCAGATACTTGTATTCTTTTTGGTTTTATTTACAAGAACAGATAAATATTTTGCCAAAGATGATAGTCAAGGCCAGAACCTTGGAAAGCATCCAAAGAAGCAGCATGGAGAAACCATAGTTGGAAGGTTTCAGTGGCTACTTTAATGAATTAGTAAATAATATAGAAAATGGACTTTCTTGGTTCTCAGGTGTCAAAATCCAGTGTGTAAAATGGAAAGGGTGACTCTGGACAGGAGAGGCTTGCAGGAGCAAAGTTAAGCTGGTCCCTGAATGATGCAATGTAAAAAGGGCTAATTCCTGGAATCAGCTGGTAGGGTTATGCACCTGCCTTTGTGAATATTGCAATTACTCACCATGTTCAAAACATTTGCCTTGAGGGAAAGGCAAATGTCTGTATTGCAAGAGACTGTAAGGTGAACAAATTCAAATTACCTGAGTGGGATATCCCTGTGCAGACATAGCCTTAGAGCACACACTCTCTCAGCCTGACCCAGCTCACTACAGGTCAAGCACGTGACAAAATGTGGCAGTGGAATTCACACTGACACTGCTGAGAAGTCACCACATCCTCAGCAGTGCAGGGGACACATCTTCCTGAAAAGCAGAGGGAAACATGCTCTTCAGAGGTGCAAATCCTCTGCCTGCACCCGTTCAGGCAGCAGTCAGGCAAGCTTGCAGGCAGACATGCAAATGTGCTGGTCATTATCCTGCCTAGGGAGCTCCAAACCTACTGCTGGGCTTCCATGCACAGACAAAGCCATATTTAAATCTTATTAAAATGGTTGTATGTCTGAAATGACTCTGCAAAGTCAGTGTGGTTACTTCACATTCACTTCATGCTATACGAAAGCACAGCAAATATTCAAACCTCTTACAATCATCCCTGTATAGAGAATTTTATGGAAAATTACCAGCAAGTGATAAGGAAGAAACTTTTTTTAGAAAACATTTGGCCCATGTACTACATAAGAAGGAACAGACAAGTGAAGTGTTTGGATATTACAGTGAAAAAATTGTTATACTGAATGAATTTACCATATTTTTCATGTGTTTCTTTATAAATATTTTTACACAAAGGAAGTAAATAAATACAAAGGTAAAATGTTTCTCTTTGAAATCTACATGCTATAAGATCCATTTGCAATGTCAATGCTAAAAAAAATTAGGTGGTCAACAGCATGATTAACACCCATTTGATAAAGACAATGTAACAGGAGGTGTGCAACACACTGTACTCCCTTCCACAGTGCACACCTTTGTGGTGATGAGTCCATCTCTGGTGGATGTGCAGGCAAATAATAAAAGGCATTGGCAAACTGGAGGCTATTTTAACCACATATACACAATGGCTGTGTAGTTCCACAGAATGGTAACACAGAAGTAAACATGGAAGTGAAACAATTCCAAATGTCATTCTGGTTTTACAAAAGGTCAAGTTCCCTAAAGTTGAAGGAAAGAGAAGCCCACGTGAAAAGAGAAATGTCAACACTGTTCCAACAGCAGTGAAACCAGGAAACCTGCTGAGAAGACCAAGCCAGCAAAAATCCACAGTAAGTGGTGACTGAGCTTTCAGAAATGTCCACGCGCTTTCCATGATCAATCAGTTTGGTAAAAGTACTCCAGGGTGTAGGTATGGATGGAGCATGAAAATATAATACACACAATAAAAACCAGATGCCATCAATGCAAAGAGACTTCCATCAATCTCTGCATTTCAAAAGCCTGTAAGCAGCATTATCAAGGAGGACACAGAGACCTGCAGACTGTGGGGATGACAGTGAGAGGACAAATAAATTCTGTCTTTTCAAAATAGTGTAAGTCCTGATGGTTAATGAGCTAAGCATAAAGCTTTGACCTGTGTTCTGTGAACAGGTAACATGCCTTTAACTCATTTTCTTCTTTGTCTGTTTAATGTTAAGCATATTTGAGAAATCCAAATTCCTAAAAGTTAACAGGGATGAATGAGGCAAATAACATCAGGTTATTATGAAGAAACCAATGAAAACCTATTACTTAGAATGCCACTGTTAAGACAAGTGTGCTGAGCAAATCTGTATAAATGGATGTGGATTTTCAGTCAGTCATCAAGGGATAGAAAACACTCCTGCTGTACACACTTTTTCCCCCCTTTGCTTTTAAAATTTACTCAAGAAAATGTATAGAATTTCTATTCTCATCTGGAAAATTTATCATTTGTTTAGACTGACTCCTAGAAACCATTCCTTGTTCCTCATGTTGTCATAATGAAATTGCAAAGTGAAAGTTGAATTTGTGGCAGTAGATTTGCTTCAAGAGCAGATTGGCTACATTTTGGTCTCCCTTGAGATCAGAACACCTTTCCTGTTTTGTTTTGATTTGATTTGTTTTCCCTTGCAGGCATTTCAGAAAAGCCAGATTCTTATTCTACATGGACTTCTATTGTAATCCTCATTTATACCAAAAACTAATGCAAATCTTGGATTTGTATTATTAAAATCTCCATGTACTTCCTATACTGAGAATCTCCCTAAACATTTTGAAACAATGGTCACTGTTTTTCAACAGTTTAAGGCTGTCAGCTTGCTCTGGGGTGGGGACAGATGTGATCCTGAAAGCAAGATTATGCCACTAAAGTTCAAGGACAGGTTAAGAACATGTCTACATGTGGCTTTCCAGGTCAGATTTCTCCAAACACGACTCTATTTTGCCACTCTGACCTATTTTAGTGGGTAAAACCTGCTCTGTTGTGCCATCCTGAAGGGGAGCTAAGCAGCATGCATGAAATCAGAAGGGAAAGAGGGGACTGCATCATTTTTCCTTGCCTCCAACAATTTTGTTTGGATCTGAAAAACACCATGGCCACAAGGAAACCAGCTGCAAAAGTAAGGATAAAAACTAAGGCTGGTTAAAAAATTTGTTCAGTTTAAGAAGTCTTCTGATAAAAAAGAAGAAAAGAACATTTTCTAAATTATTGCATCATAATATTGTCCTTCCTTTAAGAGCTTTTATAAAGAGCTTGTCAGTAAATGAGCTTATGAGGGAAGCTGAAATGGAACAAAGATAGATCTGTATTGTCAGCATCTGTGAACTGCACCTACTTTTAATCTGCCCCTGACAGAACATCTCTTTTTCACCCAACCCAGTGAGCATTTATTTAAGACCAGAACATATACCTATTAAGTTTAAAAGAAAATAAACAAATGTATTCAAAATTTTCCCTCATAAATTAATTTAAAAATCCATAATTTGTTCAATTAGCCTTGCTGCTTTCTTGACTGTCACTAAACCAGGGGCCAGAAGCCACTTTAACATTCAGTTTCTGTGGATGCATTTTCTTGCCTAGTTTTCTGTTCTTCTGTTGCACTGTCAAATGGTGCCACCAAATTAGTCACACTGCTGGCATGGCCTGGTCTGTTTAATTTGTCCTTTACAGACTTGGCTTTCCGAGAATGGCTGTGCAAGCTCTTGGAGCGCACTGATGGGAACCCAGGAGTCCTTTCTGGCTTTACAGACAGTAAATTCTCTTTCTCAGCCTTGCCAGTGGCAGGCATAGGGGTGTGAGAGGCACTCATACCTGCTTCTCCAGCATTGCTGTCATCGTCTGTGTCCACCTGTAGCTGCTTCTCCTCTGCTTGCCTTTCTGCTTCAGAGATAAGACCAGGGTACTCTGGAGGACGTTCTTGAGAAAGCTGCTGCTCCACTTCATATTTCCACTCTGTGGCCCACTGTTCAATTGTAGAAGGGCACACCTGATCCATAATGGTGCTATACTCTGTGGTCCAGTTGTTAACTCCTCCAACCAGCTTCCCCCCTTGTGCAAATATAAAGCTCCTGGACTTCATCATAGTGGTTTGACAAGCACTGAAAGTTTCAGGAGGAAAGTAGCGCATTGCTTTGGATTTTTCCAAGGGATAAGAGATGGTGGCTTCTAACTTGGTACGTTCTACTTTTAACTGAGTGTTCTGAAAATCTGGTCCTGCTACTGACTGACTGTTTGGAACAGCATCCATCTGGTTTATACTTCGAGGAATCGTTCCATCACTACTGCTAATCCCCTGCTTTCCATCCCCCAAGCCACCTGAACCAGAAAGGGGTCTGGAATCATTCTGTGCAATTTCTAATGTGGATTTACTGTGATCTGCAGTGGTGACTGCATTAGCACTGGAGGTATGATGAGGACTGGTGTGGTGTTCTGGAACCAGCATCCTCGGGTCTGCTCCGTCTTCTTTGGTGCCAATAGAGTGGGCTTTTCTCCGCAGTCCCATGGCTGGTGACATAGGGGTGGTGCTGTCCTCAAAGGTCAGCTCATCGCCGCTGATGTGGTACTTGTACATGCTGTAGCCATCGGAGCTGTTGACGCTGCTCTGCCTCAGCAGGTAGGCAGCGTCGCACTCGGAGGACGCCCGCGAGCGCGTGTGCGTCAGCTCCGCCTTGTCGATCCCTGCCAGCTTCTCCAGGGCAGTCACCATCCGCCCAGACAGCTCCTCCAGCTGAGACAGGCGAAGGTCGACTGTTTGCAGAGAAGCTTTCATAAAATGTTCCCTTTCATTCACTTCTTCGAGCCTCATAGACATGTTTTCCACTCTGTGGGGTATAAGAGAAGAAGCACAGAACAGAACCTGTGGAATGGTGCAGTAACCCATTATAGGCCCCCAGCCACTGATTTCCTCCTAAGGCACAGCTTTGGGAGATGTCTCATGCCTCATCCTTTTTTCCTATGTGTAGCATCAAAAGCATGTGCATTGTCTTGTTATCCAGGCTTTCCAAACACCACACTAGGGGGCTATTTGAACTTTGCCCTGCCAGGAGAGTGCAAGAGTTGTCAGCCTTAGGGACAGTCCACTGCTAACACTCCTGCATGTGCCACCCACCAGTCCACTACTAACACTCCTGCATGTGCCACCCACCACATGCTCAGCTGTCCTTTCACTGGGAAGCTTCAATTAATTACATGAAAAGTACTTTCTAATGACATGCTCCCACGGTGATTTAAAGCAGCGTCAAAGCATGTTGTAAAACAGGTTTTGTAGCTGCAGGAGAGAGAACATGTGCTGGTGTTGATGGGACTGCTTTAGGTCTTGAAATGGTATCAGCTGAAGGGAGTGGGACTATGATCTAGTTCAATTAAAATAATACTTTGCCCCATTTTCCCTTATCATTTATATCATAGTGAATGTGATGGGAGTAGGAGAATGCATATAAAAGTAATTTATTTGAATGTGACTTAGAAATCATATACTAGTAAATCAACTGTGGAAATTAAATTAACATCCTTTTGCTCTCACACACAAAAGATGACAAAGCATCTGGAGCAAGAAGCCATGAGAAATAAGCAAATCTGCTTTGTGGCCATAGACCATAGTGAATCAGTGAGGCTTACCAGCCCTGCTTTATTCTCTGCCACAATGCCTTGGATTTTGACAAATTGCCATGGATAAATAGTGTGATAGAAACTACCCAAGTACACAGAGCAGCTTTAATTTACTTCTCTATTCTCAAATTTCACATATAATAACGCAAGATGCTCAGGGCCTTTGTCAAGAGAAAGATATTTACCTGTGAAAGAATTGTATGGCTCACAGAGCTATTTCAAAAGAATTGTTAAAAGGAAGATATATATAAATAGATGCAGATGTATATAGATATATAGAGAAATATATATATGGAGTACTTATCATCAGAATACCAAAAAGTAGATTAAGGTGAAAGAGGGTTTTAGCTGTGTATAGTTTTTATTACAGGGAGAATTTTTCACCATTTCAAGGAAGTGACAAAAGACCCCATCTCTTGGCTGACTTACATCTACTGAAAGAAGAGGCAGAGCCTTTGGGAACAGCCCTGCCAAGTGACCTGGTAAAAAAGCGCTCCTGCCACTCTCACTGTGTGCTTACACAGCAATATGCAAACATTACCCAGTCCTCAGAAAAGCTTCATGATTTACATGAGAATATTCCCTGTCTTTTAAATGGGGAAGTTCATGCTAAATGCCTTGTTCAAAGCTGCCAGGAGAATCTGTGGCAGAGATTAAAAATTCAGCAACTGTGGGTGCCAGACCTCAGTGTAAACCATAGATCCAAGGGAAGAACCTTTTGTCATTCATCTCCAACCTGTTTCTCAGGTTTGGAAGAACTGTTGAAACTCAACAAGTAGCAATTTACTCAAAAGGATAGAAAGCATGACTGTGATCCTCAGATAGGTGAGAGGTAAAAAATTCATCATAAGCAAAATTGTTCTTGTACCAAAGCTACTCAAAGCAGTAGATTCAGTGACACACCAGCAGGAACAACAAAGCCCTTGCTCTTGTGAGAGGCGCACCTGCTAGAGAGTTACTGGGGATTCAGATCAGCTTCTGAGCTGGTGGGGGTTTTCTTCAAGGTCTAAATATTTTGTATTTTAACTCAATTGTGGTTATAAAGCAGACACCAAAAAGCAAATACTGTTCCAGAAAACCAGTGTGGGTTTTCCTCTTATGGTAGGTACCTTTCAGAGGTAACTCTGATGCGTTCATCATTGGATGATTGCTGCTCATCCTCTTTTTCCTGGAAGTATTCTTCTACACACTCTTCTTCAAACTCATACAGTTTTTTTAGCTCTTCATCATTCAGAAATAACTCTGTGCAAAAGAGAAGAACAAAATAGGAGTTTTCTTCTTCTGAACTTGTGGCAGTCAATTGAAACCCAGTTTGGCAGTTTATTTTGGACATGGGCATATTGCAGATTCTACTCCTGCACTAAAGGAACAGAGGATTTTTTTAAAGAGGGAATGAGCACATAGCCAAAGATGGGCACAGCTGTGAAGGCAATGGAATGCATTGTCATCTCCTGTGACCATCCACTGTTCTCAGTGACTTTTGCTCTTTTTAACAGCAGTGCTGTGCACTGAACAACCTGAGCAGCCTTTACAAGATAGAGACTAAGGCAAGCTCTGCCAGTTTGTCTGTTCCTGCATTCAAGTATTGTTCTTAAAAGGATGCCAGTTGTAGGCAACAGATAAACTAACAGATTGTTCACAGATATTCTTTGGATAAGATGTTCAGAAATTTATAATCATGTAAGAAAAATCCAAGGGGAATATAAGCTGTTGGAGACATTTCATCCTTTATTTGGATTTGTCTCTTTGCATTTGGAAAGAGTGTTACATGTAATTTTTTTCCTTTTTCTTTCTCCTATTGTGCAAAAATGTTTCCTAAGAAATGTAGAAATAGAGGGATAATTGTGAACGTGTGATTATTTCCATGGGGCATATAATGAAAATAATAATTAACAGTGATAGGAGAATTAACTGTTAGGAGAAGTATCCTCACAGTTCCCCTGAGAAATGACAGATAAATTTGTAAATGATAGTAAGGATACTCTTAGTCACAAGTTGCTCACAGTCACAGAGCTGACAGTATAGATGACATTTGAAGTTGTGATCCCCTCTCAAATTCCTGTTTGCCCTTCCCAACATAAGGACTTTGCTAGAACTTGGTAACCCCCTGGACTAAGTAGATACCATCTCACTGTTTTAAGAAACTGTTAAAGAAAGTCTTCATTAGCATCATAAAATTGCATATTCTCAGATGCCCCTGGAGCCTGAGAGCTGTTAACTTGATACAAATCTTGGCCCATGCTGTCTTCTGCAACTACACCTGATTGTCAGCATGAACAAAATAGTTCAGCCTTTAAAAGCTGGTGCTTTCTGCTGAGATGGTGCAAAGGGCTCCATGTTGAGAGGATTTCTCACATACTCAGCCCCCTGTCCCGCTCATCCTGGTCTCCATCCCCTTTCCTGCAGCGCCAGCAGATCCTCTTGATGATGATGTAGATGTGGCTGAAGATGATCATGGGTGGGGGGAGGACAGGCCTGTCATGGAAGGTCATGATCAGCTGGTACCGCTGGAACTTCCACACTTGGTTGGATATGGATTTGACCTCAAAGAAGGTATTGCTGAAAGGAAACACAGGAAGAGTTGCTGTAAGGTCCCTCACTTTCCTTACCATTGAGCCAGTACTATGCTGAAAAAAGCCACATGGAGGCACATCACTTGCTTGGTTCAGCTCTTTATTGGTGCTCCTGAACTGACAGTTGTCTTGAACTTATGATTTCACTACTCCTTCCAAGGGCAGCAAACAGAAGGTGCTCTGCATCCCTTATGGACCACCCACAACAGTCCTCCTCTTAGACCCTTTGCTCCTGTTGTATAAATCCTTCAGGTGGCAGTGACAAGAAACTTGCACAAATTATACATCACATAATTGGTGTTTCAGGGCTTGGTTGTGAACTATTTCTTTTAACACGCGCCAGGAGTTGATGCTGCACAAAGTATTAAATCCCTGCAAAGTATTTTGTATGCCAAACTCAGAAGCTTCACATAGTTTGCCTTTAATATGCTAATCAGCTTGACCTACATAGAAGACTTTTCAAGTTTCACAAAATGTCCTAAATTCAAACTTGATTCACTCAAACTTCTGACTTGAAAACACGGTGCATATTCTTGTAAAGGAATTTATTCTTGGAAGCCTCATCATTTTTACAGCAAAATAAGGTGTGTTATAAAAACGTTTTATTTTGAAATTTAGTGGATATGAAGGAGTATGAGTGATGGTATTAAATCCAGAGATAACAATAGTCACAGTTATGAAATACCAACTAAGAGAAAACAGACTTGATATTCTGTCTTGGAAAAAAACTTTTCAAGCTATTTTAAAGTATGCTCAGACATCTCACTCCACTTGTATGGTGCTGATGATATTCACACTTTCTTTTTCATATTTTCCGTCCACCTCTTTTCTAACTTTAGGTGCTTTAGAATATCTCCATTCATAACACCAGTCAAAACATCTCTTTGAAACCAAAGAATTCCTGTGTACACAGAGCTTTTGCCTTCTTTAGGTTAGGTACACATGAGATTCTTTCCAAATTATAAATAACAATCTGCCTTCCTTCTGTGTCTCCTTTCCAGCGGGAATTCCCCAGCTAGATCCCAGCCCCTTGCAGCCAGGCTGGGATGGCAGGAGTTAATAGCATGACCTACTTCCCAGACTGCTGATTCCTTGGTCCTTCAGCCAATAATAGCTCCCATTGTAAGATTCTTCCCTTCTCCCCAGCTATGTGACTGGCATTTGAGTGCTTTGAAATTCATGACCTTTTAAGCTACATACATCAAATGAAAGACAGGCTTTGTGGGCTGCACATTTCTGGGCACACGATGCTGGTTTTGTGTTTGTAACACCAGCTACCTATGCCAAGCAAAAATGGATCCCCTGCTTGTCTCAGGTGGTGTGTTCAGAAAGGATTACCAGCAAGGAGTTACTCTTTTTTTTTTTTTTTTAAATCCCTAGATCATGAGAGGAAAAGCATGCAGTGTAACTGTAGATAGGAAGAACAAGCAGCAGAAATTAATTTAGTTTTACTCCAGAGAAGTCTAAATAGAGCTATGTGCTGAGTGCACACTGCTTGGCTGCACACCTTGGCAACAGGTAGCCAACCTTCCTGTTGGCTCAAGGCAATAGAGACTCTTCTTTTGGGTCTTACAAGAACAAAACAAGAAGAAAAAATGGAAAAAGCCAGATGGTGTAGTGGGAATGCCTCCTGCTTCTGATGCTCAGCTTTTTGCTGTGCTGTTCTGTTGCAGAGTCAGCAGCCAGTGGCCCCATGGGCTCTGTCCTGTTTGTAGCAGGTTTCATGGATTCTGTTTCTAGAGCAATATTGAGCCCTGTCACTATCCATTAAAAGGCAATTGGCAGTAGCCAGATTCTCTTCTATACATTACTGCAATGGCTGGAAAACTCAAAGGCATCTTTCCTGCCCTCCTCTCCAGTGTGCACAAACACTCCTGCCAGTGTTTGCCAGTCACACCCAGAGCAATCAGATCCTGAAATGCAACCCCTGGCAAAATCAGTGGGTGGGTTCTCAAGGAAATTCCATCTCCACAACAAGAAAAAGACCCATGATCCTTTACATACTTGAAGACAGCAATGAGCAGATTGACCAGCAGGATGTTTGCCACCAGCAGGTAGCAGGCCATGATGGCAGGGGTGAGCCAGGCCCCTGGGATGCACGGAGGGAGGCGCTTGCCATCGTCATCATAAAGGTTGTCCCCACAAGGAGCTGAAGGGAAAACAGAAAAGGTATTGGTCACAAATTGCCTCATTTTTAAAACCACTATTCATTTATTTAATGATGACACATGCATAAAATTTGCCAAATTTTGTCAGTTTGTTTCCAGTAGCAAGTGTGTGTAATTTCTACTTCAAATTCTGCTCCTCACTACAGCACAGAAAAACAATTTCCCATATTACTGAACAGAGAGGCAGCTTCAAGTTTACTACACTGGGTGGCTTTCTCTTCAACTTCATATGGATTTTTTTCTCATAGTAATAATCTAGGACAAGATCTTCATGTCTATACATACATATTAATAGTAGGATTAAAAAGAAGTTCTTCAACCAAGGTTATGTGCATACCTTGCCAGAGGTATAGAAGGATTGACTTAGTGGTCCCAGATTGCTGAGCATAAATGAAATGAAACCTTTACTGGGGCCCTGAGTGTATGAAAGAGGCCTTTAGTGACACCTCCTGTGCCCACCTGGCCCTTCCTGAGCTGTGTCACCTGTGCCAGGAGGGACCTTGGACCTGGCAGTACCCTGGATGGACCTTCTGCCTCTGGCCCTGTCCCTTTGTGCCCCTCAGTGACTCCCCAGACAGATCCTGGGCTATTCCTTCACCTGTCTGGGGCTGTTCATGTTACCAGGAGGTGAATGTTACCAAACAGGTAAAATTACAAAATGAAAATTATATAGTAGCAGCAAAACAGACTACTGAGAATGAGACAAAAACTGAGAATATTGATGAAACCAATATAAAATAATTGCCTGAAGTAATTCTGAGAACACATAGGTTGTCTTGGAGTTGGGTAAATGCAGAAGTTTGTTCTGTCTTTACATGGCAAATGCAAGGCTGGCTTTTGGAACCATTCAGTAGCAGCTAAGGTGTTTATCAAGCATGTTCTTTAGCTGAAATCTTAGCAAATACCAAGTCTGACACTGAGTTCATTACAGATTTAGTTCATGTGAAAAACCCAGTATTTTAAATCATTTTACAAAAAACCTCAGTGCTTCAACCTCACCTGAAAAATACTTTCAGTTTACTTGAAAATAGACTGATTTATTTCCTGTGGACTAAAAGAGGTATTTAGACTATTATTAATAAAATTTATTTTACTTGCTTTTCAAACATCAGACCTATATTTTTCCTAAGAAAATTATACCAGGAAAGTTAAGTGAATCACAATTTTCTTCAAATGGACTAATGAAAGTACTGCCAACATCCCAGTAGCATTGCAGCTGGGGAATCAAAGGGAAGTAGTTAGACAATACCCTTATACATCAGATTTAAAAACCTCTGAGTATTTCACTGATGCTGTACTCGAAACAAGTCTTAGCAACCACTTAAACTCAGTTAAAACTTCTGACCTGCATTTGGTATTAAAATAAAAGTTTTCCTCTGCTTATTTTCAAATGAAAGTATTACAGTAGAAGAACAGATTCACACCTGAATATTGGATGTGATAAAATTAAAATGTGAGTAATCAGTCAAGAAAAAGATAAATGAACATCTTCAGCTGAATGAGATAATCAGCTCTCCACAGACACTTACGATTAATTTCCATGGCATAGACTGAAGAGCATTCCAAGGAAGGAAAGAGAAAAGGAGGCAGGGAGAGAAAGAAAAGAGAATAATAAAGAAACAACCCCCCAAAAAAAGGATTGAAAATACAGTTCTGCTGCCAAGAAAAGATAAGCAACTCAAATGTCAGAACAGCAGAGGCATGTGCTTAGAAACAATGTCTTTGTTAAAAATGCATTGCATTCTGCAATTTCCTTTTCATGCTGTTTCCCCCAAATGTTACATATGGCACTGAATTAATGACAGAAATAAAATATCACAAAATGCTTCTGGCAGATGATCATTTAAATATCCATGATATTTCAGGCAAGTCAACAAAACTGGCAGTCACCACAAACACGAAACAACTCAAAATTGTCACACAAATATCATTCTTTTAGCTATTATGGAAACATTTCCTCCCTTTTTTCTCTCTCTATTTTTTTTTCTTTTTTCTTTTTTAGTTTTGTTTTTGAAAGCACCACCCTGGCTTTGAGTCTGTCAGATGTTTCTTTTGAATAGCCATGTTTCCATTAATAGCCATGATACTGCACACTGTAATACCATCAGTATCCTTAAAGCCCATTTTGACTACCAGTATGCAAAGCAATTCCTAAGATAAATCACAGTATTGAAAGAAACTCAGTCAGGCTTCTCTATTGTGTAGGAATATGATGCTGGTGAGATGCCACTGACTTCTTGCTCATGGACATCTGAACAGAGTGAGCCACAAAAGGGCATCCTGGGTTTCATCAGGAAGAGTTACCAGCAAGTTAACAGAGGTTATTATTCCATTCCCCTCTACTCAGCTCTGGTGAAACCACACCTGGACTTGTGGACTTTGGGCTCCCCCCAGAAATCAGACATGGACCTGCAGGAAGGACTCCAGTAATGGGCCACAGAGATCATTGAGGTGATGGGACTGTCTGATAAATGAGACAAGACAGAGAGCTGGGATAATTTATTCTGGAGAAGGGTTAAGGAGACCTCACCAATGTTATAAATACCTGGTGGTGTGTGGGAGAAAAGAAGGCAGGGACAGACTCTTCTGAAAGAAGAAGGAACAGTGGGCAAAGATAGAAATAGGGGAAGTTCCATTTAAACTAGGTTGTCCAGAGAGGCTGCACAGCCTTCATCCTTCAAGGTATTGTAAACCTGACTGGACAGTCCCTGGGTAACCTGTTCTGATTTACCCTGTTCTGAGCAGAAAAGCTCAACTGGATGATCTCCAAAGGTGCCTTACAACTTGAGCAAATTCTGTGACCTGTGATCTTCACAACCTGTTCTCAGTGACAACCTGTCCTCAGTGAAGCTACTGACAAAGTCCAACTACCTTCTTTCTGATGGAAAATTTGATGCAATACTTATTCCATAAATGGTTTAAACCCCTGAGCCTTGGCAAAACAACCCATTAGCACTTGACTCAGAGTCACATTAGACAGCCCATAGCAATCTCCCCAGTGACTTCTGAGGCTGCTTTTGTGGTGTGTTCACAGAGAACCACAGAAAGAGCAGTGAAAAACTCTTATTGGAAGCAAAAAGATCTTCAGGATTCAGTCCAGAGACTTCTACACATAAAAAATTTACAGAACAATTGGATTGCAATCTAGTTGTACTGGTAGGACACCTTGCATAGCCACAATAGACCCCCTGTGAGCCAAGATTAGCTCAAGTTCTGTCATGTGCACCAGAACTGCAGCATCAGACAGTAAATGAGTGGGTTGACCTTTCAGTTCATCAAGTAATTTACTGTATCATAAGTTACATTAATGAGACAAGAATTCATTAGGGAAACAAAGATTATATGAATGTTGCAACAGTGTGCACTGTTCAGAAACAGACTAATGACATTTTATTCCTTTCTAAGCAATTAAAGTGCACTTTAATGACATTTGGGATAAAGCTTCTCATGATGATGGATCTTTCTGGTTTTCCAGCTCAGACCTCCAGGTTCACCAGCCTCCCACTTCCCTACCTGTCAGCACGTGCAGGTGGCTGCAATAACATCCACAAAGCTGCAAGAGCAGCTTGGATCATTTCAGCTCCAGTGCAAACTGCAGGATCCACGCTAGAGGAGGCCAGCTGCACACTGACTGTCACACACACTTCAGATATTAACACAAAATTAGCACTAACAGGACAGTTTCCATATCCTTTAACATGCTGGCAGTTATTTTTTTAAACTATGCAGTTTTTTTATAAGAAAGGCTATTTCCAGGCCCAAAGCCAATCAAACAGACTTTTGTTTTCCCACAGGTGTAGAAAAGAAGAATGTTGGTGACTCATTAAATGGAAGCATTTCTGAAAGCAGACAGATGCATGAATGGGAGTAAAAATGTATGACCTCATTGCCTGTGTTGTGAGTTAGAGATTAAAGGATATGTGTATTTTAACCTCCTGTGCAAGGTATTTATTTTTCTCTTCTTCTGTTGGAACTATTAGTAAAACTTTGGTTCAAAAGAACATTTCAAACGATCTCTGTTGATTGCTGCAAAGCAACAGAACACTTAACACTGTTATACTCTTGGACAGGAGAATATTCCAGACTACATCACTTACAGTGTTAATTGAATTTGAATATAAACTGAGGCCAGACATGCAGGTGGGGAATAGAAAACTGTTCAGTCTTGGGTCTGTCACAAGAAAACAACAACCACAGAATCATAAAGAGAAAACACTACTTCCAAATTAAAAAACCCCTTTAATTTGGATCTGATCATCTGCCTGAGAAACAGGAAACAGACTCTTACTATGAATTCTACTCTTACGGTCTATCTGGTCTGCGAACACCTCTCCGTAGATCATCCAGTAGGGCATGTAGAAGATGTTCCGTGCCAGCCTCCAGGAGGGCTCCTCATCCGGGTGCAGGATGGCCTGGCGAGCCACCCCAAAGCTCATCAGAACCACCAGCATGATGACCACGAAGTACAGCATGTCAATCATCTGCATGGAGAGAGCACAGGAGGCTCTTACCGTGCCCAGGGGGAGCAGCAGTGCCAGCAGGTCTGTCTGCCAGCACACATTCCACAGGGACACACCAAGAGAGAATCTTCCTGATGTTGTTCTTTGACTTTCTACTGCTCGTGAATTCAGCATACATAAAAATGCAGAAACCCCCCAGGAATTTAAAGGAATACTAGATTATATTTAAAAATACTTAAAATGCTAAACTCTTTTCTTTGCCCGCTCTTCTTTGCATCAAGTGTGTGGGGGTGACAGTGAGTCTGTGGATCCTCTAATGTCTGAGGGGATTGATCTTGAAGAGTTCAAGGTGTATCCTTGAAAGAAAAGCAGTTTGGAGTGCACCCTTAAGGAGGAAGAAGTCACCTGAAGCACCTTGTAGGCAGTAGAATGTTTCCATGTATGCTTAGAGAACTGAATAGCCAATTATGTGATGACACACTGTATACAAGAGTAGATAAAAAGGGAAGCTGTAACTAAAAATAAAGCTCTTTGTTCTGAGCTCCAAGCTCTTTGTTCTCAGTTCAAAGCCTTCTGTTCTTGCTGCTGCCTGAACCTGCCTAGACCTTTTCTGACCACCATAACTAACTAACCCACCCCCCTTACCCCAGCAGAAGTGCACTGTGCTGTGCTCTCAGCACAGACCTCATCTGTGGCTGCACAGCAATGGTTATATCACCTCTTTATCATTTCCTGCCCACAAGTGATGGCTTTGTGGATGATCCTGGTGTATCTGCAACCTGTTACTGCAGGAGTTATGACATCTTGTGTGTGTGTGTGTTCAATTTACATGGCAAACTTTCCCAGACTTTATTCAGTGTCCTACTCCATGGAAAACCCCTTTCTAAATCAGAATGGAATTCAGTTTCCTGGGAAGTTCTGAAAGTCATAATTTATAGCAATTGAGGCACTCACCATCTTTCCAATCATCATGACATAAGGTCCCAGGTATTTGTTCACACCAAAGATATCCAGGACTCTAATGTACCAGAAAATGATATCTACACAGTAGATCACTCTCCCATAACCCATGTAAGGCTGGCTCTGCAGGCGAAGAACTGCTCCTATCATGAACACTGAAATAGCCACCAGGTCAGTAATATTCCAGTATTCCTGAAGCCAGACTTTGACTTTTTGGCTCAGCTTGCCAGGCTCTGACATCAGAATCTGAAACAAAAAACAATTGAACAAAAAATTTCATAAAAACATTTAACAAAGGAATCATTAGGATAAACTCCAACTTAGATTTTTGAAGTAACATTCATGAGAAAAGAGCAATCTTGTCACGTCGAACAGGTGTCTGAGACCCCCTCCATTGTCACAAAGATTTGTTTCAAGTAAGAATATGTTTAGTTACTGGCAGGCAAAATTTCCTTTTCATAGAATCATGAAATGGTTTCTGTTGGAAGACACTACAAAGAACATCCAGTCCCATGCCCTGCCATGGGCAGGGACACTTTCCACTAGCCCAGGTTGCTCCTGTCCACAACCCACCTGGCCTTGGACACTTCCAGGGATGGAGCAGCCACAGCTTCTCTGGGCAACCTGTGCCAGGGCCTGCCCACCCTCATTATAAAAAACTTCTGTATGTCCAATTGAAACCTACTTTCTTTCAGTTCAAAACTGCTGCCCCTGTCCTGTCACTGCAGGCCTTTGGAAACTGTCTCACTCTGGTTTTCTTGTAAGTCCCCCTGAGCCAGTTTTCACAGCAGAGCCATTCCAGCCCTTTGATAATTTTCCTGGCCCTCTCCTGAATTCCCTTTTCAACTTTGTTTCTATTTTGGCTTGATTAAGCCATTTTTTTCCTTTAGGTTTTAATCAATAACACCCAAACCAGAAGATGTGGCTGACTGTCTTGGCATCCGTATTCATCTGCAAAGAGAGTTACTATGAGACATGGGAACTGTGAATCGGGGAAGGACAGGCCATGTGCAAACCACAGCACAGTATGTGAATACTGTGGAAGTTTTTAGGTTTTCTTCACCCAGAAGCAAGGAGGTGAGTCAGGGAGTGCTGGCCAATTGCCCCAAACAGCTCTGCTGCAGTTCCCATCAGGGATCCCATGGTAAGAACTGACAGCACCTGCTCAGGTTTCCATCATGGGTCACAGCCCTGCCCTTGCTCAGAAACACACAGAGGACAGTGACAACATTGCTTTTCACTGCTCAACACAGGCCATTTCTACCTGAGCTTTTTGCCCAGTAAGAGAAGGGTTTAATGCATGGAAATGGGTTATAGATCGGTTAAAACTCTCTCCAGTGATGGGGCAATTTTGGACTGTGAAGATGAGAATCTTCTGTCTCATGTTTGGCTTCTCAAGCCTGTGCACAAGTCTATGACATTGGAACCTCTAAGAGCAAACTTCCCTTTAAGGATTATGAGATGTTGGTATGGTCAGACTTTACCTCTCTTACTTTCTCCAAAGCCAAGGTCACAATGTAGGAGATGACAATCCATTCCTGGACTGATGGCCATCGTTCCATCCGCACCAAGATGATATAATTGAATAGCATCAAGTAACCAAGATATGATATCTACCAAAACAAAAGCCACACAAAAAATCCTTTATGGAATTTAGGTGACAGATCTCATGATCCTCCCACACTTAAGACAGTATTCAAAGCCCCCTTTGTTCATTTCCCTACTAATTTTGCTAATTGTGACATTCATACATGTATGAACTCATATGTTGTGTCTGTGTGTGAAATATTCAGCTGCTGAAGACCCTTCCTTGCTGAAGAAGAAATATTTTCCTGGTGGAGGAAGCACTGGCTGCAATGCCCCTGCCTGCACAGGGGCCTCCAGCAGCCAAAGGGCTCACAGATGCTGTGGAACTCATGATCCACACAGCTGAATTAGCTCATTTGTTGAAAGCAGCAAAACAGCAATTCTAAAGCCTCTAAATCAGGCCCTTTGTGCCTGGGCTTTTTTAATCTACAAAAATGTAATTTCTCTACACTGTGAAACTATGCTGAATACTTTTCCTGAAATTAAATAGTACTTTTTCTTTTAACTTATTGTCATAGGCAGCAGAAAGGGATCAGAATAGTGTTTTATGATTACAATGTGCTAAAACTAAACCCCTACATATTATTATGACCTACAAGCTATCCAGCATCCTAACTCTGAATAAAAAAGAAACCAGTATCCTTTTTACAGGATTTGGTTTACATAAAATTTATGAGCAGTAGCATGAATACATTTTCTATTCATTAGCAACAGATAACTCTTGATGCACTAAAGACAAAATTAGATGCTTGTCAAAAGTAAGTATTTTTATTTGGATTGGGGTTAATTATTTAAATAAAAATACCTAGTAAGTCTTAGAAGACTGTGAGTTGTGCTTTCACCTAGGCTGCACTCATGTGAGCAGCAGTGCAAATGCAAGCACTCCTTGGGTCCTAAAGTGTATTTCAGTGCAGAGCAGGAGCCAGGACCTTTAGAAAACAAGAGAATCCAGCCTAGTTTGGGTTGAGTGACTGAATCTGGAGCTTTTACTGAGGTTGGGCTGTGATTAGTCAGACAGAGCCTCCTTCAAAAAATGTAGGAGCTTTAGAGACTGACAGCATAGGAGTCAGTTACTCATTCCATTTCATTGTTCTATGCATTTTTCTCTGAGGAAAGAGATTCCATGAAAGTCAGTACCATATTTATTTATTAATTGGCTATTAATTTTACACTGGAATCCTTTCAGTTTTGCAGGTGTGAGAAAAATGATCACTATCAATTTAATCATCATGACTTACTGTGTAGAACCAGAATTTGACAATAGGTGCATTATAGAATTCATAGATCTTTGTTCCAATTGGAAGGCTCTTCTGTTTTTTCTTTCCATTCTCTTCATCACCTTTTCGGGAACCTGTATCTGCATTTGCATCCTGGAAAACCAGAGTTGTCAGATTTCATCAATATACAGCTGGAAAAATAGTAGCTTTTCCTCAACTACAGCCCCAGCCAACTGGTAACTATGCAGTGAGTCCTCTGAGCAACAGACCTCTTCAAAAATAGCAATTCTGTGAATCTGTGGAACTACACAGACCATTTACATGCCCTAAGAATCCAGTCTTTACACTCCCAAAACTCTTCACTGATTTTACCCCACAGATGCAGCTGAGATTTACCTGAGTGACCTATACCATAATCAGAAAAGTTAGAACACTGAGCACCCTTGAGATATTAGATCTATCTAATACTCTCCCTTACTGACCGTATTTTCCTCCTCCTTCTCTTTGCCTTCCTCGTTTTCTCTTGATGTCTGGTAGGAATAATCATCATAACTCCGATACTCCAGGAAAAGGATGGTGGGAGGGAAGAGAATCCCCATTATAACCTGTAAATAGGAAAGAATCCAGCTCAATATTCATTTACATTATAGATTTCATACTAAGGCAAGCCCCATAAACATCATTTTCTTTTGTGTAGTATTCAAGATATTGTGCTATCCTCAAACCTACAAATATGAGTAAGTAGTACATATGAAGCACTGGCAACAAGGTATGGTATGAAAATATGGCACCCTGAAAAGCCTCCCATCTCCACAAATACTCTGCAATTAAGAAATTGAGCTTCAAAATTAGTGTTGTACAAAGAAACATGGAATAGACCCAGTGGTGGTTAGAAGAAGCTTTGCAGAGAGTACTGGCGGAGTTCTCTTACTATGTGAGATTGCTTAGGTACAGAAGCACAAGTCTAAGTACATAAAAGAAGCAGAGGAAAGAATGCAGCTGATAAAACATCAGGAGGTCCATTAATTCTTTGCAGAAAAGAAAGGAAAGTAATAAAGAGACTTAGAAAGCACCCTGATGCAATCTGAAAGGCAGGACACTTGTCTGAAGATTTTAAACAGGTTTAAGAGGGAGACATGGGAAAGGTGGAAATAAATTGAGGATGACAGACAGTGCTATGTGTGTGTGAGCAAATTTGGGAGTATCAGCTGCAAAGACAGACACGGTGCTTTGTCAGCAAGGAGGGATTTAAGGAAATAAGGAAGTGAGACTGAAGGCAGCACCAACAGGGTGGGTGTCCATGTGGGTGACAGCAACTGCACAACACAACAAAGGGAGGATTATGCTCACATGAAGACAACACAGCCAAACACTGCTCTGCTTCCTTAGCACTGAGTCACTGATGCTTCTATTTTCTTTCAGCCCCCTCACATCATTCCTTTTTTTGTAAATCTAACAATTTGGCAATATTAAAATCAGTAGGAGAGACTGCATCAGCAAATCACAGGAGAGTGAAATAAAAATCACAGTCTCACACAATGCAATTGCATGGATTTCACTCCTTTCAACACTGAGTTGACTCTGTGTCTTCTGGTACAATGTGAAGCAATATAAGAAGCATATGCCCACATCTGGTTTGTTTTATCTCTGTTCCCATTGCAGGGACCCCTCATGGAGATCTTTTTGCTTGCATCCAACTAATTTTTCAACAAATGAGTATGTTGTCTATTTACAGATCTCATGCTTTATTTAAAGCCACAACTTCTCTCTCAGATTCCAATCACGTTACGCCTTTCATGGAGTTATATTTTCCTTTGTCATGGGGTAATATTCCTTAGATAGCTGATTTTGGAAACAAAAGAGAGCAGCTTTAAAACAGGTTATGTTCTTAAAACATCTACCCTTAGTAAGCCAGTTTTTTCCCTGCAAACACTCTGTATAGTGCAGTGTTCCCTGCAAAGAACCATGTCTGGTGTGACAAACAGCGATACCTTCAGGCCCGGGTTCTTGCGCATGCGCAGCCGCCCCATCCACATGTCCGTGAGCAGCATCTGGCTGCACGTGTGGGCAATGAAGTCCCTGTGCTTGGCTGCCACGGCCAACTTCAGGCAGGTGGAGTTGCTCCAGTTCTTCAGTTCGTAGGTCAGCAGTTTCATGGCAATCTGCTCGTCGTGTTTGTAGGACTGGTCCAGCAGCTCCACAGCCAGCTGGCCAAAATCTCTGCAAAGGGCAAGGTGAGCCTGGTGAGGTTGGGCTTAGAAATCAGTGTTTGTTTGCATTTGGGGTTTAATTCTGTCCACAGGGCATCCTGTTTATCCACATACACAGATACAATGACAAGCATAACTGAGGCTCAAGCTTCATTTGTTCCAAACACATTGTTAATGACCAGAGAGAATTTGCCTAGGCCAGTAACATCTTAGGGACAGTTTAGACATATCATCAGATACCACTTAATTTATGTGAGTAAATTTTGAAAATAACTTTGTGAAATAAAACTAGCTGGTTTTACAGAGACAGAAGCTGAAAAAAGAATGTGTTGTGTCAGAAAAAAATGTGAGTCTTCTCCTTGCTAGTGCTGCCTTGTAATACTGACACCATATTTTGCCTTGTTTATTGTTGAGAAATTGGCTCCAAATGGCTCTTTGGGAAACTGCATTCTAGAAATAAATTGTACTTTATTAAAAGTAAAACTTCTCAGCAGGTCACACAATCCTTTGTATCAAGTCGATATAAAGCCTGTTCTGCCTCTACTAACTTGGAGTTGTTGTCCAGATCCTGAGAGATGTCGTCCACCAGCTCACTCTCAGAAGACTCATGGGCCATAGACTTGTAGAGTTTACAAGCCACAAGTGCCTTGGCCATGGACTCCTCCCCTCTCTGCCAAAGGAAGAGGGCCATCTTCTGCCGCTTCATCAGCACGGCCCACACCATCAGCTCGTGGAAGGGGTACTGAAAGCGGCTCACTTCAGGGTCATCCACATCAATATCAATCTCTTCCTCCTTCTTTTTCTTCTTCTTCTTCCCTTTGGTGGGAGGCTCATCATCCTGGGAAGAAAAGATGGAAAATTGTTCCCACCAGTTTTTAACAGCCCACCTGCCAACGGCACCATGCACAGAACAAGGACTGAGAGGACACTTTAACACTCAGAGGTCCAATTTGGTTTTGCTGTTTGTTACAAGGAATTCTAACAGCATGGGACATATGACAGAGCATGCACTGGGCAAGCACACACAGCTCCAGCTCCCCCATTTATTCAGGGTACTGTTTCCTGCAGACACAATTACCAGTCTGCCAGCCTGGATGGGGGCACCAGAACCCTTTGGTACTGAAGGCATCCCTTCACACTGCCTTGTACTCACATCCCTACCACATGGGGAGGTGCCCCAGCTGTGCCAAGGGTGTTTTAACAGAGCTGAATTCCCTGTGAACAGGCTCCACTGTCATTTCTCATCCCACGTGTCTGTGTCTGTCCCTCAAGGATGGTGCTGCACATCTCACAGGTACCAAAGCAGCTTTCAGACTGACATGCAGGTGGAGTGGCAACATGCAAATGGCAAAGACAGGCAGACAGAGTCCTCCAGAACAGCAAGATACCAAAGGGAGTGTTCACCTTGGGATAAGCCACCTCCTCTTACGTGTGCCTGGCAGACAGAAGGTATGGGTATCCCGTGTCTGAAAGGGATAGGGAGGGTAGGCCAGTGCTACAGGAACCAACATGGAAGGAACTGAGGGGAAGCACTGACAGTGGAGCAGGATCCTGAAGGGAGAAAAGCCACCATGGGCAAAATTAGGGTTGAAACAATGCAGGAAGAACATTGCATGTATAGGTGTAGACAGAGCTCATCATCACTGTAGGCTTGATTCCAGTCTCAGAAGTGGATTGCAAGTAAAAGCAATTACTGTTCTACAAAACCAGTGCTTGTTCAAGCAAGCTCAGCATAATGCACTACTTTTTAATAAAATATGAACTGAAATCCAAATTCAGAGTTCAGCCTCACAGCCCAGGTTTCCAAAGATGACTCTTCAGCTCAGCAATCAAGCATGAACTTCTTCAGCAGTTGTAAGAACTGCAAGTGGTGACCTCTGTACCCTATGGAAAATTCAGGGGTCATTAACTGCACGAAGAAGTGTTGAGAATCTGTTAAGCACAGGACACAAAATCTCAAATGAAGGGCCAAAACTGAGGTCTCCACCACACTAGGAAGATCAAATTCAAACAAAACCCTAGGTAAGAAAGACAAAGTACTGAGGAGTCTAAACTTCTGTTTTAGAGCTGCTGACACTGGAAATGAAAAAATTCAGAAAAATTGGAATCACATCAATTTACTGACCAGTGCAGCAAAAGAAATGTTAATTTTGCTTTCCACTTTTTCTTTCTTTTTGAAGAAGGGAGTGGGCTATACCTGCTGTCAAGTGGTGAGAACACACCAGTTTATGCTCCACAAAACATTTCTCAGTCAAGGAAAATCAAAAGGTGCTTTTGGAGAAGCTGATCAGAGAGGGTCACACCCCTGAGGGGTTGAGCTTTTGGCCTTGAGCTGTTAGAACATGGGAAGCTGATCAGAGAGATTAAAACCTGGACATCCCCTGTTGAGAAAAAGGCTCCTTATCTGCTTGGGGAAAAAGAGGCATTTGTGTGTGGGTATGATTCACACCAAATATACCATGAGCAAGGGGCACATCCTGTGCTTGAACACTGTCACAGCACCAATAAAAGCACATTTCCTAGAGGAATGCTCCTGGCCCCTTGGTGTCAGTGATTTCCTGGTCTATAGGAGCACTTTGTGTCAGAAACAGAAGCAACTTCCACCAAAACAGAGTGAGTTTTAAGACATCATCCCAGATGTGTTTCTACTCAATTACAAATTTCTGCAGACACACAAGTAACGATGCAGGAGCTGGACCCAAAGTGCTGGATCAGCCCAGTCCAGCACAGCAGCAAGATGTTCTCCAGGGCAGGACAGCACCTGGCATGTCTGACCACCCACCTTGCTCTTTCACTCCAGTTGAAGGTTTTCTCTATGATAAAACATCATTAGCCCAGAAATTGTTATTTCATGGTTAAAGGGGATTTCACCATAAGTAGCACTGCTGGATCATGTTTTATTTTAACATCATCAATGTTCACACATGAATGATCAAATCTACAATATGTTCCAACATGAAACATGTTATTACATAATAGTGCCAAAATTGCCTGAAAGCTGTTGAGCAAAGGTTTAAGCAGTTCTGAAGATGCTACCCATAAAAAATGGCCAGAAGTATTTAATAGAATGTTTGCAAAATGGAATATCCTGCCTAGCTGAAATTTACTGTAAGTCACAGTAACAGTGAAAGAGCAGAGAGCAAGAACAGAACTGTACCAAGAAATGTTCTGATAAACCCAGTATTGTACAATAAATCTAACTTACCTCCATCCCTAGTAGTTTAAGAGCCTTTGGCTGAATATTAAAAAGCAGAAAAGAAAATCAGTTAGATGGGAGAGAAAATTCTAAGACCAAACAATACCAAAGAAAACCATTTTCATTTACAAGTGCACAATATTTATTACTAAACTTACTATTCTAAATTATTGTACCAATAATACTGCAATTAATTACTCTCCCTTTTAATTGTATTTGCAGGAATGCAGTGGGTTAGCAAATATTTTCTATCCTGCACTTCAGTGAAAGATTTTGATTCTGATGGAAGAGATAAATGAATTACTCAATAATATATTGCTTTGAGAATTAAAATCACCACATGGTCACAAAAGGAAAAAAAGAAAAAAAAGTGCTTCTAAGCACACCACAGTCAGAAATGCTTGGATTGTGAACTACTGGAGTAGGAGGAACTCCACCTCCAGATCAATGTATTCACCACCTTTCTTGTCCTCCCATCCTTTAACACAGATGTCTCACAGGTTTCTTACATCTTTCCCACTGGGGTTTCTATTTCACTCTTACAGCATTTCTTTAGAATTTAACATGAAGTGTTAAGGAAAAGTGTATTACTTATTTTTTACCATCAGCACAATGGCCACATCCAGACTGAATTCATTCTTACCCTCTTTGGTCCAAATAGATTATTATAAAGAGTCCGGAAACTCTTCCGGGTGTAGTTGCAGCGATAAGCTCCACCCATGAGATATTCAAGGACAAGACCAATATCTATTAGGCTGATATGATAATCTGGTGGAAGATTTCCCTACCAAAAAAAAAAAGAAAATAAATTAACAAGGCCTTAGGATAAGAAAACAGAACAAATTAAATTGCTGGCTAGACATATGTCATGAGTAAATTGGCACATGGGTATTATTTACAGCCACTGAATATTTGTATGAAATTATTGATAACATAACAAGAATTTTTGAGGTCATATTTTTTGGTTTTGTTGTTGGCAGTATTTATAGCTGTGAGCAAATTTTCATGTGTTTTACCCCTACAATATGTCAGTGTCCACATAAGTCTGCATTGTTCACAAGGGTTATGTTGGCAAGATCATGTAACTTTGTACTGATTATCATTAATCCAGAATAAAACACGACTTAATTTCATGGTGAATATCAGGCATACTTTACACACTTTTAAATGGAAACTTGTATTTCATCATATTATCTCCAGTTAATACTGCAGTGCAGACCATGATTAATGTGCAGCCCAGAACCAAAGCAAAAGGCAAACTACAATTTCTGTGGTTACACCTAAAGCTGGAGAGTTGTATTGACTCTGCCAGAACTGTGAGCTGAAAAGCTGCTTGACTGCCCAAGCTACATCCTACAGCAGCAACTGATCTACAGCACCACTGAGCAGCTGCTCTGCTGGCCCAAAGCCATCCTAAAGAAGCACATCACCTCCAGGTTAACCCAACTGAAGCCCCGGGACTGTCGCTGCAGGAGAGCCAGGAAAGGCCATGGCAGAGGAGAGAGACAGAGAGCACAATGAGAGCAACATTAATGACACTCAAAGACACAACATGGAATGAGAACAGTGTTAAACTGTGAAGGACATGAACATGAATTATACATTAACACACTACTGAATAATTCCCACATCTGAGCCTCCTGAGAATAACTGGGAGTTTTCTTTGTAAAAGAGGATACAGATGACTTAAAGCAGCTGAATTTTACTGAATAAAAGCTCCAAAACCTCAAAGAGAGCAAACATGATAAATCTTACAATGACCCTCCCTATTCACAGATCATGAAGGGAAACAAGTGAATAACAAATGTAGGAAGAACCAATTTGCTCCCAGGTAAAGGAAGGAGTGATGGGAGAAAAGTAACTAAAACACACAAGGAAACAAACAAAAGGGAACAAATTCTGTGTTCATGAGTGGGGCTTCCAGTTATCCTACAGGCATTTCCTTCTACACCTCTTTTGCAATGCTGCATGGGGAGCTTCTTGTAGAGAAGAAACAGTGTCAACCTCAACATCACATGCCATGTTACACTGCCAGGAGCTTAACTTGTTAAAAACTTCTTAGTTTTTAAATTACTAACAGTGCCATACCCAACTTAGACTGACATCAGTGTTTGTTACAAGGGGACGTTGAAGTTCCCTTTCCTTAACAGCTCCATCTAATCCCAAATTTCTGCTGTCCCCCATGCTGTGCTTGCTTTTCCTGTTGACTCTGTCCAGTGCAGTCATGCAAATGTGACACTGCTGGGAGCAGAGCTTACCTTTTTCACATCTCTGACCAGCAAATGCAGCGTGTTTGGGGGACCCAATCTCTGGAACAACAATAATTCATCATCTATTAGAGCTTCAATTCTTCACATTTTTTGCACACACAATTAATAATCTGGCACTGTAAGCAGAACTTTAGACAACCATGTGCCATCAGTGACAAACACATTTCTATCAAGAGCTGTGGAACCCATTTTTGGATTCCTTCCCATGGTGATTCAAGTCGCAGCACTTGAGTCACCAGCACTTGTGGTATTTATTGTCTGAACTTGCACTTGCTGCAGGAGCCAGAGAGGGACTGGAGGACTATCCTGAGGTTGTCTTTTGTATGAATGCTGCCCTGGATTGCTGCCACTCAGGTGGTAGGGAGAAAGACAGTCTAGAAATAGCCACTTTCTAAATGAACTTGCTGTGGGTTAGGTAGGATAGAATTTAAATAAAAAGTATGATGTTCTACAGTTCTGTGAAAAAATTCTGCTTTGCTGGGCCACAAGGAACAGTGATACTGACTTCTGCAATGTGATGACAATAAAAGGTCTTGTGTCAACACTTTGCCAAATTTAGAATCTTATTTCAATAATATTAAAACATTAAAATAATTGAGATTAAAAGGAAATGACCGCTACTGGCTAGTCATTAAATTTTTACTATCCACATTAGTTCTTTTAGGTGTTGTGAACATGCATTTTAAATACATCACTATATTTACATAATAAACTGCAATAGCTGCTGAAGGCTGCTGGAGGCTTATTAATTAGGAATGTGTATATGTGGGAAAACACCAGGACCCTGTAGCAGCAGTGGTTTCTGCTGTCCAACACCTGTGTGCTGCCAGGGCTCCGAGGTTTTTTTTGAAAAACAGGAATATCTCAGAAGGAGAAGAAGAAGCAAAAGGTGTTTTATTGCCTGTGCTCACTCACAGTGTTATAAAGTTCCTCCAGGCGAGGGATGGTCAGGAAGTGCTGCATGTTCACTCCATTCTCAATCAGCAGCTTCACAAAGTCCACTCGGTCCAGCACCAGCGCATCCAGCATGGCCTGCTCCAGGGAGTTCACCTGGTGGCACAATGGGCAGGGACACACCACCTCAGTACACAGGGTTGGCCAACAACCACTATTTTCATTACTCAGGATATTCCTGAGTTCCTAAATATGTTGGTTAATCTGTAAGTGAAAAGGAATTTAGAGGATAACATTTTACCCATGTGCAAGTAAATAGAGATAGCAGAGTTTTCCAGTGAGGTCTTGGCTGAGAAGAGAGCAGTGAAAGAAACTTCTGGCAATACAACTGTAGCTTTCAGCTTTCAACTTGTAGATTTCCATCATTTTGTTCAGTGTTTTTAACTAAATCAGGAATACCATGCTTGACACTTTATGTGAAAAAAGGGATTTACTTGCTCAGCATGATAGGAACAAGTTAAGAAAACACAGACAGAAGGATGAAGATGTTCCCTAGTGTTCTTATTTCCTTCTCACAAGTGCAGGGAAGGAGATGCTGCAATAAGCACTGAGTTGTACTCTGGAGGTTTGGCTGC
The DNA here is from genome assembly GCA_035041345.1 of Poliocrania exsul. Lineage (NCBI taxonomy): Eukaryota > Metazoa > Chordata > Aves > Passeriformes > Thamnophilidae > Poliocrania > Poliocrania exsul. The sequence goes on from JAWWLZ010000019.1 coordinate 15,749,197, forward strand.
ATGTGGGATGAGAAAGGGATTCCTGGCTCAAAGACTGAACAGCATCCCTGAATAATCTACTGATGCTATGATGGAAATATGCAAATGAGAATTGTAGAGAATGAAAACTGTATTTTCCTTCTCTCTTTGTCGCTTAGGATGAAAAAAAGATCTTCAACAGTTTCAACACGAACACTCATCTTACCCAGTTCAGGAGCTCAAGTTTTCTTGGGTCTGTTTCTTCTTCTGGCTCTTCTTTTCCTTTTCCTCCCTTTTTCTTCCCCTTTCCTTTCCCTCTGGCTCCTTTAGTCTGAGGTGCTGGGGATTTCTTTTCCTTCTCAGGAGCTGTACCATCAGGAGCTGTGAGGCTTCCTATAGGCTGTGTTTACAATGCATTGAAAGGGTTAGAAGACTGACTGATCCTACAGTGACTATTTCATTGCATACACTCCTACTGAATTCACTCCCCAGCCACCACTTCTCACCTGCAGCCAACTAAAAATGATAATTTCCTTAAGTATAAGGGTTTTTTTGCAGTCACAGCCTTACACTAAAGCTGTTATGTCTAATGTAGACAATAACACTGAAAGCAGTGAAGTAGGGACACTGTGGAGGATTTTAAGCATTGTGGGGAAGCATTTTAATGAGCCCTGAAGATTGGAAACATCACATTACTAGAAGAGAAGAAATAAAACTGCATATGCAGCAACATTTGTTTAATTATATGGGCTCCCAAATGAAAGAAATCTCTCCAGTATGTACAGCATGCACATGAATGGTGCTCCTTTGAGTGTCATTTTATTGCAGTTTCAGAAAAGACAACTAAGTAAAAAATCCACTTAAATTCTTTCCCTTCATTCTTACAGCCCCTTTCAGGCTGATCTCCTCAAAACACTTCATAGTAACTCAGCACCAGATGGTTCCCACAGTAAAGCAAAAAGCATGGATACAGTGAGACATGAAACTGGAGGACTTTAGAGGATTTTAGTCACACACATGACCTGCTCTGTTTCACCACTGAATTCAGCAGCTAGTGCAGCATCCAACTCCAATAAACTGAGAGATAAAATCCAATTTCAGGACCCAAAGATTTACTGAAGATTTGTTTCCTAGTTCACCTGGCACAGCTCTGCCTGTCAGAAGCCAGGTTTTTTCCAATGGTTTCTTTTGTGCATCAGGACTTTGCTCCATTAATCCAAATAGAGGTTTTCACAGAAGTGAACAAAGTGAGCAAAAGAATTCCTTCTAAGCAGTTCCATGAATTTCCTTGCTGTATACTTGAACAAGTAGCTGGGGGCCCTGCCAGCAGCTGGCACATGGCAGTGGCACAGCCAGTGGGAGAAGAGATCTGTGCAACTCATGCTAGTGCCTCATGCAGGTTCACTAGGTGGCCAACACTGCTATTGTCCAGTTTTGTGTAAGGCCACAGGTTGTTCCCAGTGAATGCTTGTTGGTTTAGGTTTCTTTTTTTCCCTTTCAAATCCCACAAGGAATCTTAAATTACAGAATACTCAAAGTTGGAAGGGACTTCTGGAGATGCCCCAATCCAGCCCCCTGCCCAGGCAGGGGACACAGGAACACGTCCAGGTGGGTTTGGATGTCTCAGAGAGGGAGACTCCACACCCTCCCTGGGCTGCTGTTCCAGGCTCTGCCACTCTCAGTGGACAGAAGTTCCTCCTCATATTCAGGTGGAACTTGTGTTTCAGTTTATGGACATTGCTCCTCATCCTGTCACTGGGCACCACTGAAAAGAGTCTGGGACCATCCTCTGGCACCCCTTGGAGATATTTTTGTGCACTGATGAGATCCCCAATCATCTTTTCTCTACACTGCACAGGTCCAGCTCCCCAGTCTCTCCTCACAGGAGATGCTCCAGACCCCTCATCATCTTTGTGGTCTCTGCTGGACCCTCTCCAGTAGCTCCTTGTTTGTTTTGTCCTGAGGAGCCTAGAACTGGACCCAGCTCTTCAAATGTGCCTCACCAGGGCCAAGTAGAGGGGCAGGACCACCTCCCTCAGCCTCTGGTCAGACTCTTCCCAATGAATCTCAGCACCATTGGCCCTCCTGCCCCCAAGGGCACTGCCAGCTCATGGTCCCCTTGTCACCCACCAATACTGCCAGGTCCTTCTCAGCAGAATGGTCCCCTCCAGCCTGTGCTGTTACTTGGGGCGAACCCTCCCCAGGTGCAGGATCCTGCACTTGCCTTTGTTGAACTTTATTAGCTTTATCTCTGCCCAGGGTTTTTTTCTGCTTGTCATTAAACTGCTTTTCTTTCTTTCCTGGAGCTCAAATTATTGCTAAATATTTGCAGATGACAGCATAAAAAAAATCCAAAACAAATAGGTTATTCTTTATTAAGGAGATATCCTACCTCAGTTTGGCATAAACCAGAATTCAATATTCAAATTCCAAAGTGTGAATATGACACAACTTGATTGAAACTACTGAGAAACAATATGAGTAGGAAACTTTGGCTTACTGGCCAGTGGTGTCCAAAGACAAAGATTTGGCTGCGTGCGATGTCCACACGATTCCAGGCCAAGGCCAGGCTGAGCTGGTCTGGAGCAGAGGCGTTGGTACCTGAGGGGAAACACACAGGGTTTAGGATTTCCTCCAGGAGGACACAAGGTTGGACAGCCCTCTGCAAGTCACTTCTGCCAGGACTAGAGAACAGCCAGCCTGACTGTATCGTACTACCAGCAGAATAATTCTACCACAAAGCAGTGGATTCATTAAATCAATCTACAACATCTTCCATGTAACCCCATAATCTTAATTTAAAAAGAATAACCAGATTGCTCCCTTTTTTTTTTTTTTAATAAGACTCCCACATTGACTCTTATTCTGATGCTAAAGACAGACATTTAACTCTTCTAAAAACCTTTCTCAGCTCCTCTGGCTGATGCTGTGAATAAGAATGCAATAGTTCCTCTCTTTAATTCTTAGCTCTGGGGACTGCAGTGATCCCATATTGAGCCCATGTCAACTGCAGACAAAACCCAATTGTTTCAGCAAACATAACAAACTTCAACTAAATATCAAACTTATCCCATTGCTCTCAGGCTTAAATATCACAATCTGGGATCTGGAAAACTCCAGACAGCCTTTTATCTCCTCACCTTTCTTCCAGCTGTACTAATGTATGGTAGAGCTGCAATAAAATGAGCTGAAATATCAGCAGTGTAGTTGCTGCAGCATTCCCATGCCAGGCTTTCAGTGAGCAAACTCACACAAAACAAAACTCTCAATGTGGATTTTATGCTCCATGCTGATCTGAACCTCAGCCAAGGTCCTTGGCAGAGCCCAAACAAATCAGACACAACAGGAACAGTGACCCTCAGGCAGTGCCTTGGTGGGACCCTTTGGTGCTTCCTTCCCAGGTGCCTCCAGACCCACCTTTGAGGAGAGCAGTCAGGATGGACATCTCGATGTCCTGCTGCCCTTCGGAGCCCATGCGGAACACGGTGATCTGCAGGGCAGCACAAACCAGGCACAGAGTTACCACACAGGGAGGAGAGGGACTGAGCATCCCACAGCAAATGCAGCTTTAGCATCTCATATGGCTTGAGAGTGTTCAAAAAGCACAGCTTGGTTACATTTTTCTTTGAAATTCAATTTTCACAAAAGTGGTTAATTAAATTCTTTCAATGAAGTTATCCTAAAACAGCCCCACATTGGTGAACATGCCAAACTTGATGAAAAGCTTCACCAAACCCATGAATTTTGGAAAGTTGTGACAAAACTGCCATGCAAAACTGAATGTTTTCTGACAGTTCTGACTTCCCCGCAGCAATGGAAGCACCAGCTTGGAAATTGAAATGCTGGTTACCCAAGGTAACTATCATAGCATTCATTTTATTGACAGTAACACTCAAATACTTTTTAGCTGCAGGATATGTTACATATGGCAATCCAAAAGGCAGAACCAAATAACAAAGAAAAGCAATGATTTCTTGTTATATTTGCTTAGTTCAGTCCATTACAATTCATTGATTTTCAAAATAATTCATGCAAGCTTAGCCATTGAGCTACATATTAAAAGATTAGTAATTCAAAAGCAGAATAAGCTAATTTTCTATTTTAATTGCATTAATACCAAATGCAGAAACCACTCCCTCTCCCCAAATTCTTCATCTTCCCAAAGCAACTCTTCCCAGCACCTCCTAGCACTGCCACTGGGAACAGCAATTTTCTCAACTCTTAGAATAGTTTCCACATGAATGCAAAGACACATGACATTAGAAGAGAGAAGAACTAGAGGAAAACTTTTATTAATTAACAAGAAGGCAGACAAAAATCATCAACAAAAAACCTGTAAGTCTGCTCAGGCTGCACAGCAGTGTCTGAATTTTGCTGAGTAAACCAGGCCTGCCCTGATTGCATTTGAAATTCAAAACATTGTGACTGAGGAGCTGTGGGCTTTCTTTTCTCAACCAGTTCTTCCAGGAAGGCTGAGCCTCTTCCAGCTTTTCAGTCATGCTTTTTACCAGCTTGACTTCCAGGGAAGGTGTGTGGATGGAACTAATCTATGGAACTAATCACAAAATTTCACTGCAACAATTAGTCAAAGGGAAATACTCCAAGATTCATTTTGCCTGCACAGGCACAGGCACAGTGAACACAATTTCAATCCACTGTTTCCAGGTGACAGATGCCAAAGATGTTCTTTTCCTGAGCACACTTTGTTCTGCAATTGGGCTCTGGGAGACAGGCAGGAACCTGAGTGAGTGGTGCTGCACACAGAGCAGACCTGGGGCAAACCAGGAGCAAGAAAGGGCTGATATTCAGGGACACTTCACACTTCAGTTTCTTTGGAAAGGCCTGAAAAGTCCATTTTATTGTAATGAAAGGTTGTTAAAGAGAAACTATGTCAGAAACCCATGTGTTGATGCACTCTGAATGCTTCTTGCTCCCAGGAACCCTTTTCTCAGTCATCTTTCCTCTGCTTTCTGCAGTTGGTCCTGGGGTTAGTGCATTTATCTCAGTGTCTTAGTCTGCCTTGCTTAAGCCTGTGAAAAAAGATTCCTCTCAACTTACACAGGAGGAGAATCTGAAATTTCTTTTTAAGGCTTTCCAGAAGACAGAACCCCTTTCTTGGCCTATGCTTATGGATGAAAGATTGTGTACATTTAATGGAGCTATATGGAAAAAAAAATAATTAAACTATAACCCTGGGAAAATGGCACTTGAAAGTGTTCTGTGAAGTTTGGTCTCAGAAATTATCTTTGTGAACTACTTTTAGGACACTTACCAGTTCTTTTTTTTTCATGCACTCCATCAGAATGACAAAGAGCTGATGAGCTTGATTCCTGTTGTAGTTAAAGGTTTTCTGGATGGTAACCAGGAGCTGGTCCCTAAGGGATTCATTTATTATCCTGAAAAATGAGGCACAAAGAAGGCACTGCCAGAATGAATATGCATTCAGAAGACCTGCTGTTTGAGAAGCAAGTTTTCATCCACCAGAACAATGACTTCAGTTTGAAAATAAATGAAAACATAGAGCACCCTTGCATTCAGTACAGGGAAGGAGTTCATGAGGAGTTAACAGCAATCAGGAAATCCATACCCAAACTGGCTTTTGGGCATCTCAGCACTGCAGCACTGATTTAAAAACTGGTAAGGGGGTTGAACTATCCTTTCATCCTGCAATAAAATACAGGCAGCTCTTACTCTGGTTATATATTATGGATATAGTTTTGTCGAGAAGTTCAGTCTTCAGGATTTTAGCACTGTGCCTTACAGGAGAGCTGCCTCTGCTTCCAGATGTTTCAAGGTCCTTCACATATAATTAAAACCCCCCAAATACTTCACACTTCTGATATGTCCCCTTGGTTATCCTGGTGATCCTCTCAGAGGATTGAAATTGCTCCTCTCTGAAACCTCATACTACCCAACTTAGGAACAAACAAGCTGAAAGATGATTAAAGAAATTACCCTGAAAACATTCTAGAAAGGTCAGAAATGTTTGATCTCTCAAAGCAATATGAACCAGAGCCCTTCAATCTTCATGCATTTCCTAATAAAACACAAGCATTTTCAGATGATGGAAAATATTATCAGCAGGTGTCTGAGATACAGTAAAATTCAAAGTTCACTGTGAGAAAATGATTGGACTGACAACAAATTCTCATTATAGATCTGCCTTACTATATGAGACATTTATCTTATCTTAATTATTGGAGAAGAAAATTGGACACTGCATCATATGCACTGGGAGGGAAAGTCATGTAATGAGCACATCTCAGACAGGCTGATCCTGATAAGCTCTTTCAATTACCTATGAGCTGATGGGAAGGATAAATGAGAAAGGAAAAAGAACAGAAAGTTGGATCTAAGCTAAGGAAGACTTGGTTGGCAGAAAGGAAAAGAAAGTTACTGAATCTTAAATGCCTTTGGTAGGAGTAAATGTGTACTATGTCAAAACACCTAAAAAATCCAGCATTAGAGATGCTGTCCCAGTTCAGCAAGTAACATCTGCACTGCTTGACTACCCTGCTTGATATGTAACCCAAGCTAAGCTTCAGCTTCAGCCAAAGAAAGAGGCTGAATCTTCAGCACAGGACACGTCTGCCATACACCAACCAAGGCACTCTACCAGGTGTTTCCCTGTACCTGGCTGCTAAAGATAAACCTTGATATTAACAATGACAATGGAGAAACTGTGCTACTTGACTGGGAAAAGCAATATTTTGAACTAAAAATGCAACACTTGAGTAGATGAGCTTTATGCTGTTAGTACAGGCTTTGTATCAACCAAAGTGGCATCAACCAACCACAAAATAATGTAAAACCATAAAAATAACAGATTTCAGAAAACTTCAGATGAGGAGATTCATTTAGGCAATGGCCAGGAGGGCTGTGGAGCAAAATACTCCAGACAACATCCTCCACTCTGTTCATGACATCAGGCAGCACTGCCCTGAAAAACCATCATAGATGCAAAAAGTAGCAAGAAAATGAAGGAAGTCCGACATTTTTACAGCTGGATGGCACTCTGAGATAATGAAGCTCATTCCCACCACACACTAGAATCAGGCAGTGCAAATTTTGCAAATACATGCACTAATTAACCTCAGCCATGGCCTAAGTAAAAGAGTCCTGGCTGGGAACCATTTGTTCAGTGCTTCTAACACGCCCAATCCAGCCCCAAGGACAGTGCAGGAGCTTGTAGGACAGTGCACTGCACTGAGAGCAATCTCGTTCCAAAGGACCATCAAATACACTCCTAGAGGTAACAAGTTCTTCTCATTAACTCCAGGGCTAAGATCAAACAGGCAACAAAAGCTGGCTGGCAGCAGAATGCTTCTGTCAGCAGCGTTTTGCCCTTCAGGTGGGTTTTATGAAGCTCCAGTGAAAGGAGGGCATGTGGTCCTACACTGCCCTACCCAGCACAACAGAGCTGGAGTGAAGAGCTGCAAATCTTACCCTCCTTCTTCTGAGTACTTGTGTGCAAAGGACAGAATGTCAGATGCTCTCCCGCTGCCATCACAGATCACCACAGGCAGAGGGGGCTCTTCTCGCAGGCACTCTAAGACGATGGAGATCACGTTGGGACCTCCTTCCACAATGAGCCCAACTACAGGAACACCTTGGCCCAGTCCTGCAAAACACAGAGGAACAAAAAAACAAACAAACAAACAAAAAGAAGTGTCATTGAAACTTAGTTTAAGAGGTTGAGATATTATGAGTGGGTGCAATTTCTGTGGTAGAGCATCACTTCAAAGCAGAGCCATTAGGAAAAATGATGGTGATTTCATGGCCAATATGAGGAAAAACATCCATGTGCTGTTTCATGGCCACAAAAGGGAAAGAGCAAGATGTCTCTCTGCCCTTGCCTTTGCATCAGCTCCATGCTGATGACTCATTCACTCAGTATTGGTGAATTATTTGTAATCTCTTTCAAAGACACCATGTACAGATAAAGCAGCTAACATGATTTGCTATTACTTCATTAGCTTCACTGTTACTTGGATGGCTCCCAGCTACTGCTTTTGATCTTAAACTCTTCATTGGTTACCTATGTGAAGTCTTCAGTAAGATGACATACACCTGGACTTACTCCTGAGACAGAAAATATGAAATGAGTGCTTTTATCATGAGGCTGAAATGGCTGGCGATGGAAGAGACGACAGCTGAGCATCCCTTTGCTGTCCCTGCCTCACTGTGATCTCCAGGCATAGGATGACAAAGGGAAGCCCACAGGTCACACGGTCTCAGTAGCCTTGATCACAAGAACTTGGGGAAGTGAAGGACAAAACATTACCTGAAGGCTGACTATGCCCACTATGAAAAGCATTTGAATTCATTCTTTAAGCTGTAAAATGACCAGCACTTTACAGAGATGCACTTTTTTTGCATGGCTGAGGACACATGAAAGAGTTGGTGTTTCCACCCGTGCTGCCTCTCTGAAGAACAGGAACACCAGGCACAGCACCAGCAGAGCCTCCTGCCATCCTCCTGTCTCACAGCCCAGCTCTGACAAGGAGTCACAGAGCAGGGCCCGGCCTGTGTATCCATGAAATCTTTAGGGATTCTTCCTGAGATTTCCAGAAGTGCCTGTGCTTGAAGTGGTTCAAAAGAAACAAAACAACTCCCTGTATGTTGTTACTGGCAGGGGGTACTGCAGCCCTCCATAGAACACATTTCCATGTGCATTCCCAACTTTGCCCTTCTCATGGCATGACAAAAATCTTCAAACACTACCTAAATCCAAATCAATACCCCCAGCCCTGGTGGTATTAAAAGCAGTAACACAAAACATCTTGCCCCTGGGCTCTGAACCTCTTCTCTTCCAAGCCAGGACTCCCTTTTCCAACCCCCCAGTTCTGCCAGCACTCCTGCAGGAGGCAAAGAGCCCAAAGCAGAGCTCAGGTTGGCAGTTTGTGGTCCGAGGGCAGCAGGACCCAGCGCTGCCTCCACGCCCAAGGGGCAGTGTTTGGGTGGGCTCAGCTTCCTGAGCTTCCCAAAGGTGTGTTTGGGTGGGCTCAGCTTCCTGAGCTTCCCAAAGCTGTGTTTGGGTGGGCTCAGCTTCCTGAACTTCCCAAAGCTGTGTTTGGGTGGGCTCAGCTTCCTGAGCTTCCCAAAGGTGTGTTTGGGTGGGCTCAGCTTCCTGAGCTTCCCAAAGCTGTGTTTGGGTGGGCTCAGCTTCCTGAGCTTCCCAAAG
>JAWWLZ010000019.1:15781025-15792241 GCA_035041345.1 Poliocrania exsul
TTTTGGAATCGTTGCTGGCCCATGAGCAGAGCTGAGCCCTCAGGTGGGTGTGGAGGTGCCAAGGACTGCCCAGAGGGGAGTTCTCCCAGCTCCTCTGCCAGGCGTCTTTCCCAGCCAGCTCCCAGCCCGAGGGGTCAGGTGTGCCCTGGGCAGCTGCTGCAAATGGTCCATTGTTAACAGTTCATAGGAAATGGCATAGAGGGTGTAGAATCCACAGCTTTGGTCACACCCACCCAGTGATAAACTGGTCCTGGCTGCTGAACTAGGCCATATATTAATGCTTATGGTCTTTGTTCATTCAGAGAAGGCTTGTAGCACTCCTCTTAGCTGCTTTTCCTCCCTTTTCTGAGGGAAAAGGAAGGGTGGCAGGGAAGAAAAAAGGGGGAGAGGGAGAGAAAGCCAGACAGAGGGAGAGGGAAAGTGCCTAATACTGATCTAAACGTTCTGCTGCCTGGGCCTGTTTAGGACCTTCTCTAGTACAACACTGGATCTCTTTTACTAGAAGTCATAGAAAACTTTGGCTTATGCTTGTTAAATGCCAGCAGGCTTGAACAAGAGTTCCCTTACCTTACAGCTCTGAAAACCAAGATGATTTCATACATCCATACATCCCATTGCATTTCTCTCAATGTCCCTTGCTACTGTTTTCCTGGCTTTTTTGGTAAGAAAACTCTGGTTTGACTGGTTTGACAGATACAGGCTGGAGTTTACTCTTGTCTTGAATCCTCTTCCATCCCCAAAATATCATAGTTCTGAAAAATCCTGAAATGATGCAATCCTTTTCTTCTTGAATGGCTTCCTGAACAGGTGCAAGAGAGTATTTGGTCCTTGCCAAGGGGCATCCAGCCCCACCAAGCAGTTTGAGGGGCAGCAGAAATGAAGGCACAGAGATATTGTCAAGTCTTAGTGCATGTAGTAGAGCCAATATCAGCAACTCTATAGTTAGAGAGAATCTAGGCTTTTCTTATCAGTATTATTCACTATAAATGAAGTTTTTATTTGTATTGGTATTTGACTTGACACAGAAGACACTCAGGGACAAGTATAAACCCCAGAAACCAAACCCCTGTCATACAGATACTGCACACATGGCATTATAATCATTAATCAGCACATACTCCTCCTCCTCATGTCTCCTTTCCTGCTCTGCACAGAGTGGCTTATCTAGTCCTTTAATTCCTAAAGGTACTGACCATGTATTATTCACTGCACAGAATAATTCAGGTTTGACTGGGTTGTGTATAGCTCTTTTTACTTCATATATTACATTGTCCACACTTGTGATAGAGGCATCTCTACAAATTATATAGGTATATTTAAATTATGCCTAAAGATAAAAGAATGCCTTTTCATGGAGTGATAGAGAGCCCCAGTGTGCTTATTTTATTGGCTTTGCAGGCTGGAAGTTCCCATGAGAGATTAGGTAAGATGATTTGAGCCTTTCAGTTGCAAAGCTCAGGCTAAGCTGGGCCCGTTCTCAGCACTGTTCAGCTTTGCTGAATGTGCAGCTCCATCAAACTCTGATTACTACACAGTCACAGCTCACTGGCAGAAAGCATTAGCAGGAGATTTTACTTCCCCCCTCCCAGCAACCATTCAAGAGCAGCACAGGGAAAAGAAAACAGCCTTCTAAAATAAGAGTAGCATAGGAATTAGGCTTGTTATTTAAAGCACTGCCAGCAACCTTCATTTTATTTTATCACGATGCTATTTCAGGACTATCAGTGAGCAGATCTGTGCACAGCAGCACGGGTTTGTTTTGTCAGGGAAAAGACCCATGAAACATCCAGTATTTTGTGCTTTTTATGAACAAGAGAGCAATATGCTTGATTTACAGTTACAGACTGCAGGTTAAATGAGTCCTTCCAAAAGGAAAGGCTTATGAGCAGTGCTTGCAAGCACTGAAATGCAAGAGTGAATTGAACAGACACAGAAGCCAAAGCTACAACAGGAGTTGATGAAAGCACATTGTAATTCAACATGCTCTGCTGCACAGCTGAATCACACAGACCAAACACCTCCTCCACTTTTTGCAGCACAGAAAGGTGGGATTTGGAACATTTCTGTTCAGGCTTACACACTTTAAATGTGTAAGTTATTGTGTGCTCCTCCGAACTGAGCTGTTTTGTATCAGAAAGAGAACAGTGCAAAAGTGTCCCTTGAGTTTCTATCATTGCCTGTAACAGCAGTACCATGACTGAAAATTCTGCAAATAAAGATGTTGAATTTGCATGTTTTGATGGCTGAAGTGCAATTTCTTGCCGAGTTGGCTTTGCTTTTGTTCTTGAGGCAGGTTTTTTACACATGAAGCAAAATAATTAACATTTGGTACATTAAGCATTGATTGGTGCTGTGGTGAGACTGTGCCAAACCACCAGATATAGAAGGCTGAAACAGAAGTTATTGTATTTAAAGATATGTGCTACAAAATCAAATCCTTCCCTAAATTCATTATTACAAATTTCTGATTCAGAGAAAAATGAACCTTGAAATGACAGAAGATCAAACCAATTCTAAGATGTTTGAAATGCTATGATAGGAAAAGTTCTAAGGATCTGTATCAACATGTCCCAGCTTCCAGCTCTTTCCAGAGCTTTTAAAGCTACCACTCACTCCCCACTACCCATTGGGAGACAGGAAGGATTTACAGCTTCCCAAACCGAGAGGTTTTTTAACAGGTTCCTCCACATGGATTTACAACATGCATACAATAATTTTGGAAAATGTTTGTATTGGAAGTTATGTCATTACAGGCACAACTCAGATGTGTAGTTATAGGCAACATCATTATAGGCAACAAGGACAAGGAGAAATAATGTAACAGAAGATATTAGCAAGCATTGCTTTGTGTCTGACTGAATTTGTATCTATCACTGTTATAAAAGGCAGTGAACTGGAAAGGGTTTCTAAAGTACCAAGGAACAATAAACCATGAATATGCACCTCTGTTTTAGTCTCCCACCTTGAATGCTGTGTAGTGCCAGGGGGAAAGGATTTGGCAAGTGCCAGACACAGCAGGGCTTGCTGGGTCAAGCTTTAATGCCAAGCCAGAGGGCAGATTTTAGTGTTTGCTCTGGTTGGTACCACCTTTGACAGAGGGGAAGGTGGGTCAGCCTGTAACTATGGGGGGTAATAAAAACCAACCAACCAACCAACCAAAAAGAAACACAACAAAGACTTAAATACTTCACAGGTTATTCCAAGGTGCTCAGAAACTGTGATGGCTCTCTGCATGAAGGTGGAAATACTAAACTTTCCAGTCTGCAACTTTAAAGGCAAGGTGGATATGGAACACAAGTCCTGAACTGCAGTAAAAGTATTTTGTTCCAGCTCTGCTCACTGCAAATGGAACAGTTTTATTAGCCAGGATTCCCATGAATTCTACATTTCAAGAACCCCTAACTACTCCATACCATCTTCTTGGTGAGATCATTGGCAGCTTAAAACCCCAGCTTCACTCATGACTGAGTTAGACTCCTTAAGTAAGAATTTACTTGCTAAACTCAGATCAATTCTTTAAACTCCCTTTTTGGTAAAGAGTCACTGCAGCAATGCCTGTTTGCTCAGTCTCATGAACACCCAGTTTGATGGAAGATGAAGTTTCCTACTGAACCCATAGAAAAGGCAAAGAAAAGGAGGCAGGATTTATTTTAGAAGGACATTAAAAATGAAAAAAAAGTGCCCAAACTACTTGGCGTGAGAAACACAGCAGCTGTACTTCACTAATCCATGGCTGAGCCTTGGAAAGAATCACAAATCCACTCAACCAGCAGGCTGAGTGCCATTTTATTGGCAAGAACTGAGAACAAAATGGAATCAAATACATGCTCATAATACTGGCTATTAACATTTTTGCTTTGGTGTGAAAAAGTGTGAATTAGGAACCCTCTGCTTAATTCAGCCACAGAAAATGAAAAAAAAAAGAAAAACTAAATGTATGCATTTTCTAGATAATTGTTTCATTGTTCCACCCAGATGTGTTTCTTTCTGTTCATGGCTGAGGCACATTGCCAGAATAAACATGGAATAGTCTGGACAGTGTCTGTGCTTTGCCTGTACCTGCTGAAAGCTCCAGGATGGCATTGAGAGGTTTTTTTGCTGCAGAGAAGTTGTTTTTATCCTGTTTTTACATCAATACCTCCTGTCAGCAGGAGCTGTCAAAGCCACACATTTTCAACTTCCATACAGCTTTTGCACATCTTTCAGTATGAATTCTACTCTATTCTGCAGCTTGATGCATTTAGTGTAGTTTGGTAACAGTTCAGTACAAATTTGGTGAACAAGATCTCAAACACAGTAAAAACACCAAATCTATTAGCACTATAAATTACATAAATTGGGAAAAAAGCACAGAAATATTAAGCAGAGCAATCTTGTGCTGAGTTATTTTAGATAGTATTATAAGTAATTCCTTCTTCTCATGTCTCTGACCCTTTGATCAAAATGTGAGCATTTCTCAGCACTGGAGAGGGGAGGGAAGGGAAGGGGAGCACAGGAAATTAAAAAAGAAAAAAGGTATGATGCCTTTGCTTTCAAGATTCCTGTCCACAATCATGATAAAACAGCTTTATGATGACTGCTTGATTAAAAATTAATTGCTGTGGTAATTTAAATATATGCCTTATTTAATAATTGATGTGTAGGAATTAAATGGGGCTATTCACAGGAGTCTTACTATCAGGTACACTCAGAAAAAGATCCACGATCTCACTGTATAATGAAGGGTGGAGGGGAGATTTTATTGCATCTTGCAGAAATGACACTTCCTGTCGTATCTGTCCTGTGCAACAACTGGTCCTTACTTTGGCTCACTACCAGGGAAACCCCAATTTTAATGTAATCCTTCAGAGTGAGCTCCTTTCTATATAGCATAGCTCTATCTAGTGGTTGATTCATCCAAGTGCATCTGGCTGTTCAAAGAGGACTAAACCATTAATTTGGTGAAGGCCAGGAAGGTCTGGGGAAGGTGACACTTTCTGATTCTGCTCTGCTGTTCCTCCCCTGGGGTAAGCCTGGAGACACTCCAGCAAAGGCTGTACCAGGAGCTAAATCCCACCTGTACACACACTGGGAATGGGACTTGGTGGAGAGTTCTCCTTGGAAAGAAAACTTTTCCCAATACAAACTCCAGGAACAAGCCAGGGGCTCAAATACTCATTCAGGCAGGGTACCTAAATATTGCCTGGGTCTCTGTCCATCCCTCTGTGGGACACTCCATGGGACAAAGGACTTGGTGCTGCAGACCCTCCAAACCCAAAAACTACGAAGCCCAAGCCAGAAAATGCAAATACCTGTTACATTTTTTCCCAATCTCAACATCCATCCAGGGGATATATTGGACATTAATCTGTGTCAGCTTCTAATTGAACAGAGCTGCTCAGTTCTGTCCTGTATAACTGAGTAATGGATTTCATCAGCACAGGGCAAAGGTCACTGGGTTTTGCTGGGAATTACAGAGGCTCCACAAAAGTATGCCTACAAATTCCCAAGCTCATCAAGTGGAGGCTTAAAGGAATAATGGGCATTCACATGGCAGTTATTTGATTAATGCTCTAATGATAACTCTGGTTAATAACTGTATAAATAACTGCAGTTTAATTTAAACTATAACATCCTGGTACAGATCCCAGAGCAGCAAAATTAGATGTAAAAGCACTGCAGGTGGTGAGAAGTCATGTGTGCTGCTGTAGCCAACACCAAGATACAATGTGTAATTTTAAACACTGCTCAAGGTTAAGCCCACACAACAGTTCTAAGAAATCAGCTTTGAATGTTGTGTAACTTTGCCAGAAAGCCTGGAAATCACCTCCTTCTGAGTGAGTAGAACTCTGGGCCTGTCAGTACTCCTGGAGTGGGATTGGGTCATTCTGATCCTTGAGAGCTTCAACGGCAAACAGCCTCTCTCTCATTCAAACTGCATCTGATTCTCTGCAGATTGTTCCAGAAAGCAACTTGAACTCAGTTTTGTTATTTTTGTGCACAGGAATTAAATAGGTTTGCAGCCCAGTTTCCCTGTCCTTTTCTACTCATGTTTTATCAGCACTTCTGCAACAACAACACAAGCTTGACACAGAAAAGTTTTACTAGTGTATTTTCACTGTAAATTACTCAGATTTGATCTAAATTAACTACTATTCTAGCAAAACAGTAACATGCATTTGATGTTTTGTGTGCCCATGCACAGAAAACAAAGCACTTAGCCATTTCAACACTTTGAAGAGCAGTAATGGGAAGTTTCATATTCATATGTATAAATACTGAATATTTAATAATAGTACAATATTTTACCTTATCACAATGCCAATTATTTGAAAATCAAAGTGATTTGACCAAGTTAAATACACTGCCCCAGTCTTCATTCCATGAAAATTTCATAGTTCTGTTCTCCTTTCAGAGAAAAAAATCAAGGTGACAGCCAGTCTTACTGGCTTGCCCCTGGTCTTGGTTCAAGCAGAGTTGCTAATGAACCAGACCCAGAAGTTGGACAGGGGTTAGTGGGGACCAGCTCACATTATTTTCTACCAAATAAAGTAGGAAACTGCTCAGTTTTCTAAGTTCAGGTGCATGGTGTGCCAAAGACACCCCCCCCAGGGCTGGTGTCCCAAGGGGTCTCACAGACCTCCTCAGCACCTGGAGCCCAGGGAGGGTGGGAAATGGCACAACAGCTTAAACTGAAGCAGTTCAAACTGTGCCCTTGTGCATTCCTCCTAATATGCTCTGTTGTACATAATAAAGGTAACAAGACTCTCCCTCAGTGCTTGAAAACAACTTCAGGACACTGTAATTTAAATGAAAAAAACATTTAGAAATGCTGCTGAGTGACACAGGTGAATGTCAGATAGATCAGAGATTGCATTAGTGGTTTTATTTATTCCAACTCCTAAAGCTTTATCAACAGCCAAATGTTAATACCATAGGATTTATTCTGGGGGAGGGAAGTAATGATTAAAATTAACTAGGCCACATACTGGAGTGGGGCACTAATGACAAGTGCATTGGCCACGCTCAACAAGGCAGTTATTTCCCTTCCTGTGTGGCAAGGAAACCAAACCCAACCACACTTTGAGATGACATCAGTGTGCCATAGAGCCCTCCATGAGCATCCTCCTTCTCCCAGCCTTTGGCTCATCATGCAGCAGCTTATTAACAGCAGAGCTATCATTAAAAGAGAAACAGAGTGAAAATTAGTGTTACTCGATGCCAAGATCCTTCTGGGAAGGGGGAGGAATTTCTCTAGTAAATCAGCTACCCAGAAGGTGGAAGGCTGGTACAACAGTTTGGGGTTCTCTAAGGTTAAAGGCACTGCTGAACAGCCAGACTTAGTGTTTGGTGGAGGCACGTCATGTCATGTCATGTCATGTCATGTCATGTCATGTCATGTCATGTCATGTCATGTCATGCCAGTGTGTCAACCCTCAGAACGAGTGACTTAGGGGAACACACTGACTTTTCACCTTGTAAGTGCTCTGTCCAAACCTAGGCCTGACAAAGATAAACAAAAATGTGTCTGATCTGCTTCTGGGAATAAGAATCAGGGGTTTGTGAGGATGGCTCAACAGAACTGTGAAGTGAAATTGGAATTAAATACAAAAGCATGTACCAAATTCAAAGCAAAATGAAAAGACTCTCAACTTGGAGTACTAAGTATCAGGTTAAAGAAACCTTACCCAAACACAAAAAACTTGTTTTCCAAACCCATGAGCTCAAGGTGGCTTCCACACTTTCATTCAACTCACAGCTCAGCTGCAGAACAACTTGGTGCAAGATGCTGTGATGGCTAAAAGGCAACAACATAATTTCACATAAAATCCCTCCAGTGCTGCCTCTGTTTCACACAGTCCATACCCAGAGGATCATTGTAGAGGAGCAAGCTCTGAGGGACAGGAGCTCCACCTTCCCTGTGCCTGCAGCTCCCCTTCCCCTGGGCAGCACAGGGTTCAGGGCTCACCCAGCACAGCCTTTGACCAGCCCAACCTCTGAGTTTAACAGGACATTAAATGGGAAAACCTTGTCAGCTCAGCAGCAGCACACTTGATTCCCACCTGGATTTGCAATCTTCAGTTTTATGAGCAAATTCATGCCTATAATTGAAAATGTTTAGGGGACTCAAACTTCAATAAAACCTCAGTAAATTATTAAGTGATTCAGATGTAATTTCAAGGCAGCACACCCTGGGCTAGGAGCACTGATCCAGCTAATCACATGCTGATCAAATCTTTTAAAAAGCTTTGGAATTTACCCTTTACTCTTCAGTTCCAAACTGGCAGAGATTTTACTTTTGCAAAGATATAATATCAAAATCACTACCAACAATGTAGAGCTGGAAAAAGATATTTATTATTAATGTGAACATCAGGCATTAAACCTAAAGCATTCCTCTTCACCTGTCAATCCCTGTGAAATATATTAATAAACAAACCAATACAGAAGTTAATGATTGATTTGTGTGGTATTAGGCAGATTGTACTAATGGCTGTACTAGGAATAGTCTTGGGTACTGTGTATCAGAAATGATTGAGGATGAACCCTTGAAAAACTTATTGCTCTCTTTTGTTTTTTTGTGAAAGAGCATCTGTAATACATGACCTATGACAGTAAAATTGGGAAGGAGGGAAATTAAAGTCAACTAAGAACACTGGAAATAAAAAATGAAAAACATTTAAATGTCTACACTGTTAAAAAAATTACAAACAGTACATTTAGTAGAGCTTAGTGACCACTGCTTGCTTTCCACTCATAGGGGCTTAAGCCATTCAGCTATTAATCACATGAAAGTAGATATTAAGGAATATTAATCCATACCAGCTGTTACATCTTTTCCTGGGCTATTATTAGAGATTAATCTTTAGAGAACAAGGCTGCCTTTTCCTGTCGTTTCCAAGAGGACATCACACAAGCTGATACTGTTTGACAGCACATCTTCACAAGAGGCTGAACAAAGCAGGTGATAATGAAGACATGGTGAAATTATATCCAACCTCATCCTTAGAATCAAAGGCACTTATGCTTAGAAAGGACATTGTCACTGTCACCAGTTGATTAGTTAATTTTTATTGAGACTGCTTTTATAGCTCCTATTTACATCAAAAGACCAAGTATATTCTCCTGGTGATACTGAATGTTCCCTTATGGAATGTTGAAGGCCATGGAATTTTCTGTCTTCAGTACCTGGGAATGAATCCAGTTTAAAACCTATAACATGATCCAGTTGATGGAAACTTCATGACGAGTATTTATAATTGTGGCAGAATCTTAACAAATACACTGTGAGTGTATCATTTTCTAATGAAGTATAAAAAACCTGTTGGGTGAGCCAGGGGTTTGGAGGAGCAACTGCTTTAACTGTTGGATACACTTCATAGATCACTGCACCTGTACACTGCAGAGAAACTCCTATCAGATCACATGTTGGTGGAATGCTATCAGAAAAGTCTCATATTGTTCCAAAAAAAGTAAAACTACTGGCAGAAAAGGCCGTTATTATCCATTAAAGATTATGAGATTACCATTAAAAATAAGCTTCTAATCAGTTTCTTGAGGTTTGGCTAAGACACCACCAGCTGCACCAGGGAAATCAGTTGTCATAGTTACAGTAAAATCCACATTCTCCATACCTGCAGTCTCCTCTTTTCATTAAATGCAAGACTCTTCTCTAATTATGTTGCAATTATTCATCACTGTGTGTTTGCTTTTTACTCATTTGGACATTAGATTGGTGTTACAGACTCTGTGTGTGCCAGTTTGATAACACAGCCTACAAGGTGAGGGTGGCACGACCCACTGTCCTCCCTCCTTCCACCTGCCCAGCACCTGCATGGGCAACAACTGCCCTTTCATTCTCCCCAGGTTTGTTCAAGTCCTTCAGAGGCTCCCTCCCATCAGTCTGCCCATATTCTGTCTGGGCACCCTGCTCTGCTCCAGCTGGTCCTGCCTGCCTGCACAGCCCTGCCTGGCCCTGCCTCTGGCTCGGGCAGTCTGGCACACACAGCTGCCTTTCACAGCCTCCACTACCTGCCTTTAATCCTCTCCACCCTCCTTTCCATCTGCTGATGAACCAGCTGTCACTTATGTAACACTGCTTGCTATGCCTTCTCCACTCCTCACAACTACATTCAAATTCTGCTGCTTGCTCTCACCTTCTCATCACTTCCCAGGACAAAAGGGCTTTCTCATTCCACCCAGCCAATGCCAGTCCACAGGACTTCTCCCACCCCTAAACTGGGTATGTGGTCACCCTGCAATGACACTTCAGCTTCTTAATGTCAATAATTTGCCTGCTAACAGCTTGGCAAAAGCACAGGCAGACAGAAGTACTGACAACACAAAAAATAACATACAAATTAGGAGGTAAAACTGGGGTCCAAATGTACGCCTTTACTCAGATTATCTCATTGCTTACTCTTTATTTAAAAGGAAGCTTGAGTTGGGGAGATACCAGAGGAACACTAGTCCAGTTTTAACCAGCTCCAGCTTTTCTAACTTTTCCATAAGTGTAGATCACAAAAGCTGCACTAGAGATTGGAATCCATATACAACAGAAAACTATTTCTGTGAAGTGCACAAGACATGTAAGAGAAACAGAGGAAAAGTGAGTTGCCCAATTAGCAACAGAAGAGTGAAGTTAAACTGTTGATGCAATCCCCAACATTGCCCATGAAATATCTCTTTTTCAAGGCTTTTTTGACCCTTCCTTTACTCTGCCATGTGTGTTTTTCACCTCAGTTTTAAAGACTAAATTAAAATAATCACTGGTAGCAGATTCTGCAAATGCAGAGTCTGAAATGAAAAAGCACCAGAAAGATTCTGTTCGCTTAAGGCAAAGGTAGGTTCTTCAAACGTGGGACTGGAGAGCAGTAAGTACCCCAATCATAGAGTCATAAAATCAGGTGGGTTGGAAAAGACCTCTGAGACCATCAAGTCCAACCCTTGATCCAACTCCACTGCGGTCACCAGATCAAGGCACTGAGTGCCACATCCAGTCTCGTCTTAAAAACCTCCAGGGATGGAGGTAAGTCAGATTCCTGGGCAGCCCATTCCAATGCCTGAGCACCCTCTCTGTAAAGAATTTCTTCCTAACATCCAATCTAAACCTCCTCTGGCAGAGCTTAAGGCCATGCCCTCTTGTCTTACTGACAGTTTCCTGGGAGAAGAGACCAACCCCCACCTGGCCACAACTTCCCTTCAGGGAGTTCCAGACAGTGCTGAGGTCACCTCTG
>JAWWLZ010000019.1:15802778-15813354 GCA_035041345.1 Poliocrania exsul
GGCCATAGTGGTTTCTCTGTGCACAGGAACAGTACAGCTCTTGCCTTATCTCCTCACACTGACCATTTTCCAGCCTTCCAGCTCCCTGCACATTCAGTCACATGCCCTGGTTATGGATCAGGCACATCACAGAAGCAGGGCCTCACTTCCATGTCATGAGCAAAGAGCTGTGAAACAACTGCTGGTCTCACTATCAGCCTAAAGAAGAAAAATGCTCTGCTACACCACCACAGTCCATTACAATGCCTATTGCTTTTAGAAAAAAAATTTTCTTTCCCTAAGATTTTTATTATTTTCTTCTCTCTCTTTACCCAGAACTAAAGAATTGGGGTTTAAAATTTTCCTGCTTTTTCTTTTGAGTATTCTCCATTTGTGTCAGAAACATTTTCAAATTTGTAATACTTAAAAACAGAGATTAGAAAGGAAAGAGGAAAGAAGGTAGGAAGACTCAAATGACAATAAATGCAGCATTCAGCAACATAGATGCACATCAGGCAGTGATAACACTCCATGGTGGGTACAATAACTTAGTACCAAACCTGAGAGAAAGGTATTGAGGTCCAGAAAATCACACAGACATGGGGGATCAAAATTCACACAAACATGAAATAGCTGATTCTATCACAAGCTCTACTACCATTAGTGCCATTCAGCTTTCAAGTAACTCTTTCTTTCTTTTTTAAACATAAACTATTTTTGAACAGTTGATAACATGAGGTACATACTAAAGAGCTGCTTTTAAACATTATATTCAGGACTATAATTTCTGGTCTATTAACATGAATGACACCTAAATGATGGGCAAGTTTATGAAGTTGGGAGAAGGAACAGAAATCAAACCAGTCAAACAAAAGATTCCAAAATTTCCATATCCCTGAAGACAAGGGAAAAAACCACAAAAGTTCTACATTTTCAAGTTCTGAAGAAGCTTGAAGACTTCATAAAATCATGGTGGTTTTCTCTGGGAGTGTGATAATTTTTCAGGCAAAAGGTATTACTTACTAGCAAAAAAAACCCCTTAATAATTTTACAGTACAGAACTTGACATCTTTTTTAGGTCAGAACAGCTGCAACTCAAATATTCCAGAGCACCTGGAGAATTCTATACCATTTTTTCAGAACTCTATTTCAAATTTCAGCACTGACAGTGGGAGCACCATGTCTTTAATCCCTTTTGATGGCTCACACTGCAGTGACACTGCAGTACATTCCTGTTCTGTCTCCATTGCAGGTCTCAGCCATTCTGCACTTAACAGTTCTTGATTCTTTCTGTTCCCTGCCTGAAATGTAGACAGAATATTGCTCAGTGCTGGTTACCTACCATGAGAATGAGCCCACTGAGGGTCACTGGGGACTGCTGCCTGCTGGGCCAAGAGAGTCACCTTCTTCTTCTGGAAGCTACATGTCTTCAAAGCACTGCTGCAGCAGCCTAGGCAAAAGCAGATTTGGATTAAAAATGTAACAGTTCACACAAAAACTCAGCAAGTAACTGGCAGGTGATCTCTACAGAAAAGAACTTCCATTTAGGCAGTTCCCACACCTAAACTCAGAGGAGGACTGTGAGCCACTTTATGGTACTTTCACTTCAACATTGTCTGTTTATCCATTCCAAGAGTCTTTGTTATTTAGCAACTGTCTGTCCTCTCTCTCCTTCTCTTGCAAGAAGAAAAAGCAAGTTTAAAGTGAAGTTAAACAGATTATGAGACACGTGGAGAGAAGAGATAAAGAAACAACTCTGCTTGTGCCAGTGGCCTGTAAACTGGTGCTCCTGTTAGCACTTCTCACATATTAGAAATAATCTGCACTGATCATATGAACAACAAAACACATACCAGTAATCTTATTTCCATAACCTTCCTAGGGAGTAGATCCTGCAGAACCCACCAGATCTCTGTGACACCTCACCCTTGGGAGCAGACTCAGCTTCCCTGTATTTGTAGAATGACTTTTGAAGCTCACCTAGTCTGACCTCCCATTCAAAGGAGAGCCTTCCTAAAAGCTGGACCAAGAGGTTGAGGGCTTTGCCCAGCTGAAAGCTGAACAGCTCCAAGGACACCATTTCCAGTCTTCT
Source organism: Poliocrania exsul (assembly GCA_035041345.1). NCBI lineage: Eukaryota > Metazoa > Chordata > Aves > Passeriformes > Thamnophilidae > Poliocrania > Poliocrania exsul. Next base: position 15,804,850 of record JAWWLZ010000019.1, read on the forward strand.
GGGCAACCTGTTCCGGTATTCAACCATTCCCTACTGGGAGGAATGTTTTCCTTATGTCCCTTTGGAATTTCCCTTGTTTCTGGCTCCATCTTTCCTGTAATGCTCCTGTACTTAGTGGAAGACTGTAATTTAATTCCTCCTTTGCCACCTTCTCTCCAGGCTGAACAACCCCAGCTCTTCTGGTCTATCTTCCCATCGGGGGCTTCCATGCTCCAACCATCCTGGCCCTGGTGGCCCAAATGAGACCTTGGGGGCCTGGACTAAGGGGCTCCCAAAATCAAGACAGTTCTCCAGATGCAAACTCCTGAGTGCCAATCAGAGGGAATAAACATTTTCCTCTTACTCACACAGCCTTCAAGGGCAAGGGCACTCTGCTGGCTCACCTTCAGTTTGCTGTTCACCAGGATTCCAGGTCCTATTAATGCATGGGCTTTGCATTTCCCTCAGTAAAATTTTATGAAGTTTGTGTTGTTCAGTTCCTCCAGCTCATTGGAGAAACAGCCCCCAGTGCCCTTGGTATTGCTGCACATTTCCTGCAGCTGCACTCTATCCCATCCTCCAGGACACTGGTGTAACATTAACACTCTCTCAGCCCCTTCTGTATCATATTAAATCTACAAAGACATGATCAAAGTGAAAATAAAAAATGAAAAAACTGTCTTCATCTCAGAATCTTCATCTGAATTGATGACTTCAGTGAACAGCAAACTGAAGGTGAGCCAGCAGAGTGCCCTTGCCCTTGAAGGCTGTGTGAGTAAGAGGAAAATGTTTATTCCCTCTGATTGGCACTCAGGAGTTTGCATCTGGAGAAGTGTCTTGGCTTTGGGAGCTGCTCAGTACTGAGTTCATATCCATGAAAAGGATAACAGACCCACACTTCACACATGAACAACATTTTTTGCTTGTGCTCTTTTCTTTTTATTCCTATAAATACTATCCAGAATAATAACAGAAATCCCACATTGTTTTACAGATAAGGTAAGGAACAGTGTAATTTGTTAAAGGCTCAAATATTGATAAGAAATTCATTAATTTTGATTGCTCAAGCTCAGACAGTTCCTGACCTAATTCTGGAAAGTGCTGAACAAGCAACACCTCCAATAATAGCAAATGGAAGCTGCCACAGTTCCTCACAGTTCTTGTTACCTCAAATGACTTTTCAAAAACTGAAGCAGATAGAGACCCTTATCCAGCATGTCAGACCATCTAAACCCATCTCAGTGGGCATTTGTGAGGATTGAGCCCATGGTTAAGGGGCATTTACAGAATTCAGGCCTCAGTGGTGCTTTCCCTGTCCCCATAAACAGTGACTCACTCCCCATGCCAACTGCCCACTAACGGAATTAGAGCCAGGGACAGCTTCCTGCTGTTCTCAGAGAGGCAGGGATGAAACCAGGACAGTGGATTCAACATGGTCAACTCCCAACCCAGCTGAAAGAGCTGGGGGAACAACTTGGGAGCAGTCTGACAAATCCCTTCCTTGTCTCATCCTTGGATTCTGCAAATGGATAGCCAAGAAAACACAACTGAGTTGTTGACTTGTGTTTCTTTAAAACATGGAGAGGTAAAACCCGAATTCTAAAAATGGGACTATGAAGATAACAATAAGAAAAGACTGTGCAGACTGAACTTCATAATAGTTTCAGGGACACAAACAGAAAAAGCAAAGGCAATTTTTTACTCTGGATAGAAAGCTGAGCCTTTAAAAACATTCTAGGATTTCCCTTCTACTTTAAGGATAATGACAGAAAATTAATTACAGTGATGTTCATTCAGTCTCAGAACACTTAAAAGTGACTTTCCCTTTAGATAGACAGAAAACCATAACTCTGCAGTCCTCATAGTCATAGTAATACCATAAATTAGATGACAGAAAGGATTACACTGCACTTTATGTGATTATTTTTGCTGCAATATTCTCCATTTTCTGTGTATCACCAACCCTGAGCAAGGTCTTCTCAGGCTTGTCTATGGGACAAAGCACTTCCTTGTCCTAAATAAAAACACCTGTCAGCCTAGACTGACAAATGATAAGAAGTATTGATGGTGTATTCAACCCTGGATAACCATTATCATCACTTTGCCTGAATAATCAGATCAAGGTTTTTCCTGATTTCCCTTACACTTGTTACTGTATTCCAAGCACTCTGTTTCTATTTGAACAATCAGAGCTGGTAAATAAAATGCCTTTAAGTATTTTCCATTAAATACAGTTTGAAATGTTTTCTCCTATGAATAAAACATGCTGACACTGTCTGTACATTCATACAGTTACTTTTCCTGTAATAAAAATGGACTGCTAATCTGTGGTTGGACCCACAAACTGGGCCCTTCTGGGTGTGAGCAGGGTGACCCTGCATCCAAAATGTTAAAAGGAGTGATTTCAGGAGTAAAACCACTGCCATTGGTGGTGGCCCCCACTGCAAATGAGATTCATGCTGGGTGACTTTGATGTATACTGTATAAACATAGAAATCAGCTTCAGCCTCACAACCTTCCATGCAAATAGGTTTCAATGAGGATAGAATCTCAGGAGAGCAACTAGAGGTCTTTTTTCATTTCAGCTGAGTAAAATCATCATTTCAGTTCACAATACAGCACTTTTTTTCAATGTGTTACCGTGGTATCAAACAAAACTAGCTAAATAAATCCAGAACATTTTCATATCAACCAGCAGCTACCTAAATGCTAAAAGAAAGAATGTCTTTTATTTAACTAATTACAGAAGACTTGAAAGGGTAGTGAAGGAAGAGAGAGGTGAAGAATTAAATGCATAATGCATAATTTAATTGCAAGTAAGCACCAAAGCCTGGAGCTACACCAGTAGATACAGCCCATGAGACCCCCCTGAGCTGAGAACTGAAAGGGTGAGGTTGCATCTCTGGGAGGAAAGAGCTTATTCTGCTTCCCACCACAAGACAGTGCCTACAAGTGATGACAAAAACCTGCTCCCTGCTTGGGTAGCCAAGGGCCGTCTGAGCAGCAGAAACAAGTCTTCCTACTGTGCTCCAGCATTCCCGAGGGAGAGGATGCGTTGGGAGATGAGGGAATTGCTCCGGGCTCTGGAGAGGGACAGGGACACACTCCCACTGGATGCTTTGCTGATGGATCAGCTCTCTCATCCACAGCACTGAGTTGCACTGCAAGTCCCGAACACAGCGTGCCCGACCCTTTCAGTGGGGTCCGTGGGAAATGCTCCTCACCCCCCAAAACCTGGCACCTCCCCACCCACTCCCAACTCACCCCTTTGGAGGTACCACCAGCACCATCTGGTGGGGGCTGCGCAGCACGTGTGTCCCTGAAGGGAAAGCACAGGATTTCCTAATGGAGGATTCTCCTCCCTCTAGAAATATAAGCATGTCTAATATTTCATACCTTTTATGCTATATGAGCATGTGGGAAAGGTCAAATAGGTTGAGTACGTTCATCTTTATTCACAATTAATTGTCCAGGCAATGTTTAAAAACCTCTCTGTAAGACAAGGAATTTAATTGGCCATTTAATTTACATTGTCATAATGTACTGGAATTGTACATCATCTGTTGGCTCCGACTGTGAAAATTGCTTTTCAAATGAAAAAAATAAATAAAATACACAAAATCAATTGGGACCAGACAGCAATAATGGTAACTGTAATCTAGAGAAGACCTAGAAATGTGCATATGGATACATTTTGGTGCCAAAAGAACAAGACAATATGAAGGACAAATTAGCTGTAAGATAAAAATAAATAGGTAGAACAGGTTTAGAAGTAAAGCAAGGAACTGGGAACCAGATAATCTCTTCCTGTCCCTGATTTTCTATGGGACCATGCACAAGTCACCCTCATATCTTTAATATCTTTGTTTCTCTAGCTGAACAAAGAAGCAATCATATAAATGTATGCCAAGAACCTGAATTCTGTTGTATTTCTAAAGTAATTTGGAATTCTTGGACAGATACAAGTATGACTATGGTTTGCAAAGTGCTTGAGAAAACAATCCTTACATTTTCACAAGAAAATTCTCAACTGTACTAATAAGTCTACAGCTTTTCTTGGTAATGGGTTCAAAACTTTTGAAAGATGTTCAAAGCACTTTGCTAATATTAATGAAACTTTACAAAAGAGAAGAAAGGGAAACCTCAGCTGAACTTTCAGGGATGCTCCTTTAAAAGGGCTGGCTGCAAAAAGCAAACATCTCATTTCACAGTTCACACATCACTAGAAGGAAGAAAAACAAAGGAGGAGAAATACAAGTACAATATCATGTTCCCTCTTCTCTGCATTATACCTCTACCACTTCAAGGTTTCTTTATTTCAGTTAAATTTAGTCAGGAAATTAAATTCAGTCAGGAAACAACTCGAGCACACATCAGCAAGCAATGAATCAGCATGTTCTAGATGGCCTTGCCTGACAGAGCTTAGCACCTGTCAGTGTATTGCTGGTCCCTATTTATTGTCACTGCAGCACTCCCTGAGTCCTGTGACATTCCAGTGAATTTTGCTGGATGTTTTCTGATTGCAGTGTTCTACCTTCTGTTGACAGGTATTTGTTAAGAAATGTGCATCAAAGCAGTGAAGCCTAATTAAATTGGAGGAGCTTTGAAAAGCCAGCTGTGAGAAAAATTCCTTGCTCCATCTGCTTACCAAGCACTAGCTAAGGATGCAACTGTGCTTTCTGCTACAACCTACATAGAAGAGTAGGGCAGCCCCCTCCTGTTTCCCCTGATCTCCTGGGCATTGCCAACAGGAGTTGCTGTAGTGCTCATGCTAGAGAGGGACATCACCACACACTGTCACAGACTGTCAGGAGCACCTCAGCCCTTTTATCTGCAGATAAAGCATCAGCTCCAGTGCCTGCTCAGTGGTGAGATGTGCCAAGTTAATCATTAGAAACAAACAGTTTGGAGGCAGCTACAGATCCCTCCTCTACCAGCAACGCCTTGACCTATGAGCCACCAGCCTGCTGTGCCCTCCACCAGTGAGAGGCAAAGGAGGTTTTGAGCCACGAGGGAGTGTCCAAAGGAGGGACATGGAGATGGGGAAGGGCCTGGAGGGGAAGTGTGTGAGGACACTGAAGGCATTTGGTGTGAGAAGAGGAGACAGAGGGGAAACCTCATTGCAATTCCAATTTCCTCAGGAGGAGCAGGCACTGATCTCTGCTCTGTGGGGACCAGGGACAGGAGCCAGGAAAGGCCTGAAGCTGTGTCAGGGCAGGGACAGCACCCAGGAAATGGCTGGAGCTGTGTCAGGGAAAGGTTAGATTGGATCCCAGGGAAAGGGCCTTCCCCCAGAGGGAGGTGGGCACTGACCAGGCTCCCCAGGGCAGTGGGCACAGCCCCAAGGCTGACAGAGCTCCAGGAGTGTTTGGATGATGCTCTGGGGCACAGGGTGTGACTCTTGGGGATGGGCCTGTGCAGGGCTGAGGGTTGGACTCCATGATCCTTGTGGGTCCCCTCCACCCCAGTCCATTCTGTGACTCTGAAAGCTGGCTGTGACAGATCCATTAGCCAGGTCTCTGTCCAGAAGCAATTTTAGAATTCCCACCTTTACCAGCTCCTTTAGTTACAGTTCTCCATTTCTGCTGGGAACACTTATCACAGTAACGCATTCCAGCTGACCAGCTCCTGTCACACAGATCTACAGAGATCTGACAGATGATGGTGGATTTTCTTGGCTACTTCTTAAACTTCAACAAGTAACAATGATGAGGGGATATATGATGGGACAAGGACTTCTCATTTTCCTCTTTCATAGTCCAATCTTCTAACTTTTTACAGTCAGGATGACATGAGTTAAACATTTCTCCTGACTGCAAAGTCTCAGACACACCAATAAAGACCAAAACCGGCCTGAAACCCAAATGCTGGAATCAAATGAGCAAAACAAGACAATCAAACGCTACAATCCCAGCTGACCTCTGAGTAATAGGATCACATCAAGATTAGTCTATGTCATAGATTAAGCCCACTGAAGTAAACTAATCTTTCTGCAGCCAGCTAAGACTGTATGTTTACTCACTAAGCTGGGAAAAACTCCAGAGTGTAAAAGGCATGTTTGCTGGAACAGACTATGTAGACTGCAGCTACACCAGTGTTTAGCACAATTATTGCTGCAACACTGACTTTAAGGTGCCTTCAGAAAGGAAAAGCTCTTTAAACATGTTTTTAAACTGTATTGTGTGATACATGAAAACTAAAAGACCCTTAGACTTTACCACTTTACATTTAGACAGACATTTCTCCACCTGTGCCCAGGGACTAAGGTACAGCTGGGGGCATTTTCTTCCTCATAGGAAGTCCCTTTCTGGTAGAAAACATATTAACCAGCCTGCACACCTTCAGGAGCTGTCTATTCTGCCACCTCAGAACTGCTGCTCACAGCCATTTTTATACACTTTCTTCTTTCCTTCACCTCTTTAATTAAAATGTATTCTGGGGTCTGCAGTTTGAATTTTCATCAAAACAATGACATACAACTGCAAGAGGGGGACTGAGCATATAATACAGAAACAAACCATGTTTTGGCAGTGTTCCCTCATGTGCCTTTGTTTCTCTACTCATGGAAACAGTCACAGCCCAATGTCCCCAGATAACGTGGCCAACAGTAGTACCTGGTAAGTCTGTAACCCAGATGCTGGTCTAATGTAACACAATTTTTTTTAAAAGAGTTTCTGTCTCAACAGACAAAGTGCAAAATTTAAAATGAACATGTCCACTTGATGTTTGCAAACATACATACACATACATCCAGTCAATATATTCCTGCTTATTGGTCCACTCAAAGCAGCTTTCCCCACATGTCCTCCAAAATTTTCATCTTCATGTGCTACAGGACAACAGAAGAGCAATGAAATGAAGGCTTCAAGAAATATTTTATGATAAGAGCAAATTTGTAAATAATGAATAAAGTCAAAGACTAATTTGACAGAGGATGAAGAAAACTTCTTGACTATGAGAACAAATCCTAGTTCACCAAGTACTCTTTTGTGCTGTGCAATAGAACATATTTCTGGGGTCTTTTTTCCCTTAGCAACTATTACAGGGCCCAACCCTTCATACCTTACAGGTGTGGAACTCTGCACATTAAATTTACCACAGTTCAGAAACAAAAGCAGTGCATATTTTGGAACTTAGGGGAGATTTAAGCACAGATGGGCTTTATGCCAGGCCTCAGCAGTAGGCTGAATTCCACCTTTAATGAAGTCAGCCTGAACAAGGCTTTTCCAGGATCTGCAGGATTGGGCCTACTGTTAAATTAGAAAACTGTTGTGTTGTTTCACTGCAGCCAACTAATTCTCAGCATACACACATTTGAATCAGAAGACTCTGTTAAAAGTGTTAGTATTAAAAAGAGAAAACATGCTCAAGACTGTAATATTTTTACATCCATTAGCAGTATTATTACTCCCTAATAAAATTTGGTACAGTGAACACCAAAGACGTGTTCTATCAGGACTCATCTGGTTGTAACTGTGAATAAAAAAAATCCCAAACTGAACGAGGAAGAAACACAGTGACATGGCAACTTGAACCACTGGTATTTGTAAGATGAAAACTTTGCCTCAGCTTGATGCAAAAGATTTTCAATTAGTTGTGATGACAAATAGTTTTAAGCCAGTCTGGTAACTGGCTTGAATGGAAACAAAACTGAAGAGAACCATTTGTAGCTTTGAACATAGACATATGTGATTATTCCTGACGACTACACCCCTGGTTGACTCCATTTGCAGACACTTTCCTTGATGATGCAGGACTCTTACTTAGCTTAACCCACATTTGATCCAAGATGTCCTTCCCAGATGGATTCTTGGAAGAACTATGTTTGCTCACAACTTACTTTTGAACTTTTAATTTCCTCACTTGTATGGTCTGAGCAAAGGGTGAAGGCATGTGTTGATTTGGTTCAACTGGTATTGCCAGCAGAAAACTGGATAGCAAGCAAGATTTCTGCAGCAAAACCAACACAAAATTTCAAGGAGAAAGGTGCTTTGAGGAGTTTCCCATTGACACCTCTGCAACTGGCAGCCAGGGCTGCAAAGAGAATGTCTGAGCTGTGTGTTTGTATCTGTGACACTTGGTTCAGAAATACCCAGCAAAGAATGAGTCCTCTCAAACTAAAAGGGATGACCAGAGGACTGAGGCTTTCTTGCTGCCATTGAGCTCTCTTTGGAGTTGCTGCATCCATATTCAGTAGTTCTCCCTGGCTGCTGTGCACTGTCCCTGCAGAACTCCCAAGCTCAGCAGCACTGAGGGGTAGGCAGCTTCTCACCTGAGACACTCGAGGCTCAGCTGGTGACTAAGTCACTGCCAAGCTCCATTTTAGCAGCCACATAATCAATGCAGAGAGGAGGAAAGCCACTGTATTGCTCTAATTTGATTTTCTGGTATGTGTTCCACTCAGAGTAAGTGTGACCCTGGCAGATTCCAGGGTGACTGGTGGAGTGACATGAACTGCAAACACTCAGGGATCTATCCCTGTGCTTCAGATCAAGGAGGACTGAAGAGAAAATCATGCCAGAGCAA
>JAWWLZ010000019.1:15817640-15830053 GCA_035041345.1 Poliocrania exsul
CTCAGAGGATGCCCAGAATGCTGGATAAAAAGGTAATTATATAGGTTACAATATCTAGGCCCTCAGACTCCCAGAGCTTTTGCCAGTTACCAGCAAGGTTTTCAGAAGGTACCAGTTCCCATCCTGGCCCATCAACCTCCCCCCAGCTATTCCTCCTTACCAGAAGGGAAGCAGGTGCCTCACTGCATCGGGTGACTCTTAAGCCAACGCCATCTCCGTGGGCAAACCTCCCTGACACAGCCACAGCAGGATCCTGCTCCCAAACCCAGGTCTACCTTGCAGGCAGCCAGCCCACATACCAGCTCCACTCAGTGCTTTTGTTCTTAAGCTTGATTAGGGCAGAAGAATTTTTAAGTCACTGTCTTCCTCATCTGCACAGGTTCTTGGTGTTCTGGGCAGAAGGGAGCCAGGGCACAGCGTGTCCATAACACCTCCTCTGTGGCCCATGGCACAGCAGATACGCTGGCACAGAGCCACCATCTTCTCTAAAAGAGTCCAAGGAAAAATCAGACCAAGGAAAATAAATGCTTTCCTTCTGAGAAGGGCCTTCCTAAGGGACAGCTTCCACTTGTCTATGCTTTTAGGTTGGTTGCCAATGTGGTAGTGAGGAACAATGTATTAAAGGAAACCTGACCTCACAGTCATTTTCAAACATCTTCTTTGTTGCAAATGGAGTGGGGAGAGGATTCTGAGATTTCCTGAAAGGTTTTGGAGGGCTTGGGCAACAACTGAGGCATTTTTTATAAGCCCTGAGAGTCAATGTCCTAACACTGAACTTGAAAAGTGTGGGCCCCCTCCCACAGTGAGGCAGGAGGCCACCTAAAACAACTGACACAAGAAACAGGGCCACAGTCAATGCACTGTTTGCTCCCCTTCCTCTCCAGAAGATCCCTGCCAGTCTCCTGTGTGGCACTGCTGCAGGGTAGCTCTCCCAGCCCGAGCACAGCTCAGTGACACAGGTAAGTCATGTAGGATGCCATGCTTGTGATCTTCTCCTCTAGTAGACAGCTCATGATTGAGCTCAATAGTACTAGTGCAAGCAGAGAGGAAAAAATAGCTCTGCCTCCTACTCATTAATTGGCTTTCAAATCTCTGCAGTCTATCTGTTTGGACAACTTCAGAGGTCTTAATCTATGTGAGGAACTAATTAAAGTTATGTGGAAAGATTCTCAGCCATACCTTAGCACATTTACCTGAGCAAAAGGGGCATGAGATGCCTGAAGTCAGGTAAAGCACCATATGCTGGTGGTGTCGGAGCACCCAGTGACAGTTCAGTTCTAAGAGATGTGGCAGGAACAGAACTGCAGGCACAGTGTGGTTATGTGCTCAGACATGAGATACTGTCTGTGTCCTGTAAACCTTTTAGCTGCTGAAGCTGTCTAGAATTACAGCAGTGGAAAAATAAGTAATCTCCCCCCTTGCTGATTGTGGGTCTTGTGCTCTGCTTCTTACTCAGACAAAGAGAAAGAAAGAAAACACTGGCAGTTGGATTCCCAAGCTGACACATTTTTTCAACAGCGCTAAACAGAAGTTACTGCAATAAAAGAGTTTTACCACAACTATGACTAGAATTACTAATTTTAGAACAAAAGAAAAATGCATCCTCATTTGACATGGCTAGACATTGCTTTGTGATTTCAGCTCCACAACTAGCTAACTGATTATTCTGGCCATCAGCTGTGGCTGGAATGGGGTATTCTGAATGCTGGCAGCCCCACTCACACAGAGGAAACAGACTTCTGCACCTTTCTGTATACAGTTTGTGATCCAGAAATGAACACATGACTGTGTGCAGAGTCTGGTTCTCCTGATCTCACACTGCTGTCAGCCCCAAAGCCAACAACTCCTTCGTTCAAATTCCTTGAACACTGGCCTACTTTTCATGTTTGTATTCAGAACTAAAAAAACTGGATTAAACATAGAAGTACTGGACAGCAGGGGGTGTGCAGCTCCAGATCTTTGTCCCTGCTGGGATAGGTGGGGTTTTGTACTTTAATTGTGCTGTTAATTTTACATGAGTCACTGCCTCACCTCCCTTATACTGTACCACCAGGCATGTGGAGGGGGAAGCCTGTGTCTTGTAAAAAGAAACTTGAAGAGTCCCTGCAGAGATACCAGTGTAGCTGGGGATGTTTCTAAACTTGATTTTGAATGAAAACATGCAGGAAGAAAACCAAATAATACTAACGAATCCCAGAAAACCCACAGGAGGAACTAAACTCAAGTATCCAGCTAATCTCTCCAGAGTGCGGGCACTCCAACAGTTATTTGATCACCAAGGCAGAATAAATAATCAGCCAATTTTTTTAATATTAATCTCTTGGGAGTGGGAAGCAGGAAGGGAATGTAAGTTGTCTTGGTGGAATGTTGTCAGATGAGAATTAAAATTCCAGTCTTTACTGAGGCCTCTGCTGGAATGTGCATTCCCCTCATGCACATACACACTTTGTGTTTTATTTTTCCATGGCATGCTGCTTTAAGGCTCACAGCTGCATTCTTACTCAGTCTCTCAGTAATGTGGGTACATAAACACAGTGACACCCAAAGCTGCTCTCCTTCCCCTGGTGTTGAGGCTGAAACAGAAGCCATTTCTCCCAGCAGTGAGACATCTGAAAGCCCATGCTGGCACTACACCAATGTATAGAGTCATCCTGAGGTTTAGTCTGCTGCCTCCACCAAAACTTCTCAAACAAGCCACCAGAGAAGGCTTAGCAAATCTTCAGTAGTCAGCAGTGGGACAGTGTGAGGCCCAACAGAGCTCTAACTTCACTTTCAAATAGTTAGAATTTGGCTTATGGTATAAACCACATTGTTAATATTAATCATTCATCACACTCTTGATTGCAGTTGTAGCCCAAAGCACTTACCTTCCACAAACAATAGGATGTTCTTTCCAGGGATAGGAGAGGAGGAGGGGGAGAGGAGAGATGCAATTTTTCTGGCCATGGCAGTTTCCCAGAAAATGTTATCTGAACTCCACAGACAGGGAAGGCCTGTAGGGGGGACAAACATACTCCTTCACAAGAGGATAGTTCATAGCAGAATTATATAAATGCTTTTCCTAATACCAAATAAACAAACTGTACAGGCCAATTGCTGTAGGCAACTAGTCAATAAATCATAAACCTGCATTGTGTGATAATGAAGTCAGGTGCCCATTACTTAGTCTTTTTTACAGTCCCTTCCCACTAAAGTCAAAGGCAAATTTCTAAAATAAGTATAAATGGACACTTGGAGCTGGATTTGTTCAAGGTGGGTTTTTTTAACAGATGCCTTACAATGCAGACAATGTTTTAAAAAATATCACTATATATCTTAATATCATTTGCTTTGCTGAAGATGAGTGAGATATGCAAATCTGAAAATCTCACTAAATATTATCTGGATTTCTAGGAGCTTAAATAGCTTTGAAGAAATGCATTCCTGTATGAAATTCACCCTGTGCTAGGAGGATTTTACCATCTCCATTGAGAGCTAAGGTATACTGAAGCCTTATGACATAACAAGCAAGGAATCTCACCCTGATCACAGTCCTTGAAGCTGCAATGCCATGTTCTAAATTAGTATTAAAACTCTGATCACAGACTGTAACTCCTATATGTGAGAGGAGTATAACAGGTCCCAGTACAGAGCCAGCCTGTACATACAAACAGCAACTCCTCACAGACTGTCAAATACTTTGTTCCTGGAAGCCCCACAGTGCCAAAGGAGATTCCCCTTGTGTGGGAACTTTCCAGAGACCTCAGGCACTGTCCAGTTACCAAGGGCTGGCGACACAGAGTCCTTATCACTGGCTGGAATGAGCAGTTAGTCACTAACTTCAGTTTCTGTTGGACTCACTGAAGGCAATTAGGCCAACAGTCAAGTTTAAATTTTAACTCATAAGTACTAAACATTGCTTTTCTAAGAGCAGTTCAAGTGCACTTCGAATTCCACAAGGAAATTTTTATTTTCCATCACAGAAGCACTTCTTAGTTTTGCAGCACTGAGCATATTCAAGAAAGCACTGTGCTCCAAATCAGTGAATTCCAGTCAACCAACAAATTCCATTACACAGACACTGACAAAGTCAGTTCTCCATGGATTTGTATGTTGTGGCCTCTCTGCTGCACAGCTCAGGATACAATCTCCCTGTCACAGAATTATTTGGTCTCTTCCATCCTGTGATGCTCTTTAGCCTGGTTTCAGACACTGCTTTGCTGTTAAAGCCAGACAAAGGCAGCCAGGGAACTCCAGAGGAGTCACACAAACAGTAAGGTTGCTTTAGGTCTCCCTGATTTAGGAATCTAGGCTAAAAATAATCTATCCTCTGCACAGCCATTGTTCAACTACTGTTGGGAAAGATCAGGAGGAGAAAATTCTTAGCATTCTGAGCATGTCTGCTCTTATTTTTTGAACACAGAAATCAGAGTAAATTCTTTTCTGGAGGCCAAATTCCAGTCAGCCTAGGAAAATATAGGATTCCCCAGATCAGTACTGCCTCGTTAGCAGAACACTGCCCGAGTCACAGGCCTATCCATGCATTTGGAAAGTTACTATTGAACACTTCTGACCTCAGTTACCAGGACAGCCTGTGCTTCCTCAACACAGTGTGGAGAAAACTCACTTGCTTCACTGGAAGACATGGTGGATTGTGAGCCTTTTGTGTTCACAAAATTCACCCAGGTTCTATTTGCCCATGTTTCCATCCAGATCTTAAAAAGAGAAGTCAGAAAAAGGATAAGCTTTAAGTGTTAAAAATAACATATAGTGAGTTGTCCAAGACATGCCAATTACAAAGCCAGTACTGCTACTAAATTACTGTAGTCCTGGGTAAAATCACATTACTTTTCCATCATCTTTCCTTGTTAAATGAGGCAATAGTATATACCATTCTTTCCTGCAATATATTTTCCAAAGACTATTAGTTATCTACAGAATTTTGAACATGCAGGTGGCCAGAGTGAACTAAACATTATTATATCTTCATGGGCAGAAAAACGAGCATATTTGACAGGTAATTTGAAATGTGTGAGGACAGACATTTTCTAGTCCACATATTCACTTCCATGAGGTTTCTGATTTTTTTCTTCAGAGTCTCAACAAAACTGCTTGCATTTTTCTTGAACAAATCCAATATTTAAAGCCATTTTTTCAGAAAACTGTCCCAATCTAATTGCTGTCTCAGATACAGTAAACCAAAAAACATCCCATAGTCTGAAGCTAACCTTTTTATACTCAGAAATATAATTTTGTATTTTGGCTTTACAATGGACAGACCATAAACTCCAGACCAAAATTCCCCATGCTTCAAATTTCAGTAGAAAAGCCCCCTCTGGCAGCGTACTGAGAGGACCCATCTGAGTGCAGTGACCGACACTGCTCAGCAAAATAAAGGTCTGTGGGTATGTAATCCTCAATTTATTTGGTTCAGCTGTGTTCTATTTGTCAACTGTTCAAAGAAAACACCCCAGAATATATACAAACAAGCCCCCCCTTGAATGGCTTACTAATTTTGTCTGTCCATTTCAGAAAGTATGGGGCTCTCATCCCTCTCACTATTTTCAAAAAACATTGATCTTCTTGTTTTGTCTCAGAACTATGTAACTTTTCTCCTGTGTATGGTTCTGCCACACACACAGCCCTGTATTTATTGAGGTAGCATTTGTCTATGGGTATTTAACATATTGTGCCAGAGGCCCATGCTGTAATCCAGTGGGAATTTACTGGAGGACACTTTTGAACAATAACATGGTGCCACAGTCTCAAGAGGTTCATAAAGGACTTGTGGAGCAAACCAACCCTCTAAAGAGCAAAGGGCAAAAGCATTACAAATGTACACTTGAGACTCCTGTTCTGATGCTGTGGTTTAAAGTGCTGAGGGCGTTCCTGCACTGAGATTACTTTTGCTCTCCTCATCCCAGACACCCCCAAGGTAAACTCTCTCTGCCACTGGCTGATTTGTTATATACTAAAGGAGGTGATAACACAGGGTGTGGGAAGGAGCACCGTTTGTCCTGAAAAGTGAGCAAATCCCCTAATAGCCAAGAAAGGTCTAAAATGAATGTCTCAGATACCTCCAACCCTCTCAAACTCAGTGACTCATGCCCATTTGCTCTAACACAACTTTGCTGCCAGAGACAGGCAAGCACCTTATTTTGGATGCCCAGCACACTCGGGCAGCTGCTGATCAGATACCTCTACTGCCAGGAGTGGCTGGGTGGCAGAGCTGTTCCACAAAGCTTTAACAACCGCTGCTTTTCAGGTGAGGACTGTAGGAGAGGTGAAGAATTCAAAGTATCAGATGTGGACATTTGCTCTCCCCATGTCCTCTGCTTCTGACAGAGATAGGGCATTGCTGTCTAGGTTTATCCTTTGTTAAAACCGTGGCAAGACATAAATCACTTCGTGGAGGGGTAATTGTTGCCACAGTCCAGTGGACTTGAGTGAATTAATGTAATGTTTTTATGACTAACAGGAGTATTGAAATAAAAAACAAACAGAAATTAAGGTTCCGAGGTGCATGCTGACTATTGAAGTAATTTTTGGTTTTTGTAATATGCAGCAACATACTGCAGTATTTTTGAAGTTAAAAAGAAAAACAACAAACAAAAACCCCACCAAACAAATAAAAAAAGAGTAGATGCACATTCCCTTCCTCCAGTGTCTTTTTCCGGATAGGTTCACACAGGATGCTGAAGCAGACGGCTCTACGCCAGTATGGCAATCCCAATTTCTCATGCAGCACACCCTCTTTTTGTCTTTGATTACAGGGCTATACAAAGACATAACACTGTTACACAGCCTCTGCAGAGACACAAAGGCTCTTCACTGCTTTTACAAAGTACGGTTTGTGCGTAGTAAATGATATCCCCCTGCGAAAGGAAAGCATTCCATTCCTTTCTCCCCAGATCACAGCGTGGGTGGACTGCTCAGAGAACACACGTCGGCGGTTTTTCTTGCATGTTTCCCATGTATCAGAACACAGGGAAAAATCCAGCCTTAACAGGTGGCGATTTCAGAGCCAAAGCCCAGGCAGGAAGAAACACGGGGGAAGGCAGACAGGGTTCTGCTCTCGGGAAAGAACGGACAGGTCCGGCACGCCCCTCGCCCGACCCGCAGAGCAGAGCAGAGCAGCGCTGCCCGCCCTGCCCGCGAGAGCTGCGCAAGTGCTCGGGGAAGGAGGGACAGCCTGTCCCTGCCCGCCGGGGCAAGGGGCACACCGGGGCCCGGCCCTGCTCCCGCTCGGTCCCAGTGTCCGGCCAGGCGGGGCGGGGGGAGCCGGGCAGGGCGGTTCGGAGCCGGGCGGGGCAGTTCAGAGCCAGGGGGAGCCGGGCAGGGCGGTGCGGACCCGGGGGGAACTGGAGGGGCGGTTCGGAGCCGGGGGGAGCCGAACGGGGCTGGGGGAGTGGTTCAGAGCCGGGCGGGGCGGTTCGGAGTCGGAAGGAGCGGTTCTGAGCCGGAGGGAACCGGGCGGGGAGGTTCGGAGCTGGGGGAAGCCGGGCAGGGCGGGGCGGTTCAGAGCTGGGCGGGGCGGCTTGGAGCCGGGGGGAGCGGTTCGGAGCTGGGAGGAGCGGTTCGGAGCTGGGCGGGGGCAGCGGCGGGGCGGTTCGTAGCCGGGCGGGCACGTTCGGAGCCGGGCGGGGGCAGCGGGCGGTCGCGTGGCGGCCCCGCCCCGCCCCCGCTCCGGGAATAGCGCGGGGGCATCCGAGGACACGGCGGCGGCCGCCGCTTAAACGGGCAATGCCGCCCGGGGCTCGGGTCCGCCCGGCCCCGCCCGGCCCTCCTCCTCCTCCTCCGGGTCCTCCCGGGTGCATCCCAGGCAATCTCCGAGGCTGAGCCCGTAAACGAGGATGTGCCGGCTGTCCAAAGCACCCACATTTCGCCTACTCCTTCATTTCTCGCAGGGAGAAATGTAAAGAGGAACGTAACCGAAGACCAAGAAGCAAACGCTTCTGAGGTTTAACCTTTTATATGCCAGTACTTTTGCCTAAGCTTGCCCAGAGCTGGGCCTGACTGATAGAATGCCACCTGCTCTGAGGTACGTACAGCAGCAATGGAAATTTCCAGTTCACTGGGTGGCTGAAGAGGACAGTTTGCCCTCTCATGCGATCTTCACTATAATTCAGAGTGCTGGAATAATCCAAAGACCTTTGAAGTCAGTATTCAAGGCTCTCAATTTCTGCTAAGACCAGAAGGACATCACTCTTATCTTCTAAATGCAAAGGCCTTACTAGACAGGGCTTTGATCTTACCAGCCACTACCTGCACAACAGCAAGAATCCAAAACACATCTCTGAATTCATTCAGTGTGGATTTCACCAGAGGGTCACTGAGAGGAGGAACCCATATCCTGTGACAGGGACTAGAGCTATAATTAGCTATGCACCTCTCTGACCAGGAAACTACATTAATTGCTGATTTCCACCTCACCCTCTATAAGCCACAAGAACTTGGTATGCTATTTTCAGTCATTAGGGCTTAAACAGAATTTCTTGGCTTGGCTCTCTGCATAGCTGAATTAAGTCAACCTTGAACTTTGCAAGATGACTAAATTTATAACGTTGTCAGCAACCTTTGTGTTTCCCCAAGTCCTCACTTCATGGCCTGGACACAGCATTTTGACACAAGCTGCTGACTACTCCCCTTCTTCCTACTTACTCTAACCTGATCATGTAGAAGCCAAAATGAGAGCAGAATGAACTCCATTAGCTGGAAATCTGGCTCTTGCATCAGGAGTGCTTAGCTATCTTATACCTTGCAGGATTATTGTTCATTTTCTGAAAAATTAGGTTAATCACAGCAACAATAAAACATCCTGCACTCTTACCATAATTTGTCTGTATTAATAATTTTCTCCATTTCTTTTATTCCATTTTCTTGCTATCACCATGCTTCTGACAGATGGAAATCTAAACTGGCCTTGTCTGACCCAGTTGAAAGGAGCAGACCCAATTCTATGTCAACAGCTTTTTTCTGAATCTCCACCCCTCTGGCCACACAAGGGTGCATACCCTCACTTATTATGGGTTTGGGATTATTTCCTACATTTAAATTTATGATGCAGGAATAAAAGAAACATACAGACACACATTGAAATCACACTACCTTTTGTGTTTCTGTGTTTTACTCTATGACCTCACCAAGCACTTACAGTAAGGGGACACACAGATGCAGTCTACAACCTCTGCCATTTCCACAGGCTTTTAGGTGTTTAGCTGACTAGCTACCCTGCATGGTGGCACACTCACATGAGATTGACCAACACCATAATTTTTTTCTGTGTTTGTTGTTTTTTTTTTTTTATTTTCACAATAGTTGAACTAAAAGTAATACTTCTGGCAGATTCCTCACTGGCTATTGCCCTTCACAGCATCTAATATATTGTAACCTGTTTCCACTGTGTCCATAAATGCCACCTTCCCTCTCTCTGGATTTTATACACCAAAACCCCCTTTCTACTGATCAAACTCTTCACCCAACAAGAGTTAAGGCACCCTTTGGAGTTACAGAAGCAAACATGAGGTTTCACTCCCTACCTGCCAGAATACCTTTGTGGCAGACAATATATTTTGGTAAGCTGAGTTACTGCATGTGATTTTCTGCCAAGACCTGGAACTAATACCCTTGATTTTCCAGCCTTCTATGCCATATAGCCATGTACAGCTGAGCTGGAGTACTCTATTTTCAGGTTTTGAAGGAATGTGTATCTTTGCACCAAGGTGGAGTGAAACCCCAAGGGGCCATGACAGTGAAACCCAGAAGCCAGTCTATACAACCCTTTACAAACAAAATGAGAATTACAGTGGTGTCTGTCTGGAGTAACACACATTTCATTTGAAACTGTCTAAAACTGTTGTTTTTCTTATAAAAACCAGCTTGTTCTGGCCAACATTCTTTCAGAGATCTTTGCCAAGTTATGAACAATGCTTCATCAACACAATATTGTGCAGAGCATGTAAACATGTGCCATAGAGGTTACACTGTTGTTCTTTCCAGCCACAGATCACCCTTGTTTTCTTAAGGATGTTTCATGAGGAACATCTAATTCAATTAATAGGATTCTTTTGGGTTTGAAATTATTTGGAATGATGTACATACTTTTCAGAGGCGTCACCAAAGTTTAATCTGCAGTATCCATGCTGAAAATAATGCACCACAGTTCCCAGTGTGGAAACTTCCAACAGCTGAATTACTTGTTCATGGTGAACACGACAGACTACTGAGACAGGAAGTCCAGAGCAGGTCAAAGACCAAAACAACCTACTTGGCCCAAACACATTCAGAGATAAACTAACCTCCCTAGTTTGGGATAACATGATATTTTGATTACTAAACTTATTTAGTCATGTGTATATGAATGAGTAACAGTAACAGAAAAACAGGGGAAGTCTTTAAAAGACAAGGAAAAGAGAAAAGGACTAAATTCTGTGTATCAGGAGGTGGATCAGGACCCAAGGAGGACTGGGACAGTACTGAGACAGGAGATGCCATGGTGGCTGGTACTTTCATGTGGCTGCTGGTTACCAGTTGCCACCACACAGCACTAGACTTCCCAGATGTCTGGGTCTGGTGTGAACTGTTTGGATTACAGTGATACCTGGGCCATTGGGCCCAAGGAACTGGGTCAGTCTTCTTGCTGAACAGTGGGGAGGAGTCATTCTTTACCTGACAGTACACATAGTGCACTCCTTGTTGTCCCATTCCAGGCATCTCTGCATTCAGGGCTCCAGCCAAGCCTCAGCAAGGCAGAGGTAATGTCTGCATCTCTGGGTATGGTCCAGGCCAGACCTCAGCTGTGCTCTGGGATGCTCTGGGAGGTAACACATTTTGCTTTAGGATCCAGACAATTCTGTGAAACCCACGTACTTCTGGAAACAGCTGCTCCTCCTGTCAACAGCAGCAGTTGGCCCACACAGAGCAAGGGGTGCACCTGGGCCCTCCCCATGCCCTGGGTAAGGAAGCCCTGACCATCCTCCTCCCTGGCCCACACAGATGGCACTCTTGGCTAGATTGTTAGGGAGAGAAGCCTTGGAGACTCCTATGGGAAACTGTATATGCAGGTCATGTGCACAGTGGTACATGCATTTATTCACCTGATTACCTGAACTCCCCTGCAATCCATCTGCTGTAGTACCAAGTTATTCCAAGGAACAGCTACTGACTGACCACAACTATACAAGGAAAAATGATGGCATTGAAAAGACAAAGGCCACAACTTATGCTTAACAAAACTGAGCAATCTTCCTTCCTTTCACCTTGAAATCAGTGCAAATGCTGCAGACACAGAGCAGGAGCTTTACAGCCCTGAACCTCCCTCCCTACACTTCTGCAAGACAGGAAAGCACTGCACTTCTAGAATCTTCCATTACCTTTTCTGTAGCTCAACTATAGCTCATATTGCTGGTGACACTTCAATTCCATAGGATGCATACATCCAAATATCTCTGAGTTTCATGTATTTGAGGAGCAGGATTCTACCCTCTGGATCTAGCCAATTCTCATACCATTTTGTTCTTGTGAGCCTTGGAATGCACAAAAAGATAAGACATGCATTACTCTATTGCAAAAGTTATTTTCACTTAAAGTAATGGCTTTGCATATGGAGAAAGCCAACACACCATGCTTTCCTTGTTCATGGTAGGTCCCTCCTCCAAGACCAACACCATCAACAGGTGTCTAAGGTAACAGTCTGCAATCTATTTAACTGTGTGACATGTTCCAAAACATGCCAAAAGCAAATCTCACAAGTGGACATGTGAGATGCAAACCTATAGTTTAAGTGCTAAAGAAGGAATCTTAGTTTAAGCAGTGCTTACTGAACATCCAAATTTGTCTTTGTGTGGCCATTCTGACAATTCATAGTAACATACTCAGCAATTAATTGCAAACAACAAGGGGTTCAATAAGAGCAGTCAAAACCCTGCCCCCTCCAAAACCCTGTTATCCAGCATGATTTGTGGTGAGGCTTTGGGTCTTCCTCAATAGACAACTTCCACAGATCTGAATGGGAGTGTAAAAAGGAGCACCAAGTTATGCTAGTTATGCTGTGAGGAAAACATGTGAGTGTATCCTCAAAGATGAAGCAGGGTGAACACAGCGAGTTCCATGCCTGGAAGAGGGAGACAACACAGGCCAAAAAATAACTAAGAGAAAGTATTCTTCAAGATGAACTCCAAATGACAGGATAGGAGAGGGAGTGTTATGACTGGCAACAGGCATTCAGCAATTCTGCACATTAGGAATATTTTTTAACAAAGAGAGAATAACAAAGTTAATAGGAACAGTGGAAGAAAGATTTGAATGGGAGGTCAACAGGAAAAAAAAACAACTAAGAAAGCTGAGAATTTAGTGAGAAAAGAGACAAGATATGAAAAAGATGTGTGTGTGTATTTACATAAATAAATGAGTTGCATGAACTGTTTGGACATTGA
>JAWWLZ010000019.1:15839702-15853892 GCA_035041345.1 Poliocrania exsul
TATAGGACACCCACTTAAACACTGTGTTTCTGCCCCAGACCTGGGTGGCACTCCCTCAGCTGGACACTGCAAATCCTGCTGGGTTTGGATTTTACCACACAGGTGGCCAGGACTCTCCTACCCTTGAGAACAAGTTTTGCAGAGGTGGGATCTCACAGACCCATTTACATTCAGACTCTGGAAAAGGGTCAATGTTTTCCAGGTAAATGGACATTTGGGTTGTTCACTTGTTCAGTGGCAGTCTTTAAGGAAAGCAAACAGATAAAAAGGTCACATGAAGTGGCTGAAAACCACAGAGTTTTACTTTACATATCACAAGTTACAGGCAGATATAGACACAATAACCACCCACCCACACTTGGTCACCTTCTCAGCTCCCTCACAACAGCTCTCTAACATCAGAGCTTTCTGAGCAATCTTCTTCAGTGTCATTCAATCTCTCTCACCTTTGAATCAAGCAGCTACAAAACAGATTTCTCTCTTTCCCCCATGTCCTATATTTCATCTACCAGTAGTATGCTTATACTCCCCATAAAAAGAAATAAGAAGGTTATTCAGAGGTGCTTTTATGCATTATAATTTGCAGTTACTTTGCTAAGCAATTCTCTCATCAGCCTCATCACATAATCACCTCTCTTGAATCTCCAATACACCCCCACCTTTATGTCCAGTTTCTGATTATAAATAATGTTTTGCCATGGAAAGCAGCCATTTTCTTACCCATGCAGGCTCCACTGGGATGCACAGCTACCAATATTTCACCCCCACATTGTGCTGTATGAAGGAATTTCTTTTGTTCTTTGCAATGGCTCAATTCAGAGGCAGGAGAAAAATTGATGAAACTCCCTACTCCAAATTCAGTTTGCAGTCTCACACAAACATAAATACCAACTGCCTGACAGCAAACATTATTCATTGTACTTACACATCAGCTCTTTTCAGAATAATTCTGTAAATATAAAATGCCAATTTTTGAGCATTGACCAGTTCAGCAGGCCTAACATATTTCTGATCTGACACTGTAATATCTGCCTCAGATAGCATATTGCCAAGACATTCAGCTGCCTATTTCAAGCAGTATTTCACCTGTGATTCATTGCTGACTTGCAAGTGTGAACATGAATAAATGTTATGCAACTTTCACTGAATAAGCTACCAGATCAATTCACTCATCTGAGCCCTTCCTGGTGATGTGTTGCTGTTCTCTGTGCTTTTGAATGAAAAGAAGCTTATCAAAACTGACAACGTGCAATATTCACACATTGCGAAAACCACAGATAAGTTAAGAAACAGAAATAATGAATGGGTAAATCATAAAAGACCAAAATCAACACTGAAATGAGTTAAACTGAGCTCAAAGTAATGATTGTGTGGATCAAATCCAGTGGAAGTGATTATTCCCAATGCAAGGCTTTTAACTTCATCAATTTCTGCTTCAGAGCTGGCAAAACCTGACCCCTGTTACAGAGAATGACAATAGAGGAAGTGGTTATTTTATGTTTTCCCCTCCCATGCTTGCTGTACCTTAACCTGAACATCCTCCTTTCCTTTGGTAAGCATTATTCAACTTGATGTGGCATTTAAAAGAAGTTATTTTCTTCTTTGTCTGACCTTCACAAATATGTAGCAGGTGGCAAACTGGATTTCATCTGTTCTATGATTTTCTTATGGTAGGAAAGTTACATTTCCCAATATTCTTAAGTTTGTACACCAACAGTTAAAAGGCCCTTTAGTGGTGCAGCTGCTGCCTTGTTATGATTGGATGGCTCAGAACCACTGGCCACCAGATATTACCCCTTTTTTCAGAGGCAAGTCTAGGTTTGCCATAGAGCCAATCCTATACACAGCATCAAGAAAGGCTGTTAAAGGGGAAAAGGAAAAAAGACTGATATATCAAAAAATAAATCTCACCTTTCACAACATACACATCTGTTTTCTGAATACCATGTTAAGTGGTATCCAAGAAATCACAATTGAGAAAATTACTGAGGAAAAGAAGAACCAGAGCTGGATTCAAAAATAAAAGCATTGGAATAAAACATTTCCCTATACAAGTAGCAGTGGTTCCACTGAGCCTTCCTCCCCGTGTTTCTCTTCTCAAGGGAGGGTAAAAATATATAAATAAATAAGTCAAGTCCTTCCCCCCACTCCACAGACCCCAATCAGTCCTGCTGCTTCAAAATTCACAGTGGCTTCCATGATTATGAGAATAGGCTCATTGAATGCTCCCAAGAAATCCATCAAAATGGATACAGTTCACACAGAATATCAGTGATGCTCATTTCTAACACCTAAACTACCATCTCATGCTCTGTTACAGAAAAGGGCTAAACATTGAACAACCCTGCTACCTTTTGTTTCTCAGCTTTTAGCATTTCCCACAGAGATACAACATTGTACAATAAATAATTCACTCAGACCAGTGGGAGGGAGCCCAGTTATGACTCTCCATTCCCTTACATTGCCATACTGGTCACTTCAGTCTCCTACTGTGGAAATGAACAGCTGAAAGAAAAGAAACCTTTCAAGGGCTGTTTAATGCAAGGACATGTTTACATCTCTATTATTCTCTCTCCTCCACTGCACCCACAATAGCACAAACTGATATAGTACAGTCTAGAAAACACAGTCTCTTTTGTGTCCCATCTTCTGAAAGTACCAAAACACTTCTTAAATGTGAGAGTATTTTTCCTTCAGAGTTTATTTTGCTAATTATTCATTTATCTCTGCCATGCCAATAAGACCTTCTGCCATTTTGTGTGCAATCATTAGTAACAATAGCACTTCTCTAATTTAGCACAAAGAAAAAGCAGTACTCAGTTCAGAAGTCTCTGTCCATCAACAGAAGCCATCAAATCACACTGGAAAATCAAATGGCATAGTTTGAAAAGCAATTTCAGTAAATTTCTCACATGCCTGGATTCAGCTGACTTAGAAAGATGGCAAGACCATGGGTTTGGGCAATATTCTGGCAATTTTGGTTCCTGACACAGCCAGTCCAGGGAGCTCAGTGATACAGCACATTGCTGTCCCTGGAGCTCACAGGGCTTCCTCAGCCCTCCAGAGCTTCTTGCAGTGTTTCTGAAATGGCAGCATTGCTGACTGCTGAGTCCCAAGTATAAGATGCTTCTTGACTTTTTTAATATTCAAGCCTTAACTCCACCTTTTGCAAAAGTATTGCCAAATGTAATCCACTATAGATCTTTTCTTTTTTTTGGGGGGAGAGGGGTGTGTGTAGGTTTTTTTTTACAGTGCAAGTCTTTAACAACTGGAGACTTAGTGGTGATGTTGAGAGGAATCCAAGCAATTATTTGCTGTGACACAACAATTTGGCCACATTAAAATGAGCTGAAGGGATTCTGAAGTTGAGGGTGAACATTTCATATTCACTCATTTATTAAGACAGTGGGACTTGTGAAAGCAGCACTGTGAAAACATTCAGTGGAGAGTGTGGCTCATCTCTGGCAGAAACCTGTTCATTTCCTCCCTCTCTTCCTCTCTTCTACCAATTCTGCATTATTATTAACCTGGTATCAACAAAATGGACATTGTTAGGCATGCAAGTCTTTGAGAGAGTTACAGGCCAGAGGATTTCTGATTTTGTCCCCTTTTATTTATTCACTTTCCCTTCCAGAGGCCCCTTCAAACCACAGACCCACTAAGGAGGAACCACAGCAGAGCATCAGCTGAGACTGGTACATTCTGTAAAAGCACACAGGATTGTGGATTCAGGTACCACAAGAATGTTTCCTTTCTGCCTTGTTTTTTCAGTTTTATTGGACAAGGAACTATTTACATGGACAAATTAAAATGAAACTACATCTTTTGATCTTACAGGCTCTGTGTAGGAACTAAAACAGGGAGAGACACTACCTGGCCTTTTACTTTTTCTGTTTCATAAAGAGCTTCCTGAGTGATACAAAATAATGTAGCTTCACTTAAGTCCATGGAGCTCCTGTGGTTTACACTTTTTGTGTGTCTTACTCATTGGATCTAAAGCAGAAGAGTATGAAAAGAGACAAAATTACTGTGAAAATTTATACAGGAAAAGAGCTGATGAAATACCTGCTACAATGAACCTGCATGTTTAGATCTTACTGTGTTCTTGGGCATAGTAAACTAATTTTTCTCAGAAAAAAATCCTCATAAAATTCTTACTTTAGATTGCCCAATTTTGCATGTTGCAGTCTTCCACTATTATTTGATTTACATCATCCTTTTACCTGGAGTAACCATTTTTACATCAGTTATAAAAAAACGTTGCTATGGCTCAATTTTTTCCTTTACTTATTTTGGCCATGCAAAATAAAACATCAGTGTGGCATTTTTATAAGGACTTTGTTCTATTCTGTTTAAAGTTCCTGTTAACAGAGTCCATAAAACTATTTTAATTTCACAAAGCACTTTAGAGTTTCTTATTCCTGTAATTTAAACAATGAGCTATTTTGGGAGTGGCAGAACAGGGTGGTTCCATTTAAAATTACTCTGCTGCTATGCATTTGGAGCTAAACAAAACTCTAAATTATATAATAAGAAAACAATAAATATTAAAAAACTCTGCCAAAACCCAAGCTGTATTACTTGAGTGGATGCAAAAATAATGCCATAACAGAGGGAAAAAGCCTCACCCCAGTCTGTGGGACAAACACCTGCAGGTGGGAACACATCAACAGTGTAAAAAAGAAAATTAAATAGGTAAGTTCTATTTTTTGTAATCTCAGTTTCAAGATTCAGCTCATTTGGTGAGAACAAGTCAACAGGTGTAGGATATTCAGCAAAGGGGAATTTGAGATTTACTTACAGAAATCCACTTTTCCACTTGCTCAGAGAAAACAAACATAAGTAACAATGAACAAATAGGTAGGTAAATATATTTATCATTACAAGAAAGAGTTGATAAATGGGCACAGTGTTTTGTCGAGTGATTTTCCATAAAATTTACTGGACTACTGATCAACCATAATGACTGAAATTCCTTGCAAAGGACACCTCTTGCTCCTGCCCCTTGCAGGAAGGTTGATTGCTCCTATTAGTTCTCACAGCTCCCTGTAAGATTTGCAGCCCTGCACTGAAGCCAAAGCTGCTCCCACTGGAGCAATTCTGTCCATGACAAACGAACTTATTACACCCTGTTGTGAACCTGCAAAGAGATAGTGGCTCTTTCATCCTAACTGTGTGCAAGACAATACAATTTTTCACTTCTACTCAGCTATTAAAAGTCAGAGGCATATTTTCATTCATGGTTACGATTTAAAAGAGAGTATGCATGAACTCGAACTGGCCTGCACACCCATCTGCTGAATGGGATTAACTTTTCTTTTGCACAGAAAAGCCTTTCCAACAAGTTCCTTCTCTGAACCTGCTACTGAAGAACCGCCAAAAAAGTCTGCTTAAGCAATTCTCCCTCGAGGAACAGGTTGAGCTTGAACTCATCCAAAATTTCTTACATGTTTTCCCCAGAATTCCTTTTTCATCTAGGAACAAGTAGGTAGGTCCTGAACTCAACCTTTTCATTTGGACACACGTAAACATTTCCTGTAGGCGCTCAGCAGAACAAATGGTGTGGTACAGCACGTCTGCATCGAAAGGATCTGGCTCGAATCAACATTAACCCACATCCTGCTGCTCTGGTTGTGCCTCCCTCGGCTGCACCTCCTGTCCCTCAGCAGCACAGGGAGCGCCCCGGGCACTGGGACAGGCTGGGGACACCCAGAGCAAAGGGGCAGTGCTGGTGGGACACACACCCTGCACTGTCACAAAGCAGATGGTGCTGCTCAGTGTGGTGTTTTCTCGTGTATGAAACCAACGTTTTGCTCAATCTAACACCAGAACTATTTTGAGTTTCTGCAACAGCTGTTCACTTCCTCCCACACCCCCTCAAACTCCAAAAGTTTCCCTCCCCAAAGGCTTCAAAGCAGCCCTTCTTTTTCTGACCACTCTGGCTCAGAGCAAAGGCTCATCTGTGCTGAGGACGTGAATTTCACAGAGGTTTTCTGAAGAAACATGTTCCAGCAAAGGTAACAGGGCACCACAGAGTGCCTTCAGATCTCCCCTCAGAGCCTTTTCTTCACTTTTTCTTGGCAAGTTAATCGTACACACAACTCTCTTGTTGATTCAGGCGTTAATCTCCATAAAACCGACTGACCTGTACATTTTGCAAGCTGAGAATAATAATGAAACCCAAGTCATTCCCATTTGTACTTTTAAATAACCCAGAGGCTGCAGAGTTTTGACAGAAAGGGAGGTGATTTAAATACAGTGTGTTCCCTGGTGGGAGCTGAGCCTGTCACAGCCCATCGGGGTGCACACTGAGCTCCATCTGTGCCCGCCGCGGACCGAGCGCTCCTTCTGGCACTGCATCATCCCAACCTGGAGCGTGTTTGGATCTTTTACCAGTTCGGCTCCTGCTGGAATTGTCCTGGCAGCTCCAATGGGGGTGTTGGGGAATCGCCCTCAGCCGTCAGAGGGACAGGGGCAGGGGGCAAAGGCTGGAGAAGGGACTGGAGCACAAGTGCTGTGGGGAGAGGCTGAGGGAGCTGGGGGTGTTTAGCTTGGAGGATGCTCAGACGAGACCTTATCACTCTCTACAACTCCCTGACAGGAGGTTGTACCCAGGTGGGGGTTGGTCTCTTCTCCCACGCAACTGTCACTATGACAAATAGAGCATGGCCTTAAGCTCTGCCAGGAGAAGTTTAGGTTGGATATTAGAAAGAAATTCTTTGCAGAGACAGCAACAAGCCATTGGAATGGGCTGTCCAGGGAGGTGGTGGATTCTCCATCCCTGGAGGTTTTTAAGACGAGATTGGATGTGGCACTCAGAGCCATGGTCTGGTGACCGCGGTGGTGTTGGATCAAGGGTTGGACTTGACGATCTAAGAGGTCTTTTCCAACCTGGATGATTCTGTAAGTGCTGGGGGCACCCCGGGGCGGGCGGAGGGGTCCGCGGGAGGGGCGTACGCGCTGCGGCCACGGCGGGGGCGGAGGCGGAGAGTGCCGGGCGCGCGCCCCCGCCAGCCAATCGGGGCGCCACCCACCCGCCCACAGCAGCGCGCGCTCCGCCCACCTGCTGGCGCGGGGGGCGCGGCCCCTGCTGTGACGTCACACACAGATGTTGCCAGGCCACGCCCATGTGCATAGACCACGCCCAATCTTGCCGAGGCCACGCCCCCCGCGGGCCCGGAGCGCCCGCGCCGCTGTCAGCGCGCGATGGGAGCGGCGGCACCGCCCCGGCCCCGCCAGCGCCTGACACAGCCCGGGAGAGACACAGCCCGGGACACTGCCGGGGACACAGCCTGAGAGACACTGCCTGACACACAGCCCGACACACCGCCCCGCCCGCCAACCTGCCGCTACCGCCCGGGACCTCCCTGCCGCTCCTCGCCTCGTCCGCTGCCCCTCTCGATTTAGGGACAAGCTGGGTGTGACCGTCACGAACGCTGTGGTTTCGATGGCTGCTAAAGCAGCCTTGACTCCTGCAAAGAGGCCCTAAGAAATAAGAGAGGGAAAAGTCTTGTTGCGCAATCTTTTTTTAAAAAGGGAAAGAGCAGTTTTGTGTTGGGTTGGTTGTTTTTTTTTCCCCTCATCTGTTTGGATTTGTTTTTAAACTTATGAAAAATGGCAGCAGCAGCATATGTGGATCATTTTGCAGCAGAGTGCCTTGTTTCTATGTCAAGTCGTGCAGTTATTCATAATCCCAGAGGGGAGCCTGATCTCCAACCTGATGAAGCAATATTTCCTTCATCCAATGGAGAAGATAAGCAGGAAATCAGAGAAACCGGGAAGGACAATGGATCATCATTACTTGTGGTAGCCGGCATTTTAGCGGACCTAAACCAGCATGTCCCAAACTCAGCTGCTCTGAGGACGGACAAATCGGAGACCCTTGATGTAACAGAACAAATACACATTTCTATTGCTCCTAAGGAGTTTGGGGAAGAAAGTGTGTCTTCGGCTGGTAAGCATGGAGGAGAAAGAGCAGCCACACCTACTAGCCTGGCTGCAGTAACTGAGCCAAGCCCCAGACAAAAGAACAAACGCATAAGAAGCTGGACTGACCCTGGATCACCCCAGAAAAAGCACAAATGCCACTATGTGGGGTGTGAAAAAGTTTATGGCAAATCTTCCCATCTTAAAGCTCATCTAAGGACCCACACAGGTTAGTTATAATCCAGCCAGAGATTTATTTGTTACAGCTTGGTAATTAAAATGAAACCCAAAACCAAACAAACTTGTATTTGGCCACGGTTATGGTTTCACCTCTCAGAACTCAAGCTCGGGAAAGCCAAACAACAAAACAAAACAAAAAAACCCCTCTGGGAATAAACCCTTACTGGGCATAGATTCGAAGCTGATGTTGCCCTTTTTATTAATGTCACAGGGAATGGGTCATCTGTGTGGATGGTACCAAGCTGTAATTTTTAGCTGCCAGCCTTCTCCTTCTGTGTGTCCTGTACTTCCCTTTCCAGTCCTTCTCCCCTCCCTGCTTTTCCTACCCCATGCTCCTGTCACTATACGAGCTTATCACTTCCCATGCAAGCATCAGTACTCTGGATATTTTAAAATTAAATGTTCTAGAGGCACTAAATGGCTGTGTGTCTGTTTCTTTCTTTAGCAGACACTTTGTGAAAGCCAGAGAAAGCAGACAGGCAGACCGAGAACACGAGGCACCAGGAGACACCCTCAGTGAGGACAGAGGGGGACACGGGCAGTCTCTAAAAGGCTTTTAGCAGCTGGGTAAATCCGATTTCAAAACACAAAACATTTGGAATGCAACCACTAACTCGTACTCATCAGTGTTCAGCGTTTACTTCTTGGAGAAGTCTTACCTGACCACTTTTTTGTTGCTAATTTGTGAGAGACACGCCCATAGAAAAAGTGGAAGTCTTGCAAGCGCTGTGAAAGTTGCACAGAAAGTATTGGGAGGGCCATCTTGAAATAGGCCCCATGACTTGCCACACCTCATGCCTCTGCCTGGTGCTGGGGAACAGGATGGCTCCTAGTCAGGGGACACCAAAAATTGAGGAGCCTTGTCTGTGCTGAAGGCTCCAGTGCTAGCAGGGATGCTGAGGCACCACACCGACCAGAGCCGGCTTGTGCGAGCTGTGCCGAATTCCAGACAGCAAATTAGTTTCCTAAGATACACGGTCAGTTCTCTTGTAAAGAGCAGTAAGAAAGAGATCCTCAGAACTAAACGTGACTTATCAACTCGTGAACAGTTTTAGCTCAGAGGTGT
Source organism: Poliocrania exsul (assembly GCA_035041345.1). NCBI lineage: Eukaryota > Metazoa > Chordata > Aves > Passeriformes > Thamnophilidae > Poliocrania > Poliocrania exsul. The sequence goes on from JAWWLZ010000019.1 coordinate 15,848,935, forward strand.
CAGCCTCATCCACCTGGCCATACCTTAATTATCCCTTCAGATTGTCCTGTTGCCTTCCTGAGATAAAGCAAGAGCCGATCTAATTTGAGGGGATGTTTTGCTCTCTGGGGGAGAGAAGAAAAGAAAGCGCCATCAAGTTGGAGCATATGGGTGGACAATTCCCCGTGGCACACAGCCAAAGGAACAGCATGTTCCTGGCACCCCAGGCAGCCTGTCCTGCTTTGCACTCTGCTTTTTGCCGCCTTGGGAGCTGCACAGAAAAGGTGTTTCCACTTGGCTTGCAGGGAATTGCCTCCGTTAATTTTCAGTTCTTTTGCATTCTTATTGCTGGCGTTTGCCATTGCGCTGAAAGCGAAAAGATAAATTTAGCAATGTTTCTAAGGGGCTGCCGAACCCAGCAGAGCCCAAGGAGGGGAACTCCTGTGGCTGATCCAGGAGGAGGGCGGGCTGGGCTTGCCCTCCGTGCGGGAGCCGAGGGAGGAGGGAGGGAGGCAGAGCGGGGAGTGTCGCTCGGGCTGCCGGCACAGCCGAGTCATTCGGGGACGCTGGCTTGCCGCCAAGTTCTTCGGGTTTTTTTCTTTTCCTTTTTTTTTTTTTTTAACTCTTAACTTCCTGTATTTTTTCCAGGTCTGTAGGGCTCAGTTGGCTATTGCTGTAGCGAATGGCAGTGAGAGAAGAGAAGCATGTGCGTGTGTCCGAGAGCGAAAGGAAGCTCAGGGAAGGGACTGGTTTTGCCCAGGGAGTGGCAGGACCCTCGGGGGCTGCAGCTTCTTTGTTTTGTTTCGTTTCCACTGTCTGTGTGGGAAGCTTTAAGCAAAGCTGCCAAGTTTCCCTCCTCACTGGCAACAGGTCTGTCTCTGTTTGGATTGAGTTTTAAACAGGCTCAAATGCCTATTGCTCTCCTTCCAGAGTATTTTCTAAGGTGTCTGATTTTTTTTTCTATCTTTAAAAGAAATTGTGACAGGCTTGTAAGACACTAAGAGTTAAGAGTTGATGGAACAAGTGATCTAGGACTAGCAAATGTTTATTTTTACAAAGCACATAATGAGTTTTACTAATTTAGAACAAAGGGTTTGGGTCTCCTGTGCTTTCCAGTGATCCTGAACTAGCTCAGTAACGTTCCCAGTCTGCCCATTTGTCAGATGGAGAGGGTGATGGCTGTTACCTCACCCAGCAGTGCTGAAAGGACTCCAGGGACACAGGGGAGGTGCTTTAAACACCTACCCAAATAACTCCCAAACCTATTTACTAAGAAACAATCAAAACCTTCTCCTAGGCGTGCAACTTCTTTCACTGCTGTATGACTAGATGAGCTGGTATTTAGGGGTGAACTGAAAACAGAACAGTCCTGCAGGCTAGAGGGTACTGATGGTCATGCAAGAGATACTCAAACAGCAGTTTATGACCTGCTTTAGAAATTGCTTGTCCTTGTTTGCTACGGTGCTCAGAAACAAGAGCTTTGCTGTTCATGCTTGGAGGAAAGATGGAGGAGATCCTTGACCTTATGGTGTGGCAAAGAGATACAGAGTGTTCCAAATACTGTTGGGTCAAATCCAGCCCCCACTGACAGGGACTGAGAACTAATAGCATTTTCCAGCTGTTTGGTGCCCTGTGTGAAATCCTTCTGATATTTATATATAGCTAGATTCCAGTGCTCAGTTATCTAAAGCAAAAACCATAGTGCAGAGGATGCTGATTATCTTTAAAGCAGAAGAAACAAGATGGAAAAGCCAAGGAAGCAGCATCTGCCTTTTGTCCTCTACTCAGAGTGTTTTGGAATTAAATACTCTATTAGGACAAAAAGTGCTAGAGCAATCCATGTTTTCTGGTGCACTTCTTTGGTACTCCAGCACTAATCTGTCTCAGCCTTATGAATACTTCATCTTTATTAAGCTGCAAACCATTGAAACAGGCAGAAAACATTTGTCCCCAAAATCTTCACTGTTCTCTCCACCAGCTTTCAAAGTTCCTCTCCCCACTAAGTTTCCCTTCATGTTTATGCTTTCCACCCTCCTCTCTCACTGAATGTCCTGGAGTTCAACACGATCACCAGCCACAAAGCCCTTGAAGTTGTAATGTTTACCAGGAAGCTATATTTAGTGTCAGTGGGTAGATGTCAAGTCCAAATTCTTTTCCACTAAAGTTCCTGTGGATCTCAGAAGCTGTGTTGTGGTCCACAGATGCAGCACCGTTTGGCCAGGCTATACTGACCCCAGCGATACAAAAAGTTTCACTGATGCACTGGGTTTAAAAATCGTCTCCAGTCCTGGGAATGTTCACGAACACAGAGGACATTCAGAAAATCAGATAAACCATTTACATGACAAAGTTTCCTTCCTCTAAGCAGGTTTTCAGCACAAAGGTTTGGAAATCTCCTGAGAGTCATAAAAATCCAGTTTGTCTCTTGACAATGGGAAGAGGGAGGCAGTGCAGAGCCCAACAACAATCCACAGGCTACAATTTAATGAAGCCTTTTACAGGACCATTATGTTCTGAGAGGTTGTAGAGAGCCCTAACTTACTGCATTATTCTATGTATTTATATGTAGAAAAACTGACTGGGTTTTGGGCAGGGATCACAAAAATCCTGTGTATTGCAGCTCCCCATCAAACCACTGTGGCCTCTCAAGCTTTTAGCCATCCTCATTAGCATGGCATAATGAATGCAGAGAAAGCACAAAATAAACCTTCTTTGAATTGTCCTTCTCACTGAGCAGCACATCTTAATACAGGAACAGCTTTTTAGGAACTCGTCAGAACTGTTTGCACAAATGAGCATAAACTTTACAGAGATGTGGGCACCAGTCTCAGTCTGGAGTCTTACTATGGTAGAGTCTTGCTGCAAAACAACTTGGGGGCCTTGTGGCTTAACAGAAGGTCCTCTGTACTGTTGCTAAACTAGCTCTGTATGACTGTTGGGGCACAGGAAGAGGAGAAGCCTAATTATACTCCCTTTCCTTGTAGATGTCAGGTTTGGACTCACCCAAGAGAAAGTGGTCAAGGCCTGTGCCAGTCTCTGTCTGGCAGAGTGAGCTTGGGCAGCTCTGCATTCTGTCTGCTTAACCTTGCAGTTATGGAGGATATTATTTGGCATCTGCTGTTGTTTTTATTTCATTTTATTCATGAAATATTGGCTGAATTAAAATAGGTAGAAAAGACCAATTTTCATTCACTTGTAAAGAAATCTCTATTTCTTTACATTAAATCTCTATAAGCACATTTTTGAGGACAGCACTAATGAACCCATATGAAAATAAAAGTTATTTTTTACCTTATGTTACCCTTTTTTCTTATCAATTATTATATCTTGCTTCCCTAGGCAAATTTTTTTCTGCAGATTTTGTAGCTGGGGTATGTGAAGATGGAGAATTTAATAACATATTTGGTATTTGAAAGCAGTCTGAGAAATGAAGCTGTCAGATCACATTGTGACAAGTCTGACACCAGCATAACAATTAGGCTGGACAAACTGGAGTTGTATGTGGCCTGTGTTCAGGTTGGTAAAGAGGCCTTTATATAAAGTACAGATAATATGTTTTAAATAGAGGGTTGGATTTCACTTTCAGTTCTAGTAAATCTGATTTGCTCCAACCAGGTTCCATTCAAAACACAACAGTAAAGCAGAGCTTCCTTCAAGTTCTGAATGAAGATGCTATCTGTGGGTGTGAAGAAACCAATTAACCAATGTCAGAAGCAAGTCCTTGTATCAGTGAAACAAAGTCTGTGTTCCATTTTAGCACCTTGCAATTAGCAGAAACATAGCCAGATAGTTAAAAACTATGGGCTGGCCCTGGCTGAGGTTTCCTTTAGCTTGCCTTAGGCATACAGGGACTCTTGAAGGGGTGTATGGGCTTGCATGTAGCAAGTGGGCAGTGTTTGTGAAGACCCAAGGCTTTGCAGGAAAAGATTACAAGAGGGGAAACCTCATCTAATGCCTTCTGTGCCTGCAGAAAGCTCTTGTGTACAGCAGGATGAAATGAGTGGGCACCAGTGCCTCAATCCATCCTCTGCTGAGCTGCCAATTGGGCTGCTCTGCGTGCCAGGACTTTGGGGATCTGCACTGCCCAGGATGCCAGAGGAAATTGGAGAGGCCTTTTCCCAGGGCTGGTTTCCCACAGGCAAAAGGACAGGCTCACTTAATTTGTCCCTCTGCATATTGGGCCTCCTGGTTTTTACTCTGTGTGGTAAAAGTTGGAAACAGCTCTCAGGCTCTGTGTGCTGCCCTGGCTCTCATCAGAACACACCCAGCTCACCCAAAAGCTGCAGGTGTCTCTGGGCTGCTGTGCCCCATCACTGCCTTCCACCTCCTCACTTGGCTGAGTGCACAAAACCTTTTCTTGAAGGTTTTTGTCTGAGATGGGCCCAAATGGTGGCTTGTAGACAGATCCAAATGCTGGCCTCATGAAACACTTGTCCTGCCAGCCTGGGCCATAAGCACTTTTTCTCAGCAGTCTCCTCCTGCTTTTCTTCCAAAAACTGATCATCTCAAGTGTCTTTTAATAAGCAGTGCAGATTTGCAAAGCATTGTTTGTGTTTTCTCTGAAAGAGCTTTGCAACTTCTTATTTCCTCTAAGAAGATTTCAACACATTAAAAAAGTCAGTAGAAAGCATAGAACAACCTCTTTTAGAGCCCTCATTGAGTCCCCACCCCAACATGCAATTTCCACGACTGAAGTTCTTATTTAAAGTATCAATTCTAAACCTAGAACAAACAGCCTATGCACGTGGAAGATATTAAACAATATATATTCTCTGAGTTTCTTAATGTTAAAGTGCTTGAAATAAGCACAGGGCATACATTTCTTAAAAGAGTAAGTAAATTTAAAAACCTATATTTCAAGAAGGAACTGAAGTGAGGAAGAAAGGCCAAACTACTCCTACTCACTCCTTTTACATGACTGCTTCAAGACTGAATAACAGGATTCAGTTAACTCAGCTGCCAAAGAATTAGGGTTAAAT
>JAWWLZ010000019.1:15858759-15871442 GCA_035041345.1 Poliocrania exsul
TTCAGGCCAGCCAAGTATGGTCAGCTCATTTCCTGCAAACACAGGAACAGGTGCTGCACCACAAAAAGCCAGCAGGTTTCCTCTCCTCTCCTGGAATCAAATGTTCTCAGATGAACAATTGTAGCAGAGCAGGAGTAAATGTCCTGAGGCAGGAGTATATATGTACCTCTGAGTACATTTCAAAATAGTAAAGATGTTCCCTTCAATACTACTTTGAAAAGGGAAGTGGTGAAAGGAGTATTTTCTTTTGAGAAAAGGAATCCAGTTGATTTCTGTGTGTGAGCCCATGATGAGACAGTTGCTTGAGAACACCTCTCTATTTTTGAGTTATATCCATTAGATATCCCAAGAACTCACTGCAACATCTCATTTATTTCTGTTTTGTGTACAGCATGGCCAAAGTACTTTCAGAAACAGCCTGAAACACTGGATAGGAGCCTGATTTTTTAAAAGCTTGAAAAATCAAGTACAGCCCTACAAGTTCACTCTGGAGATTGAAACATTAAGACAAAATTAAAAGACAAGTTAATGATAAATGTTGAAACCCTCTTATTTATTTTCTGTTTCTGTATAAGAATGAGGCCTAGATATGTATGTGCTTACAAACCTTTGTAATTTTAAAGACTTAACACATAAAAAGCTGAAAAAAGATGAAACTAGAAAGGAGCAGGTAACTGGTGTTCTTTTTCCCTTTCATGCAGCTGTGGCTGGAGGAAATAATGCACAATAAACAGGGAAGGTATTATTGGAATAGAATGTGCAAATGAGACTTCCAAAAGTTGAATGTTGAACTGCAACTTTTGTCTTTTCTAAAAAAAAAAAAGTTGACCTGTTTTAAAAGTGATCACATTAGAATATAAGCACAACTGTTATCACAGAATCTGATCCCTTTATTAAAAACAAAACTTGAAGCCTGGTTTAAAGAGGAAGTGTGGCCTGACAACCTGGGCAGGAGATTTTGAGGTGTATGCAGTGGGTTTGTGCATACCAAGAGTGAGAGCTGGCTGGTGTCAAGCAACAGATTCACTGTCTGATTATCAGCCCATAAAATGACTTTGCAGAGCTGCTGTTCCTGCAGCTGGATCCTCAATATGGTCCTTGGCAGATGCTGCTCATAAACTACTTCAACACCACCTTGTTCTCTGGCAAACAATCCCTCCAGAATGGGAATAAAATAACAGGAAATTCCCCCTCCCTCTCTCTTCCATCCAGTTGCACTAAACTCTCAGTATCAGATTCTTCCCTCAGCTTTAGAGTGTAAATGCTGAAGTCCCATGTTTCATGCACACTGTGTTACTGTGAGGTTGTTGATTAAACAGTTCAAAAGTTCACAAAGAGACATTGCCCAGTTAGAGCCAAAGACAACTTTCCTAACTTCTGTTTGCTTGGCTTCTAGCAAAATGAAATCTCATCCTGGCCCCAAATCCTGGGAGATGCTGTGCACATCAAATGGCATAACTTACCCTCAAGGTCTCTTCATGCCCAAGTATGTGCTCCTCAGCTGGAGGCAGATGACATTCAACATCTTCCAGGATTCAGATAAATAAAGTACAGGTCTCAGTTTAGTTGAATAATCCTTTAGTCTGTTAGTTTGCATACCAGGACAACCTTTCATTAATTTGATAAGCTTTGCTTTTACAAGCACTGCTCTGTTTTTAGTAGAATAGAATAATAAAAGAACCATTGATATGTCAACAGAAAAATCTGATTCATGGGGCATGATTCTTTCTTTGCAGTCATTCACACAAGTGCTGGGGTAGAACCCAATTGTTGTGATTTTCAGCATGAATTCACCCACAGTTCACACCAGATTAATACAATTTGTTATTACCTATTTAATTGCTGTCCCACTTAAAACACTACAATTTTCTAACCAGAGATCAGGAACATTACCTTGCAAAGGTTTTTGAAAGCCACCACAAAACATAATTTGTGATGTAGACTTCCACTGCAAGCAGCCTAAACATCCCCAGAGGTTGTTTCTGTGCTCATCGTGCAGACAGGGATGGTTTATGATGTTTCAGTTTGAGTTCAAATATTGTTGCAATACAAGCACCTTCAGAGTCAAGTTTTGTGTTTGTGAACAAACTGATCAGAACTCAGATAAATTAAAATTTCAGGCCACCTAAGTAAGCTAACTAAGATTTTCCAACAAGGACTGGGTAACAGTGTTTTCACATAGAGAGAGAAGACCCCTGCATTTTCAGACAATCAAGGAATAACCTGTGTCCCACACTGCAAGCTGAGGGCAGAAATGTCATCACACTGATCAGAAAAGGAGCACCATTATCTGTGGAGATATGTCCACAAGAGAGTCTCCAAAAAAAGTTATGACTTTAGGAAGTCACTATGTGGCATTTCTGTTTCCTGCCATTTCACCTGCTGGGTAGTTCTGGTACCTGTGTGATGCCATCAGGGAACCCAAAACCAGGACTCCAAGCCAGTTAATGTGGGATAAGATAAAAAGGTACATTCTTTAATATCCAGGCTTAGGGCTTTTAGGAATACATGATGACACCTCTGTGCACCTTTAGAACTGATTTCCATGGTTTTTATAATATTGCCCACCCAATCATTAATTTACACATTTCTCAGTCCAGGCCCAGTCCCACCCCTGTGCCATCCCCCAGGATTTGGGGCTGGGGGGTTGTTGAGACCCTCTGTCTTCATCAGTTCTTCTCTTCCTTGGGCTTTTGGAGTTTTTCCAGTGTTCTTAGATTCAAGGTTGTTGGCTTATGTTTGGTCTTGTTCTGCAGGCCTTTCTGATAGTCTTCAGCTTTTCTGCCTTGAAGAGAGCCTAAACAAGATTAAATAACTAAAGGAATTTGAGCTCCCCGTTCTGGGGCAGGGGTAGTGATAGAAAGACATTAAACTTAAGCCAGAAATATTAACCCACTAAAAATCTACACCTACTGTGTTCCTAAAATCTACAAAATGTGGAAATCAAAACCCCCTTTGGCATCAGTGTAATTTCTCTGTGTGATGACCCCACTGTGACAATGACAGCTTGGCATCCTGTGAGCTCTGGTGGGACCCCCAGTGTGGGCCATTGACTTTAAGAGTTGGACTCGATGATCCTTGTGGGTCCCTTCCAACTCAGAATAGTCTGGGATTCTGTGGTATAACCCACACACAAAGCACAATGTGGGAGAAGACTGGGAATCTCCTATACCAGGCATGGAACCTTTTTCTCCCCTGAAGAAGGATGGGTTGCCAAGGAGTGTCCTGCTCTGGGGCTCCCATGGAGCTGCTGACAGCCAGATGTCTGCTCTGGAGCTGCTTAGAGTTTGCAGCACAATTCTGAGGTAGCCCAGGAAAGATCCAGGCAGCAGTTTGTAATGGAAACCTTGTGTTTCTCTTGGTACCTTCACTACACATTCCCTGCAGATACATTTGGTTCTGTTGTTTCAGCCATGGGTAAGAGTTTTTTTCCTCCTGGAGAAGGAAGAATCAAGTCTGGGGAGTTTGTTTTCTTGGCTTCAGTTGCTGTCTGCATAACATTGTCATTAATCACCTTATTTGCTCTAACAGAGGCTGAGTGGTGCAGTGGAGTCATTAGCTTGTGGCAGACAACAAACCAGCATGTTAGCATGTTGGAGCAGGAGGAACAGGAGCCTGCACATGGCCAAACACACCTCAGGCCAGCCCATGTATTCACCAAGGTCCACATTATTACGTGCAAGTTTTAACTGGACTCATTTGATAAACACACTGTGCTTATTATTCTATGCATTTGGAGAGCCCTTCTCTAGTCCCTTTAAAGGGTTTGAATTGGCTTGTCAGCATGACAGAAAAAGAACAAAATCTCACATACCTTCATCAGTGTTAGTCTCTGTTTTGTTTTAAGAGGCCAGACTTCTCTGACCTGTGCTGAGGACACAATCTTTGTACACAAGGAATGAAGAAAGCCCATTAAACAACAAGTTTTTGGCTCAAGGCAAGAATTCTAGGCTGAAATTCCTTTGCTTGGGGTGATGCAATGGGTCAGATTTGCTGATTAGCACATAGATTTTTTTGGTGTTTCAACCCCAGTATTCTTTTCAAATGTATTTATTTAACAGTATAACTGACCAGTGGAAAAGGAAAGAAATTGCCCCATCTTTTAGTTTTGTTGTTCAGTAACACCCAGATGTGTTCAGAGGCTTGATTTACAGTGTTTTTTTATTTTCTAATCATAATAGGTGTTTTAATTATCATCCTTCTGTATTGCATTTGTAGATCTGAGGAGAAGAAACTAGAGAAATAGAGTAATGAAAGGGCTACTATACTAAGGCTCTGTGCAAAGAGTGTGATACTTTGGTGTGGTTTGCCAATGGCCCAGCCAAGACACACCTTCCTCTCCCCAGAATTCATCACTTCATCATTTCACCATAACACAATTGAATTATCTGTCATTTAACCAAAAAGTCAAAGGGTCAGCTGTTTATCTCCATTCTTGGAACAAGCCACAGGAGAGACAAAACCAAGTGCAAGTTGCTGCTCTTTTAAATTAGTGGAGTTCAGCTGTTTTACTGAGCACTGGGCCAGTATTTAATGCCTCAGAGATGAGACCCAGTAAGAGTTTCAGGCTTACTGAACAGAAATTACATACAGCAATTGCAGGTGCTTAACTTTGACAGAAACCCCAACATTTAGTCTGCATTATTTTAGAGCATGAGCTCTTTGAGGCTGTTGCCTTTCATATTTGAAGTTAGGCCTGTCATTGGTATTCAGTAAAAGAGCATTATTTACCCACAGCTGAAGAGTTGGTTACTCACAGCTTTACAGACTCAGAGGTATTGCTGTAGTGCATTTAAAGTGTAAATGCTATTAGTGCAAAACTACAGCAAATATGACAGAAAATGGTCAAAAGCAATACTATTTATTGCTTTTTTTGCAGACTGACAAGGCCATCTGGAAGATATGGCAGTAATGCAGTTGCTGCCACGAAGTTGTGCACTGCTTTTTCTAGCCATGGAAAGAAAATTTCACCTGCCCTGTGAGATGTGGGAACATCCCTAATGCTCTTTATACTTTTGTGAGGAGAAAACATACATGTGCATCTGTTTCTTACCTTACTTAAATGGCTAACCTGAACACCCAAAGTATTAATGAGCAAATTGACATCCCAAAGGACCTGCTATTACTGCATTTGTGTATGATCAGTAAGTCCCCCAGAAATGCCTTGCTAAGAATTTGGAGTTGTTTTGCTGAATTTCAGTGCTTTAGATACCAACAAGAATATTGTTTCTTTACTGTCTTGTCATGGCTACTGGAGTTTTGTGATGGGCAGCAGGGGAGGGCAGCAAGAGCAAGGGTGTCCTCACCTCCCTTTCCTAAATGAATTCCCATCATTTTCCTGGTAGTTCCAGGTTGCCTGTGACCCTTGGTTAGAGAAATGATGAGGAATCCCAAGGAACAGGAGTGTTTTAGACATTACACATACACATACACATTGCTCACTCTCCCTTTTGCAGCCTTTAGTTTCAGAGCTGTCTTTCTTCTGACTCTTCTGTTCATCTGGATTCTACTGATGTGTCCAATCAAACCATCAGATGCACACAGTCCTGCCTAAGTGGTGAGAACAGCACTAGGTTAATAATTATTTACAAAGTTTTTTTATTCAATTCAGTTAATTCAGCCTCTTTGTTACAGTAGCCTTAAATAATCCTGTTACTTCTAAAGACAGGATGTATTTCAAAGGTTTAGGTCCATATATGTTGACCCCATCATAAAAGGAAGGAATCTTGAAGGCTAAACCCACCCTTGCAATTCTTTATCTGGTTGAGCTTCAAGAGAAAACCTCTTTAACATATTTAACACATCCACATACCCCCCACCCCAGATATATTTTGATAGTCTGTATAATTGGCTTCATTGCTCCACAAACCCCTGGCCTAGGGCAGCTGATTTGCTGTAGTTTCAAAAGAGAAAGGAGCTCCCAAGGCAGGGAGGGGCTGGGCAAGGGAGGGAGAAGAGCTGAAGCATAAACTCTTGTGGAACCAGGAAGTGACAAACTGCACAGGACAAATGATGCCAGTTTAATGATGACAGATATTATGTATTTAGTACAAGGGTGCAGAAAACAAAGGAGCATCAGACTCTCAGTGCTCAGGTCTGCAGATACACATGTGGATTTATACTGAAAATCCCTACTGAAGGGATTTGAATGACTTCTTTATGATCATCACTTGATGGGAAGGCATTTAATTTCTCAATTGCCCAGCAGGATTACCTGTGTTTGGAAGTACTCTCTGGCAGAGAAAGACTATGATGTAAACACAGATAGAGAGAAGAAAACCAAACAAAATTCACTGTGTATCCCTGGAACTCTCACACTATATAAATCAAAATAAAAATACATGTTTTAAAAACATGCCTGGCTTTTCTGGCATGGACTTCAGGTTGGTTGCTTCTTTGCCATGGCAGTGCATGGCATGGCAGTGCATCTGTGTGTGATTTGAAGGGAGCACCCAAAGCAGACACAGTGATTTGAAGGGCTGCATCACTCAGCAACAGTTTGCACAATGGCTGCAGAGGACAAAAGTACAAGGAAATGAAAGCAGCTCAGTATAACACAGGAAAATGGGTTTTGTATTTATCATGCTGGAGGGAATCACCTAAGGCTCCTTGGGTCACACTGCAGTGCCAGAGGGCATATTCTCAGTCCCATTTTCAGCACAGATCTAAAACCTATTCCAAGATTTCTCTCTGAAGCAGAGCACAGACTTTTGTGGTCCTTCCCCTTGGCTGGTTATCCTACCCCCTTGGCTGTCTTTGGAATTCCCTAGAGCTTGTAAACACCAGGAGTTCAGTGGAAGTTGAAAACACAAATGAAATTGCTCCCCTAGAAGATCAGATCTCCAGTTAGCCACTTAATAAAAATGTCAGGCATTTAATCTTCTTGGGGACAAAGCTGCCAAGAAATGTTAATGAAGAATATTTGCATTTCTTTATTAGCAAGAACTATAGAAATGACAGTTTTTGGTGAACAGTTGTTCTCTGACAAGCAGTCAGAAACTAGGCTGATTTTTTAATTTCAGAAAAATTGTGTTAGTGTGTTTAATTTCTTCATTTTAGATTAACATTTTCATTATCTTAAAAGCTGTCCCCAAAGCTAAAGGAATTCATGTAGTATTATAAAAAACATACTAAAAGAAGTAAAACCTTTTGGTCAACTAAAAATAAAACTACCATGGGCTTCTTTGTTTTCTGAATTCTTCTGCAGTTCAAAGTTTTTTTAATTTTCAAATTAAGCATGAAAAAAGTTATCTGCATAGTTTAGCCTTAATTTCACTCTTTCATTCAAGACCTTAGGAAAGGCTATAGCAATATTTCTTTTTATTAAATTTATGGCCATTTCATTTTAAAGCCAATTTGCTGTAAGATTTATTTTCCAGATCCTGGGACGTCACTTCAGCTCCTTACTGGTTGTGTGAAGTGGTTTGGGACTGGGTTTTAGCTGGGAGCAGAACCCAGGGCTTAATTTCCTGAACACACAGTGGTGCCCTGCAGTGGGAGAAAGCAAGCCCTGAACAGGAGTCAATCAGGAGCTACCATGGTAGGCAGAACATGGTTTGGTAAAGCTCAGGCTCCAATTTCAGATTCTTCATTCACTGTGCAAAAATGCAGACTGAAAAACATGGCTGTTTAAAAAAATGCCAAGCTATAGAAACCCATCCAGAGCAGGTCAGCAGTTCAGCTTGGGCATCCCTGTTTAAAAAGTTACTCAGTAAGGCCATGGAATGTGCACTTTAGACAACAGAAAGATTATGTGATGGAGGGTCCTGGGAAAAAAAAGGCAAGAACAGGCTGGAATGATTCTGCTTTGAGAAAAGAAAAACAAATGTGGCTGATAAAAATTACTGAAAGTTATTAAGACATTGAACAAGTTTGAAATAAAAGCCTAGAATATAACTAATAGTATGAGCTATTTTGGTTCTTGGTCAGACCTGACTGTGGTTAATGCTGGGGGAGGAATTTTTCACTACTTACACCTCTCTGGCATTATCATTATAAGTATCTGAATGAGTGTGTTCATCATTTGCTGTGTGAGTTGTTCTGGTGAGCTGTGGTTTTACCAGATAAATCACATGGTGTAAGCTGGAGCAATACAAGCACTTCCAGAGCAAACACTGACACACATTCCCTTAAAATGTAAACTTGCCACTTGGAAATTCCCCTTGCAAGAAATGTTCATACATGTTGATGAAAATGTTAAGGCACAGAAAATAAACCAAGGATTTAAATAATGGATATTCTGGTAGCTGTTGCACTTCCTGCTTGGAGTAGTTTCCTATGCACACAGAAAACATAAGATCCAATAATTTCTCAGTTTCATGACTGGATTTGTTAAGATCAAAATAAAGATGCCTGAGTCTGTCCCTGCTGCAATTCTGAGAACTCCAGTTCAGTTCCTAAAAAATGGTCACGTGACAGCTAATGGAATTTGCAGGAACTTGCTGCTGTCAGCAGGTCCCAATGCAAGGCAGCTCCTTGGTGTGTCCCAGGCCCTGGGGAGTGGGATGGCCCAGGGTCTGGCAACAAGGGAGCTGCAACTGGAGCTTTTATTTCATAGGGACATTCATATCTCACTCCCATATTGGGTTTCTGGTGTGTAGTGACAGCCAAATTCACCCTAGAACTTTTATTTTCACTGAGAACATTGCTCAGACATCCTCATTTCCCTGGAACTACTGAAGATACTGAATTTGCTGCCTCTGTTAGATGGCTGTAAATGTAGCTGAGATACCCAAAAGCTGTTGCACAGGCACAGAAAACCAGATGCAAAATACTTTTGCATTGGGCTTACTTGGTTGTAATATATCACCCCCAAAATCATTAATTTAAAACTGATTGGTTTCATTTTATAGGAATTTGGAAGTGTGAGGCTTTGAAATTTTTTGTTCCCTTTTTAAATACTTGATATAGAGACACCATTTGTCTCACATCAAAGCTATGCATTACTCTGTCTTACCCCAAGAATGTTAAGGACTTGGGTTTTGGCCATGCAAAAGGACTTTTTTATAAACAAGAGAATAACAGAAATTAAAATATCATAAATATTCATCAGTGCTATTAAATGATGACCTTTTCTCTCTCCTTTTTTTTTTTTTTTAATAATATGAAGTCTCAAGAAATACAATCTGCTTGGCTGAATGTTCTTTCCCAGGATAGCATTTCCTCTCCTGGAGGATGCTGCTTCTGTCACATCTCTATTTAACTGTCTGCCCTTCATCCTCCCCACCCAGCCTGCTGATCTGTGCTTCCAAATATACTCTTAATTATATATATGAAAATGTAGCAATATAAGAACAGCAGCCAGTGGCATGCTCAGGTTTCTAGTCTGTTTTTATAACAACATACAGTGCTGTTCTGTGAAGCAGCAGAACAGATGAAAGATCACAGAAAATTGTTCCTGGCTTACTGTTTCTGGGTTTGCAGGCACTTGTGGAATTCCCAGGATACAAATTTGTTATTGCATGTCCTTGGCATATGCTTGAAGATGCTAACATAGTGTACAGGGCTATTACATGAGTTAAACTGAAAAAATAGCCCCAATACATGGTTTGAGTTGCAAGTACTCTCATTTGCAGGGCAGCAGATACCACTCTTCAAAAATTGTTCAGCTATGATTGCCTAATCCTTGCATTGTAAATCAGAAAATGGTTTGAAACTGTTTGGTATTTCAGTCATTAGTAGGTAATTTTTAAAGTATGCTTAGGCCTAAACACTACTTGGTATGTTTTTTAAATTGAAATTCAAATGTTGGGTATCATACAGATGAACTGGTGAAGCAGGAAGGAGATGGCCCCAAGGTCTGTACAGCAGTGTCACTGCATAGGAAAGGAATCCTTAAAATACAGGGGCACTGAAAGTATGGTACAAGTCCAGCTCAGTAGACACCAGACCTGGTTCCACAATCTCTGCAGGTTTTGTTTCCCATAACTGCATATAGTTGCCTCAGTATATGTAATGATTGACAAGTACAGAATAATACAAAGGACCTTTATATGGTGTCAGAAGAACAGGTTGGCTGTAGATACCTCTGACTCCCTTCCAGCAAAGGAGAGAGCTGCCTTTCTTCATGCTGTTTCTCCAGCCCAGGCAATTCCATGTTTCCTTTGGCAGGCAGCTCTGCCAGACAATATGAGCAGCACGAGTAGCCAGGTCTGTGCCCCTGGAACAGGTTCAGAACTCAGTGCACCTGCACAGCTCACGTACTTCACTCAGGGAGCACTGCAAGTTCCTTAATGCAGCTTTACACACCTTTTTTTTTTTTGACTGGGTGGAGTTCAGGAAAATGCCAAAAATGTTCCTGCTTGTGTAATTTTCGGTTAAGATCAGCTGAATTCAATTCTCAAATGTGATGTTTTCCCATCAGCTTGTGCAGCTCTAAACACAAGTTATGTGGTGTCATGTTCTCTGGCAGTGGAGCTGGAAGGGTTACTGTTCAGTGGGATTTGGAATGTGGAAATCCAAACCTACTGAAAATTGTTAAAAAATAATTTACAATATTCTTTAGCTTTTAAAAGCATCCCTCATCTGCCTCTTCAAAGAGTAAAGAAGCCTGAGTTGCTTTTTGATTCATTTGTTTTCAAGCACCTTTATCTTTTGGAGATTTACCACCCTTTGAGACCTGCTAATAAGGCTCATAATGAAACCAGATCCTGCTGCTGCCAAGGCACAGCATTAAGACTCTCAACATACACATTCACATGCTTTATATGTTTCCTGCCATATCTAAGATATTTGATAGCATTTCTACATTAATCTATAAGATCACATTCTGTACTCAGTGTATAAAGGTAAAATTCTGACTTCAGCATTGCCTGAAATGGAAGCTGAAAGAATCCTTATTGTTCTTTGCACGGCCATTGTGATGGTGAAAGCTCTTGGTTGAGTACAACAGTCCATGGGCTGCTGCTTATGCAAGAACATTGCACTGTGGCTGCTGCTCCCTAATGAGATTAGGCAATTAACTCATATCATCTCTCATTGCTTTACTGCTGTAAAAGGACATTTATGTAACTTACCTGCACAGAAAACCACATCCCTTCTGTCTGAGAGATGAGAATGATGACAGGCTGTGAATTTCCATGTGTGGTTTTGGAGCAGCAGCTTGGTCTTGTCTTAATTAATACCCCACAGCAACTTTGTTCCAGACTGTACTAATTTTTTATGAACAATAATGACTCTCATATCTTCACACAAGGCATCCAGCATTTCCTAACAATACAGTTTTTCTTTGAAGAGGAATTGCTAAACCTCAACAAAGCTGGGAAACACTCGAGAGAACTATTACCACTACTAGAGTGATGCCAGCTGTCAGTAGAAAACCACTTGGCCAAGGAACTTAAAGACAACTACCAAGCAGATATCAAATCAAGACTAGAGAGGACTGAGGGGAAAAAACTAGTCCCTAGGAAAGAGAAGGACAGAGAACAGTAGAAATGTAGTGGAAGACAGACCACGTTTTTGGCTCAGCACACAAATCCTCACCACCATCATTAATATCAAATCAGACAGGTGAGTAGGAACCTGAATGTTCTCATGCACATCTGATGTGCAGTGAGGAGAGGGGGGGATAAGTTGTGCAATCACCTGACTGCCAGTGCTGGATAACACAGACCTTACACAATCCTGCCTTAGAACCTCCTCTCTCATTAGAAACTGGAATGTTGTGCCTATGCTGGCTCCCAAATGATAGATTTGTAGGCAAGAGCAGCTGATGCCACGCTAAGGAGTAAGAAGAAAAGGTGCCATTTTGTTTGTGCTTTATGGTGTTCTCAACAGAATCAAAACATTGCATAAAAGCTTTTACCTTCCTTGTCTGAAAGCAATACATTTCATGGCACAGTTCTTCAAGTGAAGAACATTTGCTGACACCATTTGTAATGAAAATAAACAAAGAAAATGAATTCAGGCAATAGAAACATCCAAAGGCCAGTGCCTTACCAAAATATGATGACGTAGTTGAGGGATGAGAAAGTCCAATTCTGCAGGCCAGATCTGCTTCTCAGACAACGTCTCATTGCCCTTCCCAAAGGCTGCAAAGTCCTCACAGAAGTGTATCTGCTGTATGAACAGAACATAGGCAGAAGACTGATGAATCCTGGTCACCCAACAGCGATGACTGGCATGTCCCCCCACAGCCAGGAGCACATCTAAGAACAGATAACTGGATATATGAAAACCAGCCCAAATATGTTTGTTTCCCATTTCTGTCAGCAGATGGAGAGGTCACTGCCTGACAGTCAGCAGGCAGGAGAAGGCTAAGGAGGACATCCAATGAGTTTGCATGGGTTATTTCAAGACCCTTTAAAAGCAGTTGGTTGCAGTTTTATTCTTAAAATCATTTGTGGAGCCAAAGTTTTTTCGGCTGTAATTCAGGGGAAGCCAACTGAAAGCAGTTCTCTTTGTCTCTGCTGCCTTTTGCTGATCTCTGGGAGGTGGTGGCCATGGTTCTGCAGATCTCCCTGTACTGCACAGATACAACCATTGCATTATGCAGTGTAGTTGGAGGTGTAATGTAATCCACCAAATGTGCTTAAGAACATTTGGTCTAATGAGACTTGGTCTTTCTCCTAAGTAATCAAGGAAACATCTCAAAACTTGCTTTCTACAGATTGTTGAACAAAATCCAATTTAAAAAAAGACTTGCCTATCTGTTCATTGAGACACTGTGTGAGGTTTGGCTGAAG
>JAWWLZ010000019.1:15885650-15899168 GCA_035041345.1 Poliocrania exsul
CCTCAGTCCCCCCAGGTCCCTTCCTGCCTGGCTGCTCTCCAGCCACTCTGTGCCCAGCCTGGAGCGCTGCAGGGGGTCGGGGTGGCCAAAGGGCAGGACCTGCACTTGGCCTTGTTGAACCTCATCCCATTGCACTCAGCCCATCTCTCAATACTTTCAGCTCAGAAATAAACTCCTACTGAAATGCAGACCTGACCAATTCTTCCCTAGAATTAGAGACTTTCAGCAGAGTCTGCCCACATTCATTCTTGCTGAATTTTTTATTTCAGAGAAAGCTTCCAGGCTGACTCAGATCTCCACAGACTGAGGGAGAGGTTAAAAGGCTGGTGGGGCTTTAAGCACAGCCATGAGCAATGTTATATTCCAGGGATGGGAAAGATGCCTTTGCAACAGGCTGGGAGGGCACGATCTGCTGAGCCTGGCAGAGCAGGGGAAGGGATGGCACATCAGAGAGGCCTCTGGAGCCCAGGAACTGGGAATACTCTGGGGAAACAGCAGCACAGACAAAAGCCCAGCAAACAGATCCTTTAGAAAGAAGTTAATTTTATTGAATAGGCATTAGAGCTTCTCTCCGTTTCAAAGAATGGAGAAGCCAATTCACACAGATTACAGAGCTATCAGTTACTTGGAGTAATCTTTCCATAAAAGAAAGAAATTAAATACAGTTCTGCTATAAAAAGTGCGACAGTTATACTGGAAGGTTTCCAAAACAAAAGCAAGTTTTTCTACCTATTGCAAAAATCGGTTTAGTGCTTTAATACTTTACAAAGTAACAATCCAACTGCTAAAAACAGCTCTTACACATCATCTTTGTCAAAGTATGGATCAGAGTAAAAATGACATTTAAATTGAATTTGAATGACAACAGCATGTAGAAAAGGTTCTCAAGAACTCACAGTTTTCACAACAAAAAAAATACTCATTCTCCTTTAATGTTAATTAATGCTCCTGGTTTCTTTTGAACAATGGATATGGCAGTCAGCTTCAAAATGATCAACTGTTTTCTTTGCAGACCAAAGGGACTGCAGCCAATCATGTCTTGAAATTGGGAATAGGGAGGGCAATCAGAAAAAAAAATGGGATAAAAATTTTGCATGAAAATGGTCAAAGAAGAAACCTGAAAAGTCATTTTGGCTTTAAAGAGATTTCTGTAATAGCTATTATATTGTTTATTGAAATCCTAAATCAATCCTTGCTGAGAGAGTATAAATTTATAAAGACAAAAAGAAACTCAGACTCTGAAAAAGGAGAAGGGTGGAAAGACTACCAAGAATTTGAATTCTTAGCCAACAAAAATCAGTGAGATTTACTTTATTCCTTATTAGCATTTCCTTAAGCCCCAGTGAAAGCCAACTACTGCTTTCTCTGAAATATGGACTGCCAGTACAAATACCTTTATTGTACATTTCTATGGGTTAAAAAATGCCAGGTTTGCCAGGTTATTAGAAAGAGTCACATTACCTGTTCTGGTATTTTAAACTTTACAGAATTAGCTTTGGTTATAATTGAACAGAGATCCTCAATTAATGAGGAAATAACTCTAAACCAAGAGTGGGACATTTGAGTTCCTTTAATTCTTGTCTGGGGAGACAATCCACTCTATGTGCAAACCGAACTGAGAAAGCCAAATCTTCTTTATTGGAAAACCTACCACAGGCTTGAAGGACAAAGAGCTTTAGAAATTCTAAGAAACTAGAAGATGCAAATAAAAATGTTAGCCAAAAGGATGTACAAACAATTGGGGGGGTAGGGCAATATTATACAAGAACAATAATAAAGTTATGATGAATTAACTTCATACACTTTTGTATATAATATTTCAGAGTGTCCTTCAAGGTTTGCCCATATCTGAGAGGCATTGGGGTTGAACAACTCAAAGTGTCCAAATGGCAGAAACACATGTAAACAGAACTGATATTTTCAATGTTTCATCCAACTTCCTCCATACAAAAATGTCAGTCACAAGGATCAATGAGGAAGAACGAGGCCTTCCAAGGAGAACAAAAGTCTTTCAGCCCCACAAGAGGCAACTTCAAGGCATTATGAAAATTTGTAACAGCATTTTATGTCTTCA
This sequence comes from Poliocrania exsul, assembly GCA_035041345.1. Lineage (NCBI taxonomy): Eukaryota > Metazoa > Chordata > Aves > Passeriformes > Thamnophilidae > Poliocrania > Poliocrania exsul. The sequence continues at coordinate 15,887,725 of JAWWLZ010000019.1, forward strand.
AATTGAATGCAAAGTAAAACTCCAGATGGATTCCAAGAGAAAAGAAGAACAATGCAGGTTTGAAAAGCTGCTCCATTGCTAAATTGTGCTAAGCCTGGCACATGGCAAATGCAGCAGGAATTGGCAGGCTTGGCACAGACACACAAGGAATTGCTCCTTCCCAGGAGAGCACACAAACCTCATCCACATCACTGGCATAGAGTTTTACACAGAGCTGTCAAAGCTGGCCCAGAACACCTGGCTTGGGAACTTACAGCTGCTCAGGTCTGTGTGGCCAATTTTATCCATTATTTAGTCTGGGCTTCAATGCTGTTTGTTCTCCTTGGGTCTGGTGGATGAGCAGAGCCCAGCACCCTGTGAATGCAAAGCTCTCTCATCATTTCTGCACTGCACACACCCCATGGGCATTATACAAAGGCTGTATTTACAGTACTCAGAATATTGAGCAAGGAAACTATCAAGCCATTGCTTCATTTCTGGTAGTACTAAAAGTGCACATGATTTGCAGAGCTGGGAGATGAGAGAGCTCCTCTCACACCCCCATGGCTGTGTTTCACTTCACCCCTGACTGCAAACCCCTTGGAAGGAGGTGCCTTGTGTTGCTGCTGCAGCTCCTGCACACCTGAACCAAAAGCACGGGGAAGAGGCTTTGTGTTACTGAAACCTGGAGGCAAATGGCAGCAAGGCAGTGATCCACTCCATCCTTACCACCAAGACACTGTCCACTCCATCCTTACTACCAAGGCAGTGATCCACTCCATCCTTGCCACCAAGACACTGTCCACTCCATCCTTACCACCAAGATATTGTCCACTCCATCCTTACCACCAAGACACTGCTCAGACACCACGGGCCAGAAGGAACTGCATCTGTTTTAAAGGCAAGACTGCCCAGACCTGCTGTGTTGGCCAAGGTGGCTCTCAGGCTCCCACCAGGCTTCATCAGGCAAAGTTTCTGTACTCAGGGGTTCTGACTTTATTCTATGGCAAAGCAGTTATATGGAATTTACCTATGAAGGTGGCTTTTATCTCTCAGCTTGCCCAAGAGGGAAAGGGCAAGTCCATTTTCATGTTTGTATTCATTTTGCATGTGAAAAAAGGAAGAACTGGGTCACTAACATACAAACTTAATCTTTAAATTTCCCCCATCCCCTTTTTTCCTTAAAAAAAAGAAATGAGATTTGAAAGGGGCAAAATGCAAATGAAATACACAACACACACAGGAGTTAGGCACTGTTTAGTTTCAACATTGGATCATATTTTTTGCAATCTCAGATGATTTTGCCACTAGAATTTGCTTCGTTTAAGAAAGGAAGAAAACTTCCTTTTCTCCCTCCTTCCCCAGTATCAAACCTCTGCAACAGAGTAGGAGCAGGAGGCTACATTAGATGCAGAGGTGAATGGCAAAGCATTTCTGTTTTCCCAGAATGCAGGAAGATCTACAAGAATTACAGTCTTTATAGGAAATAGTTTTTGATACATCTCAACTATTTTCCCTCCTTTTAGGATTTTGGTGCCCTGGTTACCCCACAAAATACCCTCCTCTCTCTGTTTTCCCTCCATCTCCACTTCTGAGTAAGGTTTCCTGACACACTGACACTCAAAGAATCACAACTTCTCAAAGAAGATTTTCTTTTAAGATTGCAGGTTATTCAGACAAATATGTGCACACAGACTACAAGCTTGAGTGTTTTACAGCCATGGGGAAAGGAGGAAGTGGGACAGAGGCTGCATCCAGTTCAGTGACTCTCAGTCCCCCCCAGAGAGTCATCATTTTAAGGCTGTTTGTAACGTGGTGGCTTTTACTCATATTGCCTGATCCACAGTGCAAATGTGCATCAGCCATTTCAATTCTCTTGATACAGTACAAGCATTCAGGTAATGGGAGATAAAACAGCAATCAGAACAGCAGATTCATTTGAGAGGCAAAATCCCACCCAAACAAAACAATGTGGTCATGATATCCAAGAAAAAAAATAAGGTTTTATGTAACCCCCCAGTCAGTGGAATGCACCAGCCCCATTAAAAATGCAACAGGTAAACAATTAGATGGTGTTTTGGTACAAGGCAAGTCTCTCCATACTCAAACAATCCCTTTATGAATGACCCAAATTATTTACTCACATATGGAAAATCCCTAAAGAGAAAATGTAAATTCCATTCACTGAAGAGCAGAGTGTTAATAGAGAAAAGCTCTGAATGTGTGTTGGATTAACACTCACTTGGGTTCCTGAAGCTGAGAGGGAGCTTTTCTGCCCACACAGATTGATGCTCAGCACATCCTCAAACCAGTCTCTTTTCAGGCCAAACCCAGATGCAGAATCATTTGGCATCTGGATTTGAAAATTCTGGCTGCAGAACATAAAAAACTAAACCACAGAGGTCAGGGAATTGTAAAAGCTACAGAGACTCCTAATTTAGCATCTGCATTAGTTTGTGATGTCTTTTTTTTGCACAGTTCATCAGTAATTGATATGTACAGTACAAAGAACGATGAAGGAATAAAATCTGAACACTCCAATCTGCAAGAAGCTACTGCACATTTGATAAATATTCAGACACTGCGTAGCTGCCAATTAGTGAGGACATTTCTATCATCCAGAGTGATTTTCTTCCCACAGATGCTAAATGGTTGCACGGGGTATTCACTCTTGATTTTCATTCTGAAGGAATAATACAACTCTGATTCTGATTAAAAAAAAAAAAAAGGCAAACTAATTCTACTGCAGTGGGTTCAGGGGGTGTTATGAATGTCCCAAGTCAATCAATACTGTGCAGAAATGTTCCATTTGGTAAGGAAATTTTTAGATGAATGTTTATTCAGAAGCTGCTTATAAAAGTGGCTATTGGTAGGGACTGGAAGGAAGAGTGGAATTAAATAGGGAGGAATAGTGTTGTACCAAAATATAGAAAGAAAAAATTAAAGCTTTTCAATTAAAAAAAATTTGTATATTCAACTCACATTAGATACAGACGTGCACAACAGACAGAGCAGTTAGAAACAACAAGTACATTTACAAAGCTTTCTTTTCATGGGTAATTTCTACCAGCATTTCTGAAAGGAACCTACTAAAATGATGACCCTGTTTATAATAAAGGCGCAAAATATTGCTCTGTAGCATATTTGGAAAATAATATAAAAATAATTTCTATATTACAATTTAAACTTGGCTTGTAAAATCCCAGCATAATACAGCCTTAAGTCTACAAATAGAACATACTTACAAACACCTTTGTGTTGTTTTCCTCTCATTTTTAACAATATAATATTTGAGTCATATACACTGGAAATCCATGTGCAAATTAAAACAAGTACTAGTGTCTGTTACTGAAATAATTTCAATTTCTGCTGTACATGTTTGGTGATCCTCCATGGGAGCTGCAATTCCCTAAAAGAAACACTCTCTGAATACACTGACAGAGACTTCAAAGACACAAAGGTGAAAAGCCACCCACAATCAGCATCAGTTATTTTGCTCCTCTGGCCCTGTGTTTACTTGAGATTATTGTGGTTTTATAATGTGGGTTTTCACCTGTGCAAAACACTCCCAGTGTTATGAAGATTTCACTCCCTTAGGAGCTCAAACTCTGCTTTCATGTTCAGCTTGTGAGTGTTTTACATGTTGATGAAGCACCTGATTTAAGGCCCCCACCTCTAATGGGACTCTGACCCCAGGTTTCAGGGACAGCAGATTCAGCCCCAAGAGGCCCAAGGCTTCCCTCTGTCCCTCAGGCAAAGCTCCCATGGATTCTCCTGTTGGAAGAGTAACCTCAGGCAGCCTGTGGGGAACAAACACTGGCTGAAGGCTCAGCCCTTGATCACAAACATTCCTGCTTTTCCTTAACCCCTTCTGGAAGCTTCTGAAAATGAGCAGCCTCCCTGCAGTCAGGGGGACTGCTCAGGCTGGGGAAGTTGAGCACCAGTGGAACTGTTTTGTTTGCAGAATTGGAGAGTTGGAGGGCAGTATTTTGTCAGATCTGTGCTGTGCATTTTTTTGATATCTACACATTCATCACACGAGGAGTAGATGCCCCTGAACATGCCCCTGCCCAAGGTCTGACCTGCCTCAGATGGCCACGGGTCTCCTCAGTACCTTCTGCACCAACACTGCTCCTACCAGCAGAGTTCCTTCAGAAAAGAGGACTCTGGAGACTTCCCTTGGCCTAGTCAGACTTCTTAAGGAACAATCAACACAAAACTTTTCAAGTACAGCATCTTTCTTTCACTGATGCCCTTAATGTTACCTTTGACTTCAGGAGAAGCAACGAATTGCTACAGAAAGGTGGGACAATATTTCCATTGCATTCATAGAACGAAAAGTTGATCAATTGGTTTCAAATCCAAAATATCTGAAGGTACTTTTTATAATCTACAAAACTTGCTTCTGAAAGAGCTGCTTGTTATCCATACACTACAACTGATACCAACCTCTGCAAATATACTTGTAAAGTCTAGCAATGGTTCATTAACTCCTTATAAAGCATTTTAAATGGAACTTTAATATAAAGTGTGACTGAAACCCATCATGTATCACAGGCATCCTCTGTTACAGACCTTTGTATCAGAGTTTATGAACAAACTAAAAGAATTGCCCTTTTTACATTAGAAAAATTGCACATTCACACATTAAAAGAATTCCAGCTTCCTCCAACCTAAATATCTCCTGGTGGTTTTGGATCTATTCTGGGAAGGTGTAACCTACCCAGTATTTAGTCTGTACTTCTGAAATGTAGACAACAGTGCTAAATGTTGAACCACTATCAAGGAGAAAGGGGGGAAAAAAGCACATTCAAATGCCAAAATCTGTGTGTGTGTTGCAGCCACTTGAGCTACCAGAAGAAACAAGAAGGGCCCCAAAGCAAACCTGGTTTCTGTGCAGCTGGGACTGGGAGGGAACTCTGCACCTCTGGAGGTACAGGGGGTACAGATCAGGCACAGAAAGGACTGTACCTTCAACTGGCAGGAAAAATAAACCAAAAAAACCTGTCCAAGGATAGCATCCAGTGCAACAGAAAATACACATGAGGATTATTCCCCCTCACACACAGTGAGGAATGACACAATTTCTCTCAGTGCTGGTGAATGCAACTCATGAGCAGTTGGGAATTACCTGCAGAAAAATAGGTAGAAAATTTCCTTTTATAGCTGGAGATTTCTTTTAATGGGACAACCACTCCTTCAGGAGGAGGGACCACTCTTGCATGTTTGGACTGTTCAATGCCAACTGTGGCATTATGCAGATAACTGTCCCAAACAGCTCAGAAATAACAAGAACAACCCCTGCCCCCTCAGTATTATTTGTCCAGGAAAAATGACAACTACCAGGAAATTATGGGTAGATTTTAACTGGCATTGCAGGCCTGTAACTTCTTTTCCATATCAGATGTTAAGGGACAAGAGAATCATGGGATATTTGAAAAGAGTTCTAAAAGAAATTACCAACTAGAAAATTATTCAGAGATATTTCAAGAAAAGGATTCTGAGGAACGAGGCACAACTACAAAGGGTTCTGTCAGTATTTCATATAAGAGGTATTCTAAAATGAGCAGTCCAGTGGTGGTAAATATTTCTGAAAGTATCTGAGTGTCCTAAGGATGATAATGAACACTCAAGTTTGGCATCCTACACAGACAAGCCTGTGATTATTCAGAAAACCAATTAATTTTTCAAAACAATCCAACATACAGGTACAATCTACTCAATAATTTAGAACAGGGTACTTTACCCACATGCTTGACCAGTTGTGAATCCCTTTCTTTTGTGAGCAGTAGATCTTAAAAACACAATATAGATACAAATCCTTTGAAAAAATGAGAAATAACAAATTCTCATGGTAATTGCTTACTTTTATGTATGTGCTGTTTCTTTTTTCCCCATTCAGAAAGGATATAACTCACTTAAATACATGGGCTGGTGTGGTTTGCTGCTCATATAATATTTCTTAAGCAAAACTTTACACAGAAGTGATTCTCAGAATATCAAATGCTACTCCTACTCTAGTGCCCTAAGAATTCTTATGTATTTCTGGGCTTTGTGAACTTTTATCCTGCCAGTTTTCTCTGTCTCAGCAGCAAAACCAATCAAGTATAAAATTTGATTTCTTTTAACACGACCTGGCTTGTTTTAGCCCCATCTGCAATCCCAGTTTTCTTTGGCAATTAGATCTCCTCACAGCAGCAAACCAAGACAGGACTGCTTACCTACCAGTGTGTGCAGCTGGAGAGAGGGGTTTAAAACGTGCTTACCTTAAGGACAGAAGTCACACCAGTATTTCCCTTTTAGGAAGGAATGCAAGCTCAGTAAGGCTCAGTCTATGCTTAGAATACAGCAAGGAATATGAAGTACAGGGCTGGATTCATGGCCCAGCTAACATGGCAAAAGACCCTCACTTTCTAGCAGTGGTTAAGGGACTTATTTTGAAACCTCCCATTCAGCAGGAAACCTAAAAATATGGTCAGTTTGGAGCATGTGCTCAGTTCCATCAGTGCCAGTGGGACATTAGGAAAGGCTTCTCCTCAAAGCCAGCACATGGCAGCACAAGTTGGTGCCTCCTTGTTTTGCAGGTGACTTTAGGCTTGGATTCAGGGTTAAACAGGACTAACTCTATGCAGGTGAAATGGTGCCACCCATGTCAAGAGGAAAAATTGGGGTACAGCACAAAAACAATCAGAAACAAAGACTCTTTCCTATGTGGGCCAGAAAAATGCTATTCCATAGTGAGGAAGGCAGATCTCACATTCTGCACCTCTGGGTGGCAAAGCCCTGAAGTCCTGTTGGTGGGAAATTAAAAAAGCCCCATTCCTAAGCAGGGAGTAAATGAGCTTTTGTTTACAGTGGAACAACATCACAGAGCTCTTGGTACTACATTGGGACAGTGATGGTGGAGGGGAGCAAAACCAGCCAGGACTATAGTCAAGAAAACCATCTCATGTCATTCATCTCCATCACCCACAACTGCAGGGTCTGCTTGAACAGAAATGCTTCTAGGAGCAAAGTCTCATCTTCAAAAGTATTGCAAATGCTTCTGTAAATATTTGGAGATGAGGCTTGTGCAAATCTGTGCTGGGAGGTGCCATTCCTGCTGGAGGAATTGCCCAGCCATCTGGGAACCTCCTGGGGGGAGCTGACTCTCTCTGGGAGAGGCCTCGAAAATAGGAGGAGCCAACAGGCCTCAAGAAAGGTTCAAGTAGTTAGTCTGGCACTAATTATCCCTCAGGAATATTGAGAAATGAATGAATAAATAATGATTAGGTTCATGCACTAGCTAAGGGAATAAATTGATGCATTGCATTTGTGTTGACAAGCAGTTCATTTAGATCTAAAATGATCTTAAATTTCCTACTGGTCATCAAATCTTCCAAATCTCATAAAAATTTTATATTTTCATTTTATTTTAATATTTATCTGCATTTTACCAGCAATGAAAATACTTTTGAAATTCAAGTGCTCAAAACTCTACTATGTGGGGGGTTTGGGACATGAAGTCTTGAAAGTCATAATGAATGTTTTTATAAAACCTGCTTAAAAATTCAGTGCAAATAAAAGTGGCTCAAATCTATCTTTTTTTTTTTTTTTTTAAGGAAATGTAGAAATTATTGATAAGAACTTAAAATCAGGAAGAGCTACAGCCCTCATGAATTCAGACCTTTCACTCCCATTTCTCCAGATCATCCCATTCCAGACTGAGGCCAGTACAAACATCAGTAGCAATGCAATCTGCTGCCATGTTAAAAATGTGCAGTATGCAAAATCACTGCCCTCCTGAAAAAAAAAGGCCATGAAAAATTTAGGTTTTACTGAGGAAAAAATACTCTCATAATAATTTTATCATTTCCAATGTCTGCAAGGCAGACACTACCCTACCACAACACCACATCTCTGCTATTACGACTCTCCCCTCTCATTCTACTACCTGAGTGATGTCAGTGTAAATTCAGGCACCATTAGTAAATTTTTGACCAAACATATACACAGCACTGACAAAGGAGTAAACAACCCTTCAGCTTACCAGTATATGTAAAAAAGACACTGACAAAATGGAAAATAATACTTTTTTTATGATAAATTAATCCTATCATTTCCTCATTGCCCCGGAAAAGCGAAAAGCTAGACACTATTTACTCATCAATCCTTTATTCTCTTTTCTTTTTAAGGATTCCTTTTACTGCAATCCAACACTGTTTACTTTGTAAGTAAGAAAATGGTAAAACTAAGTAGTCAGGAAGAATCCTCAATGCCTGTGTCCCTTGCTGTCCCTCTCCCTGCGCTTTAGCTCCTCTTTGTAGCAGTAGGAACAGTAATTGTCAGTCTCAGGCCGCCCATAAAAGGAGCAGTTCTCCTTCTTGCAGCGGTTCTGCTGGATGGAATAGATTGGGCAAACTGTGCTTCTGCCTTGGTTTTTCTCATTGTTCAGCCAGGTCTGAGGGGCATCCTCGTCAGCGAACTCCAGGCAGTCTCTGATGTCCCCGGTGTGGAACCCGTTGGTGTATGTCTGGGACTTGGGCTCGGTGGGCATGGCATAGCTCAGCGACTCCACCGTGTTCACCGTGCGGATCCCCGAGAGCCGCGCCGGGCTGTAGCTCTGCGACGACAGCGACCTGTTCTGCTGCGGGTACGTGGCACAGGTTTTCAGGGTGCCCACCACTGGCTTGTAGGTGTCGTCTTGGAAGCTCGATGGCTTGGAGTTGACGTCATGCAGATGGATGACACTTTGCCTTTGAACGGGGGGAGTATGGCTATAGTGGGCAGAGACTGGGATGGGGCCGCTTCTCTTGGCGCCGTTACTGGGCGAGGAGAAGGCCCCGGGAGTGGGACTAGTGCGATCTTTAAATTTTAAAACCAGCTGAGTTGTATGGCTTTGAGGCAAGACGGGTGATGCCCTATCCTGAGGAGATGGTTCTAATTTTTCTTTTGAATATGTTTCTGGCTCCAGTTTCCTACTAGATGAGCCATTGAGTGCAGCCTTTTTCTCAGTTTCCTTTCTTTTCTGTTCCTGCTCTGCATTGAAACGCTCCTGAGCACTGGTCAGGTAATAGCCAATCATCTCCTCGTGGAACTGATGCCTGTGACTGGTCAAAAGGAGGCCAGCAAAAATAAACTTTCGTTCACCCTGCATGGCAGCTCTCAAAATATTTAGGCTGAGTTTCACATCGGTGCTGTACTTCCAGGGGTCAGCCTGCTTGTCAGAGAAGGGTTTAGTGTTCCCCTTGTCAATGGGTGAGCTGCTGGCCCTGTCAGTCGGGGATGGGGTGGTTTTCTCAGACGGAGACGTGCTCGCAGACTGCCCAGACTCCTCTTTGCTCCCTTTTCGAGACTTCGACTTCTTCTCTTTGACTTTCTCTACTGTGTCCCCATTTTTTCCGTTCCCTGAATTGGCTCTGCTCATTTTGCCGTGCACCAGGCCTCCAAGACCACCCATGTTCTTTTTCAGTTTAATTCCCAGGGTTTTACTGAGGCTTCCTATTTTATTGGCAACTGAATCCGTCCTGGTTTTGTCTTTATCTTTCCTTTGTTTGTCCTTTTCTTTTTCTTTACTGTTTTTGCCATTATTGCCATTGGAATTACTACAGATGGAATCTCGGTCCGAGTCCATGGAGTCAGCCAGAGACTGCACGTCTTCCCCAGCTGAAGCTGTAGGGGATTCTGGTTGAGCCAAAGGGGCCTGCTATGGAAAAGCAATTATAATTAGATACAGAAAAATCAGTTTTATGCAGGAACTGGTGCAAAAAAAATCCCCCAAATTCAATATGCATTTTGACAGTGATTTTAAATATAGTTTTAAATTTATGCACTGACATCTTTGACTGGTTTCTTCACCAAATAAAGCTTATTTTGTTGTGCTTCCTATGTATCTTGCTTGTTCCCACAATAGCTTTTGGCTCATTTCGAGCATGTTTGTGGAATAGAGGTCAGTCCCTGAGAGCTGTGTGACAGTCAGTGTGTCAGGCAGAGGAGCTGCGGCACCAGACGCCGCCACAGGGACTGGCCACTCCACAGGCAGCATCTCCACTGAGGCTGTCCCTGAGCCAGCAGGGAGAGAGAGGAGCTGCTGACACCGTGATGGAAGGAAAGGAAGTGCTGCAGAAAGCTGTGAGGGGGATACAGCACACAAACCTGCCTGCAGCAATATTGCAAAATTCATTAAGTCCAAACCCCAACTTATTTAAATTGACTTTTTCATTATTCGAGTCTCTGGTGCATGAAAATCAAAGGTACAATGCACCAGAGCTAAACATCTCACCTGAAATATTAAACATTAAACTTAAGCAAGTAAGCTGGGGAATACAGTGAGGTGTATTCATGCTTATTGGAAATGCAGTGCAGATACAGCTGGTGTCACAAGTCCGAGTTCCACTTTGTGCTTTAGGTAACATCTTTCTTGCAAATGCAGTAACATGGGTCCTGGGGTACTTTAAAACAGGATTCTGGTCATTTACTCCTGCAAAACTTAGTCTTGCTTTCAGGTATCATGAAGCTAAAATCTGCCAGAGATAAATATGAACCATGTAACTAACCCCAAGGACTCAGGGAGGGGTGAGCACTGTAGATGTACATACTTCTGGTATAGAAATACCTGCCTGCTTCCTGTCCCTGGGTACTTACATGTCCTCTGTGTCTCAGGGATCCCTGGGCACCCACCTGAGCTGGGAGCAGAGGTGTCACCCACTCAGAGAGGTGACAGTGACTGTGTGAGCAGGGACAGGTGACTCAGGTTCCACAGCTTTCAGACTCACCACTTACAACTACAGGACTGTTTTGTCTCTCCTTTTTCTGATGTGGTAGTGACTACTGGTAAAACTGTAGAAAAATGGATTTTTGCCCTCTTGCAGCTTGTTAAATGCTTTCTCCTCTTGTGTTTTGTTCCCCATTTGTGTAGGCTGCTGTAAGCACCTCCATCCTCTCCTAGCAACCTTTTGCCTCCAGACTAACCCCTCCATATTCAATGCAATTTGCAGAGAAATTTGCAGCTGAAGGAGGTGCCAGCTGGGCATGGTTCTAAAATAGCTCTGTGAAGGAGCCAACCTCCTATTCAGGGCCAGTCTGGGGCCTTTTGTCAGCCACTCCAAACTGGGAGCTGTCCAGAGGTGCAAATGCATTCTCAGAAAGAGAAAGCAGTGAATTGGTGACTCAACAGTGGTATTAGGAGAGCAAGCCAAAGTTCTGAGAAAACAATTGTGAGAAAAAGTTTCTTTAAACTACACAGACTACTGAAATATGTAACAGAAAGATTAAGCTAGAAAATACATTTCAGCAAAAAATACACAAGAACAGTGTTATTTAAACACATGAGCAGATACATCTTTAGACATGCCTGTGGTGTCAGTGAGCCATGAGGGACTTGTCCCTGCTGCTGGGACACTCAGGTGTCTCCAGGCAGCCTTCCCTACACAACACCCTCCCCTGCTTTGGATCTCTCATGGGGGAGGGGAGGGGAGGGGAGGGGA
>JAWWLZ010000019.1:15927839-15939096 GCA_035041345.1 Poliocrania exsul
CTGTACTCCTGTTTATGTTTTTTAAAACTGAAATGAATGCTTTGTAGCTGCTTAAAATGGACATACAGCAAACATTGTAAGTCTTTGCTCTCAGAAGTTTAACATTCAGCAGAAAGTTTCTGTCTGCACCCCACAAGGGCCACAGCTCAGAACCACAGCACCTTCCTGTGCCTCAGCCAGGCTGGGCTCAGTCTGCACTGAGCTGAGCTCCCTCTGGGGGCACCTCTGCAATGAACATTGGCCAAAATTAGCACTAGAAAGTCTCCTGGGCATTCTACTGAGTTTATTGGTGAGTTGACACCAGGTGTATGGAGTTTCTGACATTCTTACATTTTTGACTATCCCTCCATCACCCCCTCCCAGCACAGCCCAGCCCTCACCTGCAGCTGCCTCCTCCACTCCTCAGCCCATAACAAACCCTCATTTCCCTTCTGTGCTCCTCCCTGAACATCTCCTCACTCTGGTTCCACATGTCAGCCAGAGGTGACTCTCTGGCCATGAAGTCCTCAGTTATGCACTGGGTTTGCAGCCAAGTTACTGTCAGTTCAGGCATTTAAAAGCCCCACAGCACCTACTAAACACCAAATGGGCATTTCAGGGTAAACTATATCCCATGAGGATGAAGGAACACACTTTTATCAACCACAGTGTGCTGCTCCTCCTCCCTTTTTGTACTCAGTGTTTTTAAGGAGTCATAAGAAGCACTACAGTTCCTTTTCCTCTGATGGAAGTTAGCAATTTTAAAAAAGCTTTGCTGAAACTCCTAAGTACTGGTGCTATTTCATGTTTAATAGAAGGGGAGAGCCAGCAGGAGAAGGGAAAACCTTCTGTTCCTTTTAATGACTGCACAGAAAGCCATCACCAGGCCAGTGCTATTACCTCCCTACATGACAAGCTGTCAGCCCTGGAGATTTATTTTGGTGCAAACTACAGTTCCTTGAGAAATTAATAGAAAAAAATGTAACCCAACAGTCTGACAGAGAGATGAAATAAAACCCATAAAAGGTCTGCAAACAAAAAAGCAAATTCTAATGCTTATCATCCTGTACTGGAAAATAACTGCTTGATTTTTCTTAAGGTTTCAATTTCTATTCAGCAGGGGATAGGAGGCAGTCCTTAGTTCTGTGGAACTGAAAAAGAGTGACATTTTAAAGCTAAAAGTTATTCACAGATTTCATATACCCTATTTACACACTGTAAATAAGAATGAAAAGAGTGAAATAGGGATTTTTAAACCTTTTTGTTTGTTTGTTTCACCAAGCAGAGATGGACTGTGACACCCTCTAATTAATTCCTTTTATAAGTACCACAGGACTGCTTGGGGAACAATGTGTTCTGTACTTTAATAAGACATTAAAATCAACTTGCAGAACTGAGGCAAAGCTCAGAACCACAAAAACAGGAAAGCCAGGGTGCAGCAGCATCTCTGTGAGCCCTGTGACAATGACAGTTCCCAGGCTGATGGGATGACTCCCCACTCTCTGCAGACCAGCCAGAGATGTGCTGGTGCCCTGAGGGCCAGGAGAAGAGTCTTACCTTGGGCAATGTCATCCTGCCTCTGCAGGCAGGGCCTCTCAGCCTTGGTCACCTGGGCAGGCTCGGGCTCCTGCTGCCGGTAGTACCTGCCCTCGTTGAACACCTGGGGCAGGTTGGCCGTGTGCACCTGCCGGAGCTGCTCATAGTCGTTCAAAGCCGCCGTCAGGTCCCAGTTCTTGCCTGCAAAACAGAGAAAGCCAAGGGGCTCCCAGCACCGTGGGGAGCAGGTACAGCTGTGCAGGCTGGAACAGCCTCAGCTGAACAGGGCAGTGCTGTGGGGAACAGTGTCAGGGCCTGCTGGCTTGGAGAGTAATCAGGCATTGGAATGGGCTGCCCAGAGAGGGGGTGGATTCCCCATCCCTGGAGGTTTTTAAACTGAGCTTGGCCGTGGCACTGAGTGCCATGATCTGGTAAAGGGACTGGAGTTGGCCTAAGGGTTGGACTTGATGATCTCTGAGGTCTTTTCCAACCCAATCCATTCTATGATTCTATGAAATCCAAAATCTGTGACTTTTTGTCACACAAGGTGATCAAGGCCAGGACTTCCTTTGCTCAAATTCCAATCAAAAGGCTCCAGAAATCAGCAATTAAAGATGAACACTAAATCCCACTGAGAGGGAGCAATCCTTCACATCTGTGCAGTTGTATTAATAATAAATAATTAGAAGCAACGATGGAAAGACAAATGATAGTGTTATAGCCCAAAAGAGTGAGAAACTTATCCTTCCACTCACAGAACAGCAGACTGCAAACCCAAAATACTTTAGGTCCCTTTGTCTCACACATCAGAGAGAACTCACTGTCTCAAGAGACTTTAAAAGCCTTTTAGGTAGCAGATAATATAGGACAGTGGTCAGTAACCAAACCTGCAGTGAGAGGACTCAGGGAGTGTGGTCTGTGTGAGCTGCTCTTGGAACCTGCCAACACAGAATCCTCCCCAAGATTTGCTTCCAAGCTTCCCCTTCAGCAGATTGCTTTGAGCAGCACCCCCAGAATGAGGCCAATGGCCAGAGAGACAGAAGTCTGTTTAGGGCAGGGGGTGACATGATACTTGTCACTCTCAAAAATAACAAACATCGAGGTGTGTACATGCTGTTTCAAAACAACCTTGCTAAATTAAAGTACATGGATGTTCACCATTCTCCAAGTACTTGTTTCTAATTGGAAATATTTACTAACAAGAAAAGAGATCTTACAAATTATATGAGACTTTCACAGCATTCCACAAGTGCTTTTTCAAAGGTAATCTGATTCTGACTAATACATGATTTATTACACCATAAATCATGGTTGTCATTTGAGGTACTTTGAGAGGCTCCATTACCTGAGTAGCAGTTAAAGAAAACTTATGTGCTTACACAAAGAAGATAAGCTAAATATAGTACAAAGCAGTTTCAAACAGACAAAAGAAAAGCCTTCTCCTGTTACAGTCATATCTGTGAAGAAAAGAAACCTAATTGAAGAAGGAAAAAAAATTATACAAACAGCTGTTACCTACACGGTTGAGCTAAACTATCCCAGGCTTTGAGGTACTGAACAAAATTGTGAAAGGAGAACTGGTGCCATGGAGCAAGAATATTATATATACACCTTGAGCAGTACAGACTGGTGTATCTGTTATGCTGGAATCTCCTGTTGGAAAGTCTGGAGGACAAAATGGAAATTCAGTGAAAACTGTCAGAGATCCTGAATGAGCCCCTGAGTTATTGCCAGCACTTTTTCACTATGAATCCCATGTAGATTAAATGCTTATAGTGCAGTCAGGGCTCTGCCCTAACTTCACATCCCATCTCAATCCCACTGCACAACCCAAGCACAGAGGAGTTGTGAGTGTGCTCCCAGCTGATGTGATCCCTTAGCAGGGTTTGGAGCAGGGATTGCTTTTCTTTGCTCCCAGTTTTAGAAGGCACTTAAAACACATTTTTTAAATTCTTCTTCTCAAGCATAAGAAAAATAAAGCAAAACTATTTTATCTTTAAAAAGTGGAATTGACAATAAATATAATTATAGGAAATGTAGCTTTCAGCAAAATAGTTTTATCTGAGTACTGGCAATGCTACAAGTGCAGTGCTGTGTGACCCCCAACAGCAGCCTGGATTTATTCAGTACAGACCTGTGAGTGACAGACCCACACCAGTGGAACACAAACAGCATTTCTCTTGTGTCAGGGCATTCCCTACCAGTCTCTTGCTCAAGATTTGTCCATGTTTAAATTCTGAAGCTAAGAAAAACTCCCTGTTCATGTGCTGTGCCTGGTGTGTGACAGGCTTTGATGTAGGTAATAGGAAAGCAGAAAATCAGCAGACCAGCAGAAACCCCACTGCCCTCAGTTTTAAGCCAAATGCAATCATCTTATATAAAACCTCTATCAAAAAAAATTGCATTCAGCCTTCAGAAACCAGGCTCCCAGTGTGCTGCACTTAAAATACATTGCATGGTGACTTGAGTTATGCTCCATGATACATTGTAGAAACTGAACTTCTAAAACAAACTTGAAACCACACATCAATTAAAATTTCTACATCTAAATATGTCTTACATAGAAAAATTTTATTTTCAAATCTCTCCATCTCCCTGGAGTCGTTCCCATCTCCTGAACAAAAGCACCAGTTCAACACCAAAGCCTCAAACTTCACAGAACCAACACAGGAAACGATTACTGGACTCACTTTCTCCAGATTTTCTGGAGCCTCCAAGCATCAAAATGAAAGAAAAACATTTGTGCACCCAGGGGCAGGACTTGAGCCTTGTCACAATGTCCTAATTTCACACAGACAGTTCTGAATGGGCTTCTGCTTCCCACAGGCCCAGCTCTGCCCCTTAGGAGGGATCCCTTCCGCCTGGATGGATCCCTTCCCTCTGCATGGATCCCTTCCCTCCAGGGTATCACCTGCTCAACACAGCTCAGGGTTGGCAGAGAACTCACTGGGGGTGCTTTGGTCCCACTGCCCTTGGCACAGGCAGAGATGTCAAACAGCACCAGTGCCCATGCCAACCCTTGAGGGCACCACTCATCACTGGTCTCCACTTGGACATGGAGCCACTGACCCCAACACTTTGGGTGTGACCCTCAGAGTGGCCCATCCATCAGATCTGTGCCTCTCCAGTTCAGAGACAAGGATGGCATGAGGGACAGTGTCAAATGCTTTGCACAAGTCCAGGTAAATAATGTCAGTCATTCCTCCCTCATCCTCCAGTGCTGTAACCCCAGAGCAACACTCTATTATTTAGTCTTTGGTTTTTTTGCTTTGTATTGTTTTGGCTAAAACTGTATCAATTAGCAGGGCTGTAACAGTTAATAAATCTATTGTCTTACTTTAATCACATGCAATAAAAAATGGAGAACATTTCTAATTAATTAGTAGAAAAAGCAAGCATGCAACTCTAACCCAGCCCCCCCAGCAAGCTTTCAAATATCTACCTACTCCAATATGTTAAAAAGAACATTGAAAGGTCACCAGCAACTCTTGTTTTAATGATAAACAAAATGCTAGAAAGGATACAATTTGAGATGGGGAACTAGGAAATATCTAAATAATAAGAACAACAATGAAGGGAAACTTGCAGCAGTAACATATCTATATCTATCTATCTATCCATCTATCTATCTACACACATAGATAAATACAGGACTTCAGCAAAGGAAATGTTCAGAGGGGCAAGAAATGCTGCCTAAAGCAAAACAGTACCCACTGATGCAGTGGAATTACAGCCATTATGGGACAGCATAAACTGAGAGGGCAACAAGCCAATTTTCAGGTAGAGAATAATCAGAGGAAGGCACTGGATATAAAGATATTAGCTCTGATATGAACCTGTAAGTGCAATTTGAGGGCAACACAGAAACACCCAAACCAACTGCTGATAAAGCAATCCACAAGTTCAGTTTAAATGCAGTCCCTTCTTCCTATTTGACATGAAGTAGATGAACAAATATTACCAGGCACAAGGCAAGAAAAGGAACCCAAGATCAGCTTTATTCCTTCCAAAAAACTCATATGCAAAACTAGGATAAAACCAGACCATAGGTTTTAAAACCAGATTTAATTTTGGTCCCTGCTCTCAAAAGAAAATAATACAGCAGTGCCATTTTATTAATATTTGCCTCATTTTCTGCTAGAATGCCAAGTCACTCAGAGCTGAATAGGCAGCTGGAAATGACAGCTCTGATCTCTGCCTAACGAGACATTGGTGGCAGCTCAGCTTCCTCTTCCCTTTGCCAAGCCTTCCACAAGAGAACTAAAAAAGGAACAGGCTGAGGGAGAGGAGAATGAGAGCCTATTTTGGGGGAGTTGTTTTGCACACTCAATCACATGACAGCACTGTAGGTTTCTCTCTCCCTCTCCATCAATTCCCTGCTTTCCTTTGAATTCAGCTTATAGACACTGTTCTTTGAGGAGATGCCCATCAGCTGCATCCCTGTCCTGTTCCATGGGCTCAGACTCCTTTATTTACTGCTCTCACATCCTGCCTGGAAAGCCACTCTCCCAGTTTCTGGCTTGATGTTCAGCTATGGATACCTCAACCAAGTGCTGTTTGAAGCTGGACAGCAAATGTTTTATATAATGGTAAAATGCTACTTCATTTATATGAATAAATAAAACCATTTATATAAGTCAAAGGGCAATTTTTCAGTTAATTTTTTTTTTATTTGGGAAGTACCCATCCAAAAATGAAAGTAAAGCTGGATAGTAACATTTGTAAGAAATAAATGGTTTAGCACAAGTGTAGAATCCACTAACACAGAACTGGCACAGCTAATGATATATAGTTGAAATTTAGGGATATTAATTTACAATTAATGTGGAATAGCTCTAAGCATCTTAATAAATATAGAAGTCTAATGCTAGACTTTTATCTCACATAGCCATGAAAATGTTTTAAATTGCTCTTTTTTCACAAATGTAACAGCAGGAGGAAGGGAATGCTCCTGGCCTTTATTGGAAGTAAAAATATTTCAGATCACTGGTTTTGATTTTTTTAATTGGAATCAAAGGGGGAATGAAAGTAAATTTTTTCACATACTTTTCATTCTTACTTTTTATTCATTCATACATGCACATTAAATTGCCCCATAAATCATGTCTGTGCTGCACTAGACACACCAAGTGAAAATGTTGGCTATTAAAATCACTACTGAACACAGGAAGGGATGACTGAGTAGAAGAGGGCAACTCATTCTGATGGGGAGTTTTGCCATAACCTTAAATAGATAAGTGAATTCCAATTTTTTTTTGCTTTTCTGGAGTTCCTATTTTCAGAAATGAGGCTAACCTAATGAAAACACAAAATGCTTCACATTTGATGGAAAAACTCATTAAAAATAATACAGAATGTGTTCTTCTATACCCCAAACTGTGTCCTTTTTAAAAATTAGCTTGTTTGTTTGATTGCCTTGCAACCACTTATTTTCCTATAGCCAGTAAGAGTTCATCATGAAAGACAGGATGCTAATACAACCCTAAGTCTTAAAAACAGGGGGTTATATATTTTTGACGAATATATAGGGGAAAAGAATCAGTAATAATCTTGTTCTGGTGCATAACATTCAATGTCAGATTTAGAAACAATTTTTAGAAGTTTTTTAAACTAGGAAAATATACAGAGGCTCACACTGCTCTTGGAGCACCAGATCAAGCTCAAAGTGAAGCCTTTTTCTCAGGGAACCATATGAAAGGCTGTTAGATTTACACTGATGGGAATGCTCTTGTTTTCAGGCAAGTTGATGGAATTGTGGGGGTTTTGGAAGTCTACAGTCTATGGTTTTTTCTACAGTCTTCTTTCCTCCTAAATTGGAGTGCACAGAGACAGGATCTCAGGTCTGCAGCAGATGCTTTTGATACAAAGTGATCTGCCTTAAGCACATCTGATTCCTGAACCATCACAGTGTAATGTCAGATCCAGTTTCCCAACGAGTCAAATGCTGCTGAGAGCTAAAGCAACTGTCCCAGTCACTCTCCACTCTGGGATTTGCTGACATATGTGGTGCTCAGAGATTCCCCCAACCCATGATTCTATTATCTGGTACAGTCAGCAAATACCTTTTGGTGTTCTTTTCTTTGTGTAGGGACATACTCATCATTCTTTGGCTGATCTTTAATTATTAAGATAAAAACATCAGGATTTATATCTTGGAGATGCCATCAATTTGAGGACATTCATCTGTCTTTCAGAGTAATTCCTGCTGGGTGTTTACTTTAAAGGATGAGAGAGAAAGGTGTAAACAGCTGTCAACCAAGTGTCCTCCCTGGAGTACTAAACAAGAAGGATGAGAATTGCAAAGTCTTGCAATCATAACCAAGCTGAAAGAATTGTCCTTCCTGTTTTAATAATTCAGCTGTAATAGCAGCTGAAAACTGTGGCAGGGTTGGTAGGAAGCTTTCTTTGAGCTGAAGAGGAGGATGGAAGCAGCCTGGGTGGTCCAGGACAGCACTCAGATGGAGAAAGCAAGGAGTGCTGACCAGAGGAGGCCAAAGTCTTCAGTATAAAATGGACACAGAGGCACCAAGAGGAACAAGTGACCAAACCCAGGCATGAAAGACACTGCCAGTAACTAACAGAGCAGTCAGAGTGCTACAGCTTCTGATGGAAGGCAGATTCTGATGAGCACAGCTCAGCTGAAGAATTCAGCCCAGAAATAGCTCACTCAGCTATTGCTCAGGCATGCAGGCACACCCTGGGCACGAGGCAAACTCACACCAGCACAGAGAAGGGGAGATGGGAGTCCCCTGAGCTGTTTGAGTTGGCTGTGCATGGTGCCCAAGAGGGGATCCTTCTCATGAGCTCAGCTACCTTGGCTTCCCACCCTAGATGTGGGCATGCAGTTACTGGGATGTTCAAAAACAAGCAATAAAAAAAGATTTTATGATACTAATAGCTGGTAAAAACAACCTGACAGTAACTGGAATTAATATACCTGTGTGTATATACATATAATTCTCTAAAATCTCTTTGCCTCTTCATTTCAAATCTGGAATGGACACTTAGTGAAAGATCCATGTCAAGCACAACCAGAGGAACGTTTCAGTGAGACAAGAGGCTGTGCTCAACAAAAAGCTCAGTGGAAGAAAACTGCAGGGATTTTACCAGCAGGACAGGCAGAGTATAGAAACATCAGCTGAGCCAACATTTAGGACAGCTTGTGGCAGGGTAGAAATTCTCTCTGCATTGTATAGATTTTTCAGCTATATTTGTACACCAGTGTGTGTTTAACTCACCCATGCATTGCCAGGAGGAAGAACACACATTGTGCACAATAATGTCCTGCTACAGCCACAGCCCAAAGCAAAACAATTAATATGCTAAAATCACTGGATAGGGAAGCAGAAACTGCTATCCTTGATTATCTATAGGACAGTGACAATGAAGAAATTCCCTCCAAAACATGAATAGAAGAAACAGTGTCAGCAATGGCTCTGAAAAAGAGGTGCTACTCCACAGGAGCACGATGTGAACATCCAGTCTGAGCAAGTTCTGAAAACAGAATTTGTGAGAGGGACAGAAAGAGCAAAGGGCTATGGGGCCATAGCAGAACTGACCAAAACTTATTACATGGAAATGAGGGTCTACATAAGCAGGGTTTTTTGGCTCAAAGTCCACTGTCCACATGACTCTCAACAACTTAAAACACAGCAATCTAATACTGAGGAGTTTTTAAGGCTTTTGTTGGAAACCCCTGCCTTAGTATCATCTGTGGTCAGTTTATTACAAGAGTTGACTGAGCAAGAATGCTAAGAAATCTGTGTTCTTATAGACCAGAGTTCTCTTTCTATGACTGGAATTCTTGCTTTGAGCAGCGAAATGGCTGTGTGCCCAAACTTACCTTCCAGTAAGTCTCTTGCCAGACCTGGTTCTGCCCCTGTGGACCGAACAAAGTCTGACAGGACTGCATCCATATCAAGAGTCATGTGATCATTCAGAGATGCTGCCAGACATGCAGCTGCAATGGGATTCACTGCTTGGCTACAAGGTGTCCATCTGCCAAGGAGAAACAGGGCTTTAGAATGCATTCCAAAGTGATGCAAACCACATTTTTGCTCTCTTCTCCACACAAGACTATTAAAAATGCTAAAGCATTCAAGTTACAGCATATTAAAACAAACAGCATTTGTCATGCATCTCTGCCTTAGCCTAGAAGATGTTGATCACTCATACTGGAAGGTTTTCTCTATCTTAACATCTCATATTTTTATTGATTTTTCTTATGTGCAGCTTGGAAATAAGGCTGCAACTTGAAACCTCCAATTCAGCCACCCCCAGGTGCTGCTCCTTAAACCCACAATCACCATTTCATTGTCACTGCTCATAAACTGCAGTTTAGCAGGTACGTCAGTGGCTGGCCAGCCTAGAGCTCTTTTGCCTTACTAATACTAACACATATCCACCAGAGCTTAGTATTCACTCTTTTATTTGCCTTGCCAATATAACTTCTGTGATTTATAGATACTGTGCTGGGTCTGGCTGGGATGGAGTTCATGTTCTTCATTCCTTTCCTAGAGCTGTGGCTCAAAGAGCATTGATACCACATCAATAATTTATTGACTGGTGGGCAGTGCTCACACAGCCACAGCCTTCTCAGTGCCCCACTGTGCCCCACAGTGAGAGGCAGAGGTGGGCAGGAGGCTGGCAGAGGGCACAACTGGTATTACAGTGACTTACAAGGTTTATTTGCTTTATTATTTTGTTTTCTTTCACTGATGAAATGCTGTTGCTGCTGAAAGTTGTGACTGTGTTTCTGAGCAG
The DNA here is from genome assembly GCA_035041345.1 of Poliocrania exsul. Classification (NCBI taxonomy): domain Eukaryota; kingdom Metazoa; phylum Chordata; class Aves; order Passeriformes; family Thamnophilidae; genus Poliocrania; species Poliocrania exsul. The sequence goes on from JAWWLZ010000019.1 coordinate 15,938,118, forward strand.
TCTGTGGGGGGCAATCCCACCAGGGCACTCTCCTGGGCACCATCACCCAGGGACCCGTTAGGAAGCACATCATGCTTTGCCCCAAGTGAAGAGTGACACAATGTCTGGCATGGGAATTTTTCTTGCCAAATGCATAAATAACAAAAATACATCTGGTCTCCTGCATTTTGTACCTACTATTTTGTTCCTGGAAAGAGGAAACTTGTATTTCTAGGCAATGCTCCCTAAAAATATCAAATAAAACTTAAAGCAGGCACTTCTAGAGTAACTGCTGCCAGGCAAGCTATTAAGACAGCTGGAATTAAAACCACAGTTATCCTAAAGGTATTTCTGTATTTCTACCCTCCCTGCACTGCTGCAGAAATAGTGCAAAGCAAAGCAATCAGGATGAGGTTCAACAATACACAACATAAAGAAAAGCTTAGGTTTTACTTTCATGCTTGTTATTCACATGGTCAAAGTTTACCTTTGAACATGAATTGGAGTTTTCCTGTTTATTCCTCCTCACAGGCTCAGTTGCAACTTTACCCTGTGCCAAGGGTAAGGATGGGCATGGAGATTTTCTACTGGCAGCAGATGATGTTGGTTGGCTCTTGATTGCACCACAGCTACAGAGAAATAAACTGTGAAAGGAATTGGAGACCAGTTGATGTCACTGTCCCCCAGATGAATCCCAGTCCCTTCCTACCTGACATGCAATTGCCTGGTAATATTTAGCCTTAAAAAGGGAATGCCTTTGCTTTCTTAGAAATTGCCTTTTTCTGCAAGTACCAATCCCTGATGGAATGCAAACCTGCCCCAGGAGCGTGGAGTCCTTCTCAGACTCATCCATGAGGATTGGCCACTAAACCAAAACAACTCAAACAAACTACAAGTTTGTGGGATGCAAAATCATAGAATCGTAGAATGGATTGGGTTGGAAAAGACCTCCAAGATCATCAAGTCCAACCCTTGGGCCAACTCCACTCCCTTTACCAGA
>JAWWLZ010000019.1:15981699-15993223 GCA_035041345.1 Poliocrania exsul
TTGTTTCATATCCATCTCTCTGCAGCCACAGCCATAGCCCAGCCCTTGGAGAGAGACAATCACCAGGGCACATCAGAGGGCAGAGCTGGGCAGGATTGTTCAGTGCCAGCTCCCAACAGGGCACCCTCTGTGGCAGAGGGCAGGGGCACTCTGGGGGCAGCATCTCTCTCCTCCTCCCCTTCAGGAGCAGCAATTCTGGGGAGCTGCTTCCACAGTTATTTCCTTCAGTACCTGGGCAAACCACTTAGCTCATCAATCAAAAGCACATTCTCAGACACCCACAGCAAAGCCACCCCCAACACTGTAGGCAACATGAATATGTGCACCAAGACAAAGAAATAATTTCTGACAGAGCAACCTTTTTAGAAAAATAAGTCTGTTATCATTAATTATCTGATTTGTACACCATCTTTAAGTACCCAGTTGCACAGATTGCTGTAATACACTACACTGAGAGTTCAGTAAATTCTGTCTCAAACTCCCAGTCTAAGCTGTCACATGTAACAACATGATTCTTGTTCAAATAATAAAATTAATTGCAAAAATTAACTGGATGACATACCAAGCTAGACTTTATTTTTCAAACCTATGGGAGGCTTTGAAACCTATAGAAAAGGGGGTGGTAAAGTATCCAATCATGAATTTACACTTCTTTATTTGAAATATTTCTTTCCCACTGTTACAAATACATCATACAACCATTTTAGTAGGGACATCCTTTCAGTATTAGGGTTTGCATTTCATAGCTGCTTGGATTGTGAGATTGTTCCCTTGGGTATCTTTTGAATTCAATTTTCACTTAGTCTTAACTACCAGATTTCATAATTCAAGACATGGAATCTCCTCTATCAAAGTTGATTGCCTTTCAGAAAGGCATCTCATCAAACTCAGCAGCTCTTGCTAAAGCAAAACCACATCAACCAGTTAGAAAACCTTTTGTTCTCCGTATTTGAAATTCTTTCAGATTGTATAACTTGGCCTATTGAAAAAGATAAACTATTCAAACATAGTCTTAATGTATCCCCCCAAAACACGAAACAGCTGAGAAATGAATACCATTAACTTTCCTTATCTTGTTCTAAACAATTTCCTACATCATCTATTTATTCTGTTATCTGGAACACAACCCAAATTGGATATTGCATCTGCCATCTAATGTTGTAGCCCATTCCTGGTAATTCTGATTAGACAGAAGTACATATTCCTCAGATAAAGCTGTGTCCAACCATCAAGTCAAGCTCCTTTGGACTTTCTAAAATGTAGAAAACTGAAATACTGTCAACAAACCCCCCATATTCATCAGAACTATGATAAAAAACCAGTGTGAGAGAGACAGCATGCTGGAACTTGGAATAACTCTACTGCTTCTCATACTCTGGAAGAAATGGAATTTCTCTCAGTGATTTAAGGCAAAACCTGTATTAGTAACAGAAATTTTGGAGAGAGCTGGGACTGCTGAGCTTGTTTATGGCTTCAGAGAGGTGGGGGATGACAGATTTTGCTGATGGTTGCTCTTGGGTAGCACTGAAACATGACACAAAAGTGGTTCATGAAATGTGCATTACTTTCTCCACAGCATTAGAAATAACTCTGCTCTCCTCCCAAATTCCACAACAAAATAAAAGCCACTTCCTGATGGCTGCTTTGTGCTGAGCTCCCAGAAAAGGCTCCCAGCCCTCCCTGGCTGCCCAAAGCTTAATCCCAGTGAGCTGCTCAGCATAAAGGGTGTGCTGAAAGGAGCCCAGCTCAGTTCAGTGCCGGGCTGGGCTGCACAGAACAATGTCCCAGATCAGAGCCCACTGTGTGTGCAGCTCCAGGGGGGGTGTGCAGGACAGCCCAGCCCACAGAGCTGCCCCACACACCTCACCCCACATTGCCCATAGTGTGCAGGACAGCCCAGCCCACAGAGCTGCCCCACACACCTCACCCCACATTTGCCCATAGTTGAGGCCACTGGTTCCATCTAAAGCTGCGCTGAGCTGGTTTTAATGCCCTCCAGTATGGAATGTGCTGGCTCTGAGTTCCAGTGTTGAACTGCAGTACCAGGTTGTGCTGAGCTCTCAGGTAACACTGGGTACATCAAAGACTCTTCTCCCTTCCAAAACTCAGGCAGCTCTGTCTGTCAGGCTCTCCTCTCCACAGATGGAACAGCTTTCTTTTATTTGAAGATGTTTTCTTGGTAATGAAATCTAAGATTCACCCTATATTGTAACTTTTACTTTACAATCCAGGCAGTGATGGGAACTCATCAGTTAACTCAAAAAAACCCCAACAAACATAATGAGCAACCTTTCTTTGCATAATTTCAAAATTTTGGGGAATATCAGCAATGACATCTATAATATTATAACTTTTATGAACCATGTTCTTTCTGATTAAAAAAAAATTAAAATCTTATTCTGTCAGACACTGTTCTTTTACCTCAAATTTCCTTTGACAACATCTAGACTGACATACCCAATAAGATGCCCCATCTAAAGATGGTTCCATTCTACAGCTTGGTTGATTTTTTGACTTTATGGCTTTTACACAGCTGCAGTCTTTTAACCAATTTCCTTCCAAGACTCAGCAATGGTCATCACACAATAATTCTGTATGTCAAGACTTAGATTTCATCAATAAGTTGGAAAAAAAAAGATCACGTCACTTGGGAGAGTAAATTTTTAAATTAAAATAATCAATGCTAACAAAGTAGTTTGGTTTGCCTGAACTGAAAGAGAGAATTCCAATGGATTTTCAGTCACATTCAAAATGTTCCATTCATGTCTTCTCTTACCCATTTCCCCCACAAGCTTTATCTACTCATCCATTTTGAAGGTCTCAAACCAGAAAGAAGTGCTACTAATTTCAGTAGGACAGAGAGTTCAGAGAGGTGACAGTGATGTAAGTGGGGACAGGGTGAAGCTCTTGGGTTCCAGGACAAACCTTTCAAACCCAATGCTCTAAATAAGAGTCCAAACTCTAAATTTAGATAACTAAAATTAAATGGCCTAAGGGTTCAACCATCTGTATCTTCCAGTTTATTAAAGAAACTGTGTAGTTACTCAATTGTGTGAAAAAACCACATTAACCAAGTGGTCACATATAGAACCCACGTCCTAAGTTTAAGGGCACAGGTTTGACATACAATCCTTTGCTGGATTCTGTGCATCCATTTTCCCTAAAGTTAAAAATTGTGCCTCAGACCCAGGGGTCTTTTTACTCCCAGTATTCTCAAAATCAAACCCCTCCTTCCAGAAATATCAGGGCATGTTTATTCAGGCTAATCAAGTCAGATTCTTCCCTTGCCACGGGCAGTAATACAGCTGATTAACACATGTATTGAGCAGCTGTTCCCTCCAGTTTGTACAGATTTGGCAATTACCCTCTGTACACTCCCTTACTCCCCAGTTAAATGATCTATCATAGAAAGAAGAAGGTACAATTCTGAACCTGAGTGTTAATCCTCCAAATATTTAGTGAGCTACAGTTGAGAACAATCAGAGGGTGTAGAATCCTGGTGCTGGAAGATGCAAAGGCAGGTTAATGGGATGTGGACACCTAAAAAACATCCAGTCCCAAGGAGCTGAAAAGCACTGGATTTTAAAGGGCTTTTTTTTTCCCCTCCTTTTTTTAAATCTATTGAGAAGTTTTTAAGAGAACCACAAAATACATACATTTTTTTGCCTTTCCTGAGCAGAAAGAAACAGACCTGGAGACAGCCTAGAAAGATGACACTCATGACTAGATAAGAAATCTACTGGGGGCTTAATTTCTTTTCTTTTTCTGCTACACACACATCCAAACACAACCCACTGGCTCCCCAGGTGGTTCACCTGCTTTTAGGAGGTGTGGAGCTATCACAGGTCCTGACTGCACCCCAAGCTGAGGAGAGAGGTGCTGTTGGTGTGGCAGGTCTGCCCTTCAGCACCTGAGACCACTCAGGATAGGCAAGATGACACCACTATCCTGCAAATGTTCTTCGTGGGGCAGGAAATGTTTTAATAAGAAGAGATCTGAGATGATAAGCCAATAACCACAAGGCCACTCAGCAGGAACCTGATTCTCCTTTCAGTGCCAGGTTTGCATCAAGAAATGGGACAGTTCTGTATAACATTCACTGCCTTGTAGGAACAGAGACTGTGACAGTTCAGTCACCTCCTGGAACTCTGGGGTTATTTTCATCCCAGCTCATATATGAACAAAATAATGAGGTGGGTTTTTTATCAATTACACAGCAAATCCTTCCTGCTAATGGTCTCAATATCAAACAACATATGTGAGAGAAAAAAATGAAACAAACCCCCCCCCACCCAGAGTACGACATTAGAACAAGCCCCAGTTGAAAGAAAACCCATATTGAAGAGCATAATTCCACATCACTCACTCCCTAAAAACCTCATTGCCCCCCAGATGTTCTCCCTCAGGAGGTCAGCATGGCCAGAGCTTCACTGCATTGCGTTGGCATTCCCTGCTGCAAGGCTGGGACAGACAGCTGGGAGAGCAACGGAGGGAAAGGGAAAACCTGCACTGAACACCAGGACCAGCAAGCTGTCCTGTTCCAGGGGTACATGCACATACACACATATGTAAATATATTTATTCTACCCTAACAGTGCATAATCTCCTGTGTCAAACATCTTTCTCTGCCACAAATACAAGGAAGGCTTATCTGGAATGTCTTTTATCTTTCCATAAAGGGTGATATTTTACTTCTCTAAGTGTTCCTGACCTCTTTTCTGTAATTTATTAAATTAAAAAAAACATATTAGGACATCTCTTTTGGTTCTGCCATGGAAGTAGAACAAACTGCCTGAGAAGCACTGCATGAGTTTCCTTCCAAATCCAGCAGCAGAAAAGCTTTTGATCAGAACTGTGGCAAGCACACATTTTGCTACTATTCCATTGGTGTCAGTCAGCAGCACAGTTTTTGGGGCTGGCTGAAACATTCTCAATAAAATGTGATACTCAGCAGCAGAAAGGATGTTAAACCAACAGAAGAGACAATCCTACTCCATACTGCTTTCTCTTGGGAACACTGGAGGTGCAGACAACCCACCAATTCAAACTGATCAGCAGAGCCAGAAGCTACAGAAATAGTGCAAGGAAAGAGCAAGAGAGGAGTATCTGCTCTTTGAAGGGCCTCTGGGATGAGAAAATAAAGATGTTTCCTTATCTCTGATGCTGTTCTTCATGTTCCAGCTTCTTTCTCCTCAATATATCCTGAAACACAGAAATAACAGCCAGAGAAAACACTCCATTGCTTCTACAGTGCAACCCAAGAAAGTTCATTAACAACTCCTTCAAATATACATGTGTTTTAATAATTGAAAAAAATTTTGGAATGCTAATAGTGAGATGCTCAAGTGATGCTTTTGGACCTTGCACCTCCCCACATGTTTCTGGGTCAGTTCTCTCCAGACATGGCATAAGAACCAGCCACAGAAACCACTCCTGACTGAACAGAGAGGGGAAACCTGACCCTTCCCCAGCCCAGCAAAGGGACACCCTCACATTAGCCATGGAGGAAGCACCAAAGAAAAGGTCATCAACAAAAAGTTAGATGGAAAGTTAAAAAGAAATAATCAAAATTCACAGTAAGAACTAAGACATTTTCCTGCTACTACAGGGTCACCTTCATGCTTTAAAGATTTTACCTGTATGTTCCTACACACAGTCAATAGGAGAGTCTTCTGCACCATTAAAGGACTGCAAAGCAACCTGAAATCCATCAGGTCAAGTTCTGCAGCATGTAGAGGTCCTCCCATTATGTAAGGCCTCTATGGAGAGTAAACCTTGACATTGTCATACAAGATATAAACTCACAGTCATCTCTGTCCCTCCTAACACCAATCTATGCTTGGATTCCTTTTCTACCAAGTAAACTTAGAAATCCTGTATGAAACTGAGCTGCAAAGGCTACATATTCATGGCAGTCAAGTCAGGAGACTGTGGCAAGATGAAGGAAGGTCCTCCTAATGGCACCAAACATGGTGCAAGTACAGGAGTTGCTGCCACAGTGAAAAGCACAGCTTTAACAGCAAATGCCAACAGGCAACAGAGAACTAGGGCTGTATGTGGGTCTGGGGGCCAGGGACACTGAAATCTGAACGCCCAAACAGCAGCCTGGGGCTTGCTCTCTGCTATCCCTGAGGCTGTTTGTGGGCTCTGGTGGCACCTGGACTGAGCAGTGGGGGAACATTCTGAGTCCCTTCAGCACAGAGGCAGAACCTGCCAGTGAAGGGCTGCTCACACACCGGGTTTGTGTTTGTCTGGGGCTGCTCACACACCGGGTTTGGGGCTGCTCACACAGTGTGTTTGTGTTTGGGGCTGCTCACACACCGGATTCGTGTTTGGGGCTGCTCACACACCAGGTTTCTGCACATGGACTGTTTTACTGGGGAAAAACAGGAGCTTCAGTGTTGAAAATAAGGATTCCCTGAAAGCAGTATTAGTCAGAATGGAAAAAGGGCCATGACAGAGGGCAGAAAGGTCATGACTGGAGAACAGACTCTGGCACCAAGGGAAAATCCCTGAGATCAGAGATGCCTGGAGACAACTGAATGCCAGGGGATGCCCAGGAACCCTGGCCCATGTTTTCCAAGATTGGTTACTACAAAGAGGTGCACAGCCCAAATCAACACAACTTTCTACCCAAGCTTCCCAAAGCAGCACTGACTGACCTGCTGGGAAGGGAATTCAAGACCCACAGAACAGGGAAGGGATGGGCAAAACGGAATCAGGTGTGATAAAAGCCTAACTCTTGTTAAATGAACCCACCACAGACTGGTTTGAGCTCTGTCCCCTCTTTGACAGTGGTAAGTTTCTTGTTAGTTCTCCTCAGCATGTTTTGGCCAACCCCACCTTGTGATGGGCACTACCTACTTACAGTTTAAGCACATTTTATTTGCCATTTACAAAACAAAAACATGGAAAGAAAAGGGGGAAAAAATCAGACTTCCTCAAACCAGAAAAAATTTACAAAATTCAACTTTGTAACTGCAGGTCTCAAACTGAAGTTTTGCTTTTGCAGAAGTATTTTGGTAGAAAATGGGAAAACACTGTCTGTCAAAAGAAAAGTGAATTTCATGCTGCTAGTTGCTACTACCTCATGAAAAAACACAGCCTACCCAATTAAGAAATTAAACATTAAACTTCACAATTAATAATAAAAAAGTTATGAATCTATGGACGGAGCTCAAAGAATTAATTTCTATTTCACAATTTCAATTTCATGTATCATGAAAGGAAGCAGACAGAAGTATAAAAGCTTGGACAAAGAAAGAGCATCTTGGTCTCCTGGGAGTTCACTTTATGCTGTAACTTGTGAAAAGCCTCTTGAAAAAGGTTAGAAATACCATATTAATTTCATTAGGAAAGCTCCCATGGCATATTAATTTCATTTCTGGCACTGTTATTGCCTCTTTTCAGATACACAAAACCTTAGGAGGTAATTTCCTTAACAGTAAAGATCTGAGAGAGGCAACTGAGATATTTGAAACATATTGGTGACAATTGAGGTAGAAAGAATCCTCTTTCAGTGAACAGCACCCTCACACACAGAGCCAGCAGGTGCTGCTGCTGCTGCAGGTGTGGCATCCTCAAGGATATTCCCTGCATTGGCAAAGCTGCCTGAAAGCTCTCCCAGGATTAATGAGCTGCTCCTCCAGCCAAGGCAGGTCCTTATCTCCAGTGATCACACACAAACTCTGCACTAAGCAGGACATTTAACAACTGCCTTGGATTCTGCTGCAAACAAAGAAGACTTTTCTCCCCAAACACTTGGTAACACTGGACATGTGTAATGCTGGAAGTGCCAGTTTTACAATGGCAGCAGCAGCTTCTCCATCCTGGCCTCGACTCCTTGACCTGAGCTGCACACACAGCCCCCTGAAGGCTCCTGCAGCCTCAGCAGACACCAACAGGAGCTTCTGTCACAGGATGGAGACAGAAAGCAAGTTCTATCAAAATAAATACGTAGATACTTAGACATTTCCCACTCTATGATCACCTTTACAAACACAGGATGTTTATCTGGCATGTTTTAAGTTATGACAACTCTAAAACCTGCATAAACTTATTGCTTAAGTGAGACACAAGCTGAGCTATCATATAAAAGCAAATCCTTCCCTCTTAGGCATGTTTGAAACCCAAGCTGATCATTCAACCTCACTCTTAGTCACAAGAAAGGTAATACAAAGGAGGTGCTTTGAACCACAAAGGTACAACCTGTGTGACCAAAGGTGCTGCTTTTTATGCATTCATGATATTCCTCTAATGAATTACGAGTCTGTAAATCAGGAGTGAGTTTCTTTCTGAAAAGGATGCTGTAGTTCAACAAGATCTATAGATTTTTAAGAAGAAATTCCACCACCAAGTTCTGTAGCTTGAGTGGTACCAGGAGATCAGACCAGAGAACCTCATAAATGTCCCACCAGCCTCGGAGATCTCCTGAATCCCATCCCAGGCATCCATCCATCAAGATACTAAATCTCCACTGCAGACCACAACAGATGCAAAGTCTCTGAAGAATTTATCCATTAATACACAGAAACTACACTCTGGAATAAAAAAGGGTAACCTTGAAGCCCTCCTCCCCTGAACACTGAGACACATTTTGTTAGTAGTAGTAATACATTTGCCCATTCTTTGGGCAGTTTAATTTGGAATTTTTCTTAAGGGGTACTGAAAATAAATGTTTTAGAAACTTTGTTTCATGAGTGATCATTATTCACAAAGTATAAACTCTATGATTGGCAAGCATGGATTTAATAATACAGCTTGTATTTTGAGCAGTTCTACAACATCACAGGATCACAGAGTGGGAAAAGCTGGAAGGGAACTCTGGAGGTGCAGTATCTGCCACAGCTTATGAGACCACAACAACTGCAGGGTCAGTTTTAAACAGACACATCTGAGGGCCAGGAACCTGTTTCTTTTTGTAAGTACAGAGAACACACAAGGGTTTGGTACTAATATGCAGCTTTACTTTTTCAGATATAGAATCAATGTTTTGAACTGGGGTTTTACAGCTTGACCACTAATGAAGTTACAACTTTATCTGGAAGTTAAATCATCAGGACAAGAATAAACTTCTAAAAAATACTACATATGACCTAGAAGCCTAAATCCCATTACAAGAAGTCATGTGATCTCTTAAAGACCTGTAGTCAGCTTTTCAACTGAGGCAAGGAGCACTGGAGACATTTAGAACAGTTCTCTCTGCACAGGCTGTGATATAAAATAATTAACTTTACTCTCTCTGCCCCACCCCCCAAAAATATTTATTTCAACTATTAACACAAAAACCTTAAATGTTCTCTTGCAAAAGACTAACCAAAGATCTAACCAAGCCCCTGGCCTTCAGAGCTACACTCTGATTTCTGTTACACTTGGTCAGCTTTATCAATTCCTCTGCCATTTGCATACATAGAAAAATGTATTCCAGCAGAGCACATTGCTTGGTTTGTGAATGACTAGCAGTGTGTTTCAAGGAAATGTGCCTATTCTTACCCACAACATGCTTCCTGTAATGCTGTGAAATCCTCTGCTAACTTTGCTGTAAATACAACAACCCTCCTGTCTCACTGAACGTGCATTCGATGCAGTGACCCAATTGAACAGTGCAAGGCTTGAAGAGGAGCTCTTAGACCCACAAATATGTAACAGCACACACTGCAGCCAAACACTGGGAACAGGAAGAAGCAGCACAGAATGAGCACTGCAAATATCAGCAGCTCTTTATCCAGATATTTATTAAATATAAGTAAGGTTTTTTTCTTACCTGCCTGCTTCGAAATTTCCAAAAATTAAAACCAAATTCGAACCACAAACCACCAAAGACAAAAAGCACCCAACTTTCCTGGCAAACTGCTGCAGGATCAGCTACTTCCCTACTTTCAAATCATTTTACAAGGTTTAAAGATATCTACAGGTTCTTAGCAAATATTTTCACAATTTCACAACAGTGTCTGTAAATCTCCAGCTACATTTTCAACAACCCCATCTCTCAAGAACACTGATAGCCCTTTATAACTGTATCAATGGTTTTATGTAAACAGCTACTGTGTTTGCTCTGCTCTGTCACTTCAGCAGAGAGATCAAACAAAGGTCACATTTTGCATAAACACCTGCACAGACACCCAAGATCCGCTCTGGCCTTTTCACCTTCACAGCACTGAGAGAACTGTTGTCTGTAGTGCTCATTATCTCAAATTATAATTAGCACCAGGTCAAATTTATCCGGGTGCAGTGATAAAAACAAATAAGGCAACCACAAGCTACCATAAGTTGAGCTTCATTTATGAGAGATTTTTGGATCAGGTTCTCAGGATTTTACTGTACAGCAGTGAATCAGTTAAACAATTATCTCCTCTTAAGACTGTGAAATACAAAATACTGGTGAGTTTACAGGTTTCATGGAAATCTTTTTATTTCCTCTCCTTAAACCTAACATGTTTTCCACACCACAGCCAAGAAAGATACGACTTGAAGATAAAAATGACCAGAAATCACACCTATATGGCAAGTTATTTCATAGTTACATTTTGCCCCACTTGAAAAGTGGATGCACTGACACGGCATCATTTCAAGCAGCTCAAAATAGATTCTTTCTCCACAGATATTAGTCATAAGACTTGTTTTAAAACATCTGGGACTTCATCTGAAACTCTCTAACAGCAAAAGACTGTTTTGTGGGTAAGAACAGAGTAACAGGAATAGCAGAGAACTAAACCCACTTGCTGGCCATCTACTCTTTTAGCACTTCAGCTCAAAATGTATTTTACTGCCACAGTGATTCCCTCTGAGCTCTTCTGCTGCCAAAGATGCTCAGAACTCCACAGCTCAAAGGCTGCTTTCTGTCATTATTTTGCTAGCAGAGAAGGCCCATGTCAGTGGGCTTTGTATGGGCTTTGTATTTTTAAAGCTCCAGACCTTCTTTTCCCCTTTTTCCCCCAAGGAATTTGTTACAGAATCATTTTCTCCTCCATTGATTAGCCCCAGACTCATAGAAGAAAAATGGTCCACAGAAAATATGTGTATACATGTTATTATAACTTTTGTAAGATAATAACTAGGGTTAGACCAGTCATGGAACTATTTCTACCCAAAATGCATAATTATGTGCTCTTCCAAGCTTTTCCTCAAAAACAAAACAAAACATAAAAACCAAAAAAAACCCCCATCTTTTTTATACAAATAAACTTCATTATGAAATCCAAAGACAGATATTTAATATTTTACTTTGATAGCTGTAAAGACACATTTAATGACAACCAAAAGGCTTCAGAGATATCTTCCCTCATGAGTACATATCTCTCTATTTATACTGGATAGGAAACTACATTATATTAAATAAGAGAGACATGAAATGAAACCTAACAACTGAACAGCTCTTGAAGGAACTATTTCTCCCATTTTCATGTTAAGCATATTTTAGGAGACAAAATTGAAGGAAGGAAAATGATCACAGAATCCCAGACTATTCTGAGTTGGAAGGACCCACAAGGATCATCAAGTCCAACTCTTCAGTCAATGGCCCACA
>JAWWLZ010000019.1:15993323-16008110 GCA_035041345.1 Poliocrania exsul
CAGAGAGGGAAAGCAGCCAGGGCAGCAACACCTCCATGGCTGCACATCCCTCAGGGCTCCCACTGCAACCACATCTCCCTTATGTGCAGAAATGAGCCCAGCGTGGGTTTGTGGCAGTGCTTCAGGCCTGCCCAAAGCAATCCATCAGTGCAGGGAGGAGCACGTGCCAGGAAATCACTACTACAGCTTGCTTTAAAGAAGAGTTCCTCATGTGCAGTAAGGAATTAATAGCTTGCAGCATGGGTTTATAATCACAAAGCCAGTTCAAACAGACCTGGACCCCACTGCAAAACTCATTAATTCTGCCAGCCACAAGTCCCAAGGTGCAATTTCCAACCTGCTGCTGAAAGCCACTGCTTTGCCCACCCTCCTGTGCCAGGTAGAGGGATTTTCCATTTGAAAGGTAAAGCAACTGAGGAAAGTATTTGGGATGGATTAAGCAATAGAAAGGAGTTATTTGCCACCACAAAGATGATGTAGCCCAGAGAGACAACACAGTGATTTTGTTACAAACAACACAGCTTTCTGATGCTACTCTTTCTTCTGCACATGCTTTTATCTCTCGACATCAGAATAAATTTTGAACAATGCAGAATCATAAAAATGTAAACTGTGCTGCCCAGGAGACATTACAGACCTCTACATGGGGCTTCTTCAAGAGAACCTTCATGTAAGATGTCTTTTCACAGCCTTAGTTTCCTCCTATCCTTGCCAAGAAGATACATCCTGTTATTAATCCCAATTAAATTCTGCTTTGAGAACTTACAGTCTGACCATACACTAATGAGTACCTTTCTTTGTATTTCCTGCCCCAAATTGCTACACAGTCCTGATCTACTAAGTATCCTCAGGTTGGAATGTTAGAGCAGAGAGATACAAGTATGAACTGAGAAGAATATGAGGAAAAGCAGATCAGTAAAGCACTCTCAGAAAAGGAGGATTATTTATATGAGTGCAAACAACTTTTCCTACCTTACTTGAAACTCTGGCTTGAAGTATTTAGCAATGAGCAGAACCACAACTCAAACATCTAAGAAACCTTCAGTTGCAAACACAGGTGGAAGTTCTGTGTATCTGAGGTTTGTGTGCACTTACTAAAGAAACTTGAAGGTATTTCTGTTTATAGCTAAGGAACTCTGAGCTGCTGCAGTGTTCCCAGCCACAAAAGTTCCTTCCCTCACACAGCTCTTTCAGCACTAAATAAAGCCCAATATTAGAATATCTGATTTCTCCCCTTGCCTGCTGTGATATCAAAACACACATGATAAGAAGCTGTGAGAGTAACTCAGTCCCTCAGACCTTTGTGGCAAACTGTCACCCAGACCTGAAGCTTCCCCCCTAAATGATTTGGCCTTTTTATGGTTATTGGAAAACCAACCATGAAACACCAAAATTGATATAAAGCATCTCAGCAGTTGTGATTGTTCATTTCAATTCTGAATTTTCAGATTAACCTCATAATCCCTGAATTTAATCCTGAGCTTGTGAATACTCAGACATCACTAATACTCAGGTTTAATGAAAAAGGATCCTACTTTTCAATGGCAATTTCTTAACAGCAAACATCCTCAATTTAATAAAGTGCAAACACTTTATTTACAATTATCATTCTGGCTTTCTGTAGGAGGTTATTCCATTAGATGGTACTTCTGTTCATTTGGATGAAAGGAAGTTTGCCTCCAGCTCTTACTCAGCTGTCCCTGCAGAACTGAGGTTGCCATACTCCCTGAATGTTTCCCACATGTGAACTTTATTGAGGGGTTGTATAGTCTGTCGTTATTCCTTTTGGAATTTCATAAATATGCCTTCCCTTTATACTCTGCCTTTCCCTTAAATCACTTGTACTCTTGCAGAGATAAAGATGTAATGAGTAATTTAGAGAGACATGGAGGTGATTTCACTGCTTCACACTTAATTATAGTTTGCTAAATCAATACATTCTTTACACTAAAACAATCTTTTCCCATTACCACAATGTTATTTAATACACCTGTAGGTCCTCTTCTCTGGAATTCACAATGTAACAGCTCCAAGAGCTACTGGAATATTTAATATTCTCAGGTAAGAGCTGGGCAGGTTTCTGTTAAGGGATGGCAGATGTGAGACTGAGTGTTCCTGACACATCCATCTGCAGTGCTCTGGTCTGGGTTCTGTTCTCAGATAAGTGTGTTATTCTGATCAGAGAAGGTGTGCTGGCATATCTGTGTCTAAGTGTACAGTTTGATAGTCTGTGTTTACTTCTACTGTCTGCTGCTTAATACAGGGGGAATCTAACTAACAAACTCCAGTTTACCACAGTACAACAAATGTCCTTTACAGGGATCTCAGTGCTAACAGAGCAACTGTTTAATACAGGATAAAAGCTCCTTTGCACCACCTCAGAAACTCTGAAGGCAATGTAAGTGTTTGCACAGAAATGTAGGGAGTAAATACCAGACAGATATATCTGGGTTCACACCCTCCATGTCCTTGCTCAGCAATTTCCAGTGGGGTGTAAATACCCTACAGAGTCACTAACCAGTAATAGGGAAATGACTCATTCCAGCCAAGAGACAGAGCAATCCAAGTAAGGGACTGTCTTGCACTTTGTTTTTTATTGAATAGATCTCAAAAGAGAGGGGGAGAGCTAAGCCAGTGAAGATATTACTGTGTATGATCTTATTTGGCATTCTTGTCCTCATGATTTGTGCAGCTTGAGACAGACAAAACCCTTTGCAATGCCAAGCTCCCAAATCAAAGTTCTTTCATTACTGTGCTGGATCTGTGGAGAGGGACACAGCCATAGCCCTTCTTTGCTGAAGTGCTTTTGAAGGAAATTATACTTACTGCACTATTTAGAAAGTAATTACAGTAGAAGAGAGTAAAGTGACTTAACAACAAATATCAATGCTCTAAGGAAGGTCTCTGCTCCAATGCCCTTGAGGATAGAAGTCATCCATGCATTTAATGTTCCAGCAATACCAATACAATAACCTTAGCCTGGGCTGCTCTGTAACACACAGCAAAGGAATTTGTTCCATGGTTGGTTTTTTTCAGTCAGAAATATAACATCAGCAGTTTCATTCCTGCTAAAATCCTGAATCATAAAAGATAGGAAAATAGGGAAGAATTTATTTTTTATTCAGATTTGCTAATAGGCAATGATTATTTCCCCAGTTTCTATGGCACTATCACCATGGCAGCTTGCCATTTTAATCAAAGGCATTAGAGCACATTTGTGACACCATCCCAGTATTGCATCTCCTGGGCACACACAGCAGGATCCAGAGGCAACTTCCGTAAGACAGGCCAGAATGGCAGCACACATCAGGGGTAGAAAGGCCAGATTTCAGGCCTATAATTAAAGAACAAGTTCTCAGTGTTCCTTACTCTAATTCTGAACACAATAGTGGAAATATAACCATTGAGACCAAAAGGAGAATCAAAATTCTTTCACAGCTTGCTCCTTTTCTGCATGGGGTTTGCCCCTTCTTTGATGAACTGCTCAATGCAAATGATTACTCAGCAGATCCTAAAGGAATGTGCAAGAAAAAAACCCCAAACCAAACCAAAAACGTCAAACCCATCACTGTAGAGAACTATCTGCAAAACACTGACAGATAAAAATAGCTACTTTGGACAAAAACACCTCACTTTGTTCTCTGTACAGGCAAAATTGAAGCATCACATACAAGACTGAAATCATGACCAGAGAGCAGCATAACTCAGTGTTCAGAACTATGAAATTTTCAGCATACAAGAGAAAGCATCCTAATTTTACTAAAGGTACCATGAAGTGTTTGCAGATATGCTCCTGCTGAAAAAAATCCTAATGAGTATTGAAAAATATTTCCAGCAATAGCAATCCTTCATGTTGTCTATAAAACACATAAGAAAATATATTTTCAAACTATCTTAGGGCAAATTCATAATCTTGTCCTGAGATTTCTGATTTTTTTTAATGAAAATATATTTCAAAAGGCTGAGATACTCTAAAATAACATATGAATTTATAAACCCTTTTAATGAACTCTAATAAGCAAGTTAAACAAGTTCTCTGTTTCATGTTCAAAGTTTTCCCAGGGTGCATCCAAGAGATAATAAATAAATAAAGATCATGTCAACAATATATTTGGCAGTAAAACACTATGACTAAAAATCCCTGGTATAACAGTATCCTGAAGTGCACAGCACTGGCCTCAAATAGAAGAGCAACAAGAAACTTAAGTAAAATGAGACTGAGACTACCTTTGCCTTCTTAAACTACTTAAAATCAGAAATACTCTGAAACGATGACAGAAGCAGTTATGTTGGGAAACCATGAAAACAGAACTGCAACTCAAGTCTTTCATATCTCTGGGACCTCCATCCCTGTTAGATTTACAGTTTTTCCTCCCTTGGGTCAGTAGTTGAGGAAGGACAACTAAAGATGGAGTCTGGAAAATACTTGACAGTGAAACAGTTGTACCGTTACATTTACAAGTATATACTAATTAACCTGCCTTTAAAAGAAAACCAATCAATTACTGTCAAGGATTTGAGGACAGTTCTGCCACCTTATCTGGGCACACTTGTCTCCTCAGTTTTGTGCCATCTTTGTCTTAGGAACTCAATGACACAGAAGTACAGGAAGATGCAATGTAACAGCTCTGCAATATTGTATCACACCTCAACTGGGGAACTCCTACCCTTGCAGAAGACCACACTGCTGAATTCTCAGACCACCTAAGCAGGCAGGTTAACACCTCCCAGCTTCTTCATTGGGACAACCTGATTCATTTGATCAGAAGGTTCACACACAATTTAGCTCTAGGCTTTTGTCTAAATATCTATGAAAGCATTTGCATGCCTGTGCAGGGCATATCAAAGATAAATGAACCAGTAGAACACAAGATCTTCAAAAACAGTAACAACAAAGCCTTTTCTGCTTTCAGTCCTCAATTTAATAACAGTTGCACTTGATATTTTCAGCTTGCCATTTGCTTAATTAAAAGTTTATGTTTAATTTTTGCTTAATATGAATCCCAAGATATCTTCTGAAATTCAAGTCCAAAGGAGATTCAGATTTCATTATGTTTTCAGAACACAGAATACATTAAACAGAAGGAGGCTTCATTAAACACTGCAAGATATGAGGTCTAGACTGCCTGGAAACAAACATTCTGCTACTTCCCTTAGTCCTTTCCTTCTCTCTACACATCACTATGAGGGAATGTTTTGCCAGTGTTGTTCTGCTCCTGTGAAGACCAACAAAGGTTACTGTGTCTAAAGGCAACAACAAGCTAAACAACAATATGTGACAACAAGATGGTCTACACAGTTTTAAATTCTTATGTGTCTATGCAGTAAATAGCAAATTTAATAAAAACCCAATTTTTCATAAACTAACACAGATATGACACCAATAAACTCCTACAAGACCCCAAGTGGCCTGAAAATACCACAAGGATTTGTGTGTGCCCAGTGAATATCACTGTGTGTGTGTGACACTGCCCAGCAAGGAGGAACTCACTGTGACACAACTTATATTCAAAACATATGGTTTTAATTTAAATGAGATGTTCTAAAACACACAGTCCCTAATTTTTTTTTAAAGTAACATAAAGAGCAACTATGGGAACAATTAGCACAATGTTGCATTGGCAGCATCAGAGCCAGTGCTCGTAGCCTGCAGGTGCAGAGCTCTACAAAATTCCTTACCTGGAGTCCCATTCACTCAGTGGGCTTTTTGCTGAGTCTGCCAACGTGCCAATAAGGGAGATGTGCCAGGGACAACAAAAGATGCAGAGGGAGGCTTACCAGGGAAGGACTAAGTACCTTCCCTGCTCACTGCACGCCTACTTGGAGGCTGTAACATCCAGCCATCACCACTACATGAATTTGTATTGCTGAACCAAGACTAAAACCTTCTAGAATCCATTTACAGAAAAATACCCTTTTTAAAAACAGATACACTATGATTAAGCAAACAATCAGGGTTTTTTGCACTATACACACACAAAATGAGCCTATTAGACCTGATCCCTACCCAGGCTCATACTCTTAAACTGTTGTTCTATGGTACATGAATTAAGCTGTCCCACAGATGACTGAGTTTCTTGTAAAAGTACCGACGTAAAAACGTAGTGTATCACAAAAGAACAGGATTCACTAAAGCGTCATTTCTACCCCAAGTCACACGATGATTACGGCTGTGTGGGCAGCACAGCCCACACTGGTTCTGTGCTCCACACCACCCTCGATGTTCCAGCCTTAGCTAAAGCATCCAGGCTTGTAAGAGAAAGTTTCCCAGGGATGGCAGGCATTGACATTCACTTCTATTCCAGGTTCAAATGGGAAAAGTCTAGCTTGTTCCTGTGTGAGCAGCACAGTCATACCAGGGAAAAATCTGGCCTCCATCCATAGAAAGGAGAGCATTTAGTCAATTCACACCAACAGCAGAAAACGGAGCCAGATGCAGCCTCAACAGCTAACACACTCATATTTAATCACAGATTGTAAATAACAACACTTTTCCCACCAACAGCACTTCCAATTCCAGAAGCTTAATGTACTTTGCTTTAAATCTGTGCCATAGCAACCTTTATTAAAGTCAATGTCATCTGTAAGGACTGAGTTAAAATAAAATGTGGGCCAAATTTACCAGACATCAGTTTCCTTCGGATACAGAGCTCAGAACACTGACTGTGCGTCACCCTAGATGTGATAGGAGTTGTATATGTTGCACCCATCAACATATTTTAAACCAGTCCATTCCAAAACACTTCCCCTGATTATCAGTTTCAAGAATTTGTCTGAGATGCTGAAGGTCGAATGAAAAGTGTGAAAGGTTTCTTTCCGATTACATTGAATTTATATCTATATGCTAGAAATTGCAGCACTCCTCAGGCCAAGGCAGAGAAGCCTCGAGGTTATTAAAATATGGCATTGTTATGTTAGAGCTGGTCAATTTAAAGGCACATCCAGGGGACAGCAGAGGAGGCCATTCCCCTTTGCTGTCAGAGCTGTGTGTGCCCAGTGAATATCACTGTGTGTGCGTGACACTGCCCAGCGAGGGGGAACTTACTGTGACACAACTACAGCAAAAGTAACCAACAATTTATTCTTTTATTTTCAGCACTGGCTCACAGTGGGGCTCTGCATCTTTATGTCAGAAAGGTACTAAACGAGCTTAGAACTGGCATATTCTTACAACCTCCGGGGTAAGCGTAGGGGTAGGGAGCTTTTTAAATTTAGATTATGTAAGGTCGTGTGGCTCACTGCATTATGTTTTATATGCACATTATATCTCACTGCACCCCGTGAACTTCAAACGATCGTTAATCACTCAAATCCAGACAGATACCCTTCTGTAGCTCTTTCAGAAAGAACAAATATTATACGCACATCTAAGAGATATCGGAATGAGGTCAATCCCCCAAATGTCCGGACATGGTCCAAGAAACACAGAAGGACATCCCACCTGCCCAAATCGGGCTCTTGCCCGAGCAGCCCCGAACCCGCCGGCCGGGAACAGGCTCCTTGTGGAGGAGGACGCCGCGAATGCAGGAGCGAAGCTCCGGCGAGTCTGCAATGCAGAAGCCCTTCCCGGAGCTCATCAGTGAGCTGGGGGAGACGGGGCGGGGGCAGAGCCGGCACAGCTCCCGCATCCCCGGCAAGAAAACCCCAGGCACGGGACGGGAGGCGTTTCTGAGCCCCGGCTTTGCCCTCCCCGGCTTGGCCGAGGGCTTTGCCCTCCGGGTGTCCGAGCTCCGCACAGCGGGAACTTCTGCAGCCGGGGCGGCGCGGAGCCCGCAGGCAAGGGCACGGCCCGGCCCACCTGTGCCACCTGCCGCGGCGACACGGCCCGGCCGGGCAAAGCAGCAGCAGGAGGAGGAGAGGAGGAGGGAGAACAGCTCTTACCTGCTCCCGCTGCTCCTCCCGCAAGCCCTTCCTAACCGAGCTCCATCTTCCTCCGGCCGGGGAGGGGGGAAGGGGGGAGTGAACCCGGCGCTGCCGCCCCCCCAGCTGCCGCTTTCCGTCAGCGCTGGCCCCCCGCCCGGCCGAGCGGCCGCCCCTCGCCCGCCCTGCAGCGGCACCGGCACACGGAAAGCGACACCCACCTCCCGCCGCCTCCTTCCCATGAAGTCACCGGCCGCAGGGCCGGCCCTCCCCGGCTGCCCGCAGAGCCGGAGCCGGGCTCCGCCCCGCTCCCCCCGCGCCCACCCCCGGGGCCGCCCCCGGCACCGCGCCGGCTCTGGGCGAGCCCGGCCGCGGTGTGCGATGTGCGGTGTGTGATGGGCGATGCGCGATGGGCGATGCGCGAGCCCGGCCGCGGTGTGCAATGTGCGGTGTGCGATGTGCGAGCCCGGCCACGGTGGGCGGTACGCGATGTGCGGTGTGTGATGTGCGGGCCCGGCCGCGGTGTGCGGAGTGTTATGGGCAATGTGCGGGCCCGGCCGCGGTGTGCGGTGCGTGAAGGGCGGTGTGCGGGCCCGGCCGCGCTGTGCGATGTGCAGTGCGCGGACACAACCGCGGTGTGCAATGTACGGACTCGGCCGCGCTGCGCGGGCTCGGCCTCGGTGTGTGATGTACGGACTCGGCACTACTGTGCGATGTGCAATGTACGGACTCGGCCGCGCTGTGCGGGCTCGGCCGCCGTGCTGCCGGACGGTGCGGGCGGCCCCGCACGGCCCGGTAGCGGCCCCGCAGCCCCCCCTGCACCGAGAGCGCTCCCCCACCCCAGGATGATCCCGCGGGAGGGGGAGATCGTAAGCGCGGCCTCCTCCTTGTACCCATCGTTCTGGAAAGGACCGTGCTTAGTTTTGCCCACTGCAAGACAGGTCTGTTATCCCACGTTGGTGCTTTTTGTGTGCCTCCTGTTCGGCCAGAGAGGTCAGCAAAGTCTGCTACAGCCTACAGGAACCTCTCAAATAACCTGGGGGCAGCTCCCTCAGTACACACGCAGGTGTTTTCTATCTCACCCTGTTAAAATGCCTCTCCCACACCAAAGCAGCCTTTCCCTTCCACTCTTCCAATAACACTAGAACTGAAAAGGAAATGGAGTAAAGAACACACCTCTAGAACGGAGTATTCCCTTTTTCCACTAACTATCGTGCAAGACCAAGAACTAAGCAAAATATGTGGAATAGAAGGGGAAAAAAAAATCACAGGTGCAGGAGTTCCTCTTCAAGGAAGGTCTCCTTATCCAAAACACTAAACACTCTCACCTGAAATCAGCCTATTACAGGTGACACCCAACCAGTGACAAATAAAGCAACACCAAATCCTTCAGGAAACACCAAAAGTAAACAAAACATTACACATTTTGCACCAACACAACATCTGGAGAAGTATATCTGGTGACACATGAAGACAGTTTTGCAGATATGCATTTTCATATCACAAGCAAGTGAGGGTTGATGGTTAGGGAAGAAAACCAGATCAGTTACTTTCTAGTTCTCTGATAGAACCCCAACATCTGTTAATAATATTGTTGAAACCCCTAAAAGAATCTCATATCTTTGCAAAACATTTCCTTTTAAAGCTAATGTGGTGGACAAAAAAGAAAACATTTGAAAAACTTTCCAACTGCTCCATATAGAACCTTTTGTTGTAAGTGCATTGAACTATTAGGTCTTGACAAACCGTGACAGGCAAAAAACAAAACAGTTTTGTCCAAAGCTCTTTTAGACCTAAATAAAATGAACTCTTGGGTTTTGCCCCTCCCATCCTCTATTCCCCTTAGAGAAATTCTTCATGCTCATGACTGAAGATTACTTAGGCAAGCAGCATTCTCTACTGTGCTCTCAAGTTCCTCACAAAAGCAAAAGTCATGAGCAGAAGTGTTCCTTGGTTTCTCCTCCAGAATCCAACATTCTTTAACTGTGGCAAAGGAAAATAAACTCTGAAATGGATGGATAACACCCTCAAAAAGAACCATCATTACTGGAAGACATACTTTTATCTTTTCCTTGATGCAATTGCCAGTACAGATTGCCCTACAGGTGACCCGCAGATCGTGAGAGTTCTGTAAAAGACTGAACAGTTTGGCAGAGTTTTGCTGACAGCTCTAGTGCATTTGCCTTGCAAAGGAAATTCATTTGGGGATATGTGGCTTTCAGGTGGCTGCTCTAGAGCCCTCAGGACTGAAGATGCTCTACAAGGAGTCAGACAAGCTGTATAGTCCTAGAGATCCAACCACAGTTTCATTGGAAGGCTCCAACTGGTGATACAGAGCCAGGGACCCATTTAAATAGTCCCTGCAAAGGAAGTGTCCAGTTCCTTCTTTCAGGCAAAGCCAGATATGCCAGCAAAGTCTGAAGGGCTTAGCAAAGGAAAGGGTGGCCAGATCTACAGGATCAGCAGGGAGAGGCTGTCCTTTGGGGTCTGAAGTTCCCTCATTCTTCATCTTTTCTTGCTACTAGCTAAACTTTCTTTTATGCCATCATTACAGGAAAATGTATTTCTAACAGTCAAAGTCCCAGAGGCAGTGGGAAAATGCAGACATGCTGGACCTAGGTGAAACATTTGCATACTTTATGTTCTGCTTCCATGGAAGTGGTAGTATCTCCAATCTCCAAAAACAGCTGTCTGAAAAGATTCAAGAACCAAAATTCTTTAGTTCAAAGAGATGCAACAAATACTGCAATCTCTCATGTGAACATCTTGCCCTTCTTCAAATTAGAAAGCAGGGATGCAGTAGTCCCCAAAGATCAGGAGCCCAGAGATCATGAAATTATGCACAGATCTTACATTTCCAGGCTTTTAGAGGAGGGAAGCATGAATATGATTGACATTCCTGCAAAATCTATTGGCTTTTTCTATGACCATATAGAAACACATGGGGAAGAAAAGACAGAAGTGTCTTCACAATTGATGTTCTACACTGTTCATTAATCCTGGCTGTCAGCATAACACAACTCCACAAGCAGAGACATTCCTGTCCTGACGAAAATGGTCTGCTACCACAGAATCACAGACTGGGTTGGGTTGGAAGGGACCTTAAAGGACACTTAGTTCCAACCCCCCTGCCATAGGAAGGGACACCTTCCACTAGATCAGGCTCCTCAAAGCCCTCCCAACCTGGCCTTGGACACTTCCAGGGCTGGGGCAGCCACAGCTTCTCTGGGCACCCTGTGCCAGGGCCTGCCCACTCTCATGTCTGATGACATAAATCCAGCCCAAACATCTTACTTCCAAATTTTGATGGAAAAGAGCTATTTTGTAGAAAATGATCAAAACACAGAATTCATACAATTGAGCGGATAAAATGAGCTTAAGTGAAAATCAGCTGAATCCTTAACTTTGGGATTGAGGTTTCCTCTGCAGCATTTGCTCTATGTCTCCTTGACATGCTTTGATGTTTTCTTCATCCATCATACTTATTCTTTCAGTTTGTTCACATTTCTACACCTCACTGATTGCAGCAATTTCTTCAGAGGACCACAGACATCCTGAAGCCAACAAAAAGTTATAAATGCAGATACATATAGGACAAAACAAATGATGGAATAAAGTGTCTAATCAGGCTTCACTGGTCTGTGTTAGGTATAGCAAACTTTATAGAATAACTTCATTTCTATTCCATGTCTTTTGTTCTTAATATAATGGGGTATCTGCTTTAAACTCCTACTTCAGAAAACATGGAAACTGGGGCAAAGCTGTGAAAGAGAAGTCATGCACCACAATTTAAACTATATACCACAGAAATGCAAATTGGATCCTTTCTAATAAATGTCATTTAGAAAAAAAAATTCAATTATGACTGATCTTGAATATAAATGGTAAGCACAACTTACATTGTTCTTATTATTGTCAGTCTGCAAGATCATTGGAGACTAAATACAAATGGACAGGCAGCAGCTGCAACTTGCATACTAAAGTAATAAGGCATTTATGCTTGGAGTCCAATACAAAGCTTTTCAGGAACTCTTTGTCTAATAAAGTGAAGACATAACTATCCCCATGAAGAACTCCTTTAGTCAATCTTCTGAGACTGTCACATGAGAAACAGCTCTTAATGATACTGTGATGGTGGCTCTGTAGCACCTGAAAGAGTTTCTGGTGAAAAACCTCTTATTATTATTCTATTTTAACATACAGATAGATGTAGATGTAAATAAGAGCTTGAAATAAACAAATAAACCTCCACACAAAGAGAGGTCAGTTGAAAAGGCAAGAACCTACTCAGGTTAAGAACATCTTGGAAGACTTAACTGGAACTAGAAAGGAGGGGAGGTGATTATTTTTCAACTGGTTTTGAGTAATTGTAGCTAATAGTACTTAAAAGTAGGGTTCCTGTGAGTTGCTGCTTCTCCTCCTTGTGTTTATACAGATCAAATCACCAGGATTTTTGCTGCTGAATCCTGCCCTGTTTAAGGCATGTACACACCAGGCCAGAACAAACAGGGGCAAGGGAATAAATCAGGCTGGTTACCTTTTCCTCCTCCTGACCTGTGAGCCTAGGCCCCAGAAGAACTTGGCTGTTTCCTAATTAATTTGATACTTAAAGCTCCTCCTATTATTGTCACTAAAATCAGCAGCATTTCTTGCCAGCCAAATTCTTTTAGTGCTTGTTAACTGTGGAAATATCTATTCAACAGGAACACATTTTTCTGTCAGGTCAGCTGGGAAGTTTATTTCTCCTGTCATTGCACCAAATTACTATTTTACAGTTACAGACAGATTGTTATCAGCCTTCAGAGACTTTAAAAATAATACAATATGGTTCCTGCCACTCCCAAGCAGACTGACAAACGCCACCCACACAAATAACAACACAGATTTTCACACAGCATGCAAGAAGCCTTGTTCTACAGATGTTCTGGAGGTAATTCTGCAGGAAAATCTGGCAGAGAACAGAATCACTGTGACATGACACTTGTGCACTGGAACTCAGGGAAAATCTGCAATGCCTCTGTGGCTTAGTGGAGAGAAAGGGGATCACTCCCAACATCCCCAGGGATGTCTGACTTAGGACACTTCCACTAGTCTGTGACTGGAGCTTCATTAACAAAATGCTCTTTGTATTAACAAGGTCTGGCATTACAGAATGTTGCAAAGGTGCTGCTGAGAGCCCACACCTCTAAGTGTTCCCAAAACATGCACATATTTCCTAGATCTGTATTTACAGAGCTGTGGTGGAGAGCAATGTTTCCCATTTCTAAACAACCCTTCTGGCACACAGAGAGGGTCTGGAAGTCACTTGTCACAAAGAGGAGGTGACATTCCAATTTAAAGATTTTATTTCTTATTTTTTTAATGGCTGAGAAATCAGCACAAGGAACATAATAAGCATTCCTGATTTACAAATAATTGGGGTCCCCAGAGGGAAAGTTTTGTAACAGTGACCATACTTTTGGCTGATATTTCAGGAGTAAATAGGTTTTTCAAAATGCCTTGGCAAAACTTCCTAATCCACTGGATCTCAATGAGCAGAAAGGAGTCTTTCAGTACAAAATTTAGAACTTGTGGAAGAAGAAAACTGCCTATGTGCAGGATGGACAGAGAGAACTTGGAACAATCAGTTCTGGATATGGACAATAATCAATGAGGGTCATCTCAGCTTTCTCAACAGAGAATTAACCCTGAATTACCCTGTTATTGTGAGAGATGGGACTTGTTCCTGTACCAGATAAACCAACAGCAGTGAAAGAGTCCCTGTCTGCATTCCTGACCCTCTGCTGAATTGCAAGCTCCTAATACATTTTTGCATGTATGCAAATGCTGTTCCAAAAGTCATAGAATCAATAGCAGGTTTGTGACAATTGATTTGAAAAGAAACAAACTGTGACTTTTGATAAAGCTTTTACAAAGTCAGAAGAATTAAAAGTGGGAAATACATTCTGCTCAGTTTGCAGGAGCTTTGGAAAGAGCAAACAGAGCACTATCTTTTCAAAGGTGGTGGTAATGTCAAATATTTTACTACTGAAAGGTAAATTTTCTTCTGGATTATTGTGTTCAGCCTGAGAATGCTATCTGAGAGCAGAAGCTGAAGAGGCTCAGAAAGATGTAAAGAAAGGAAGGGCTTCTAGATAAGACATGCAGTTAATAAGACAACAGTTGTGGGCTTCTATTGTTATCCTCAATGTGCAAATCCAAAGGAACATGTGAAAAGCAACCCCAGTGACTGAGATTACAATACTTACCTCTTCCTTTCAATGCATTAACTGCCACTGGAACTCAACTTCTCAACACATCTGAGAGCAAGAGATTGAAACAAAGCCTGGACAACCAGACAGGTCTGGAATTCTCCATATTGCCTAATGGCAGTAGGTACCCAGTTCTCATCAAAATGTACATAGGAAGAAAATTACTGAGGAATATTTTCATCTATTAGCTCATAAGAGAAGTTATTTCACTCCCCCATAAAAGTAAAACACTATGAACTGTTAAA
Source organism: Poliocrania exsul (assembly GCA_035041345.1). Taxonomy (NCBI): domain Eukaryota; kingdom Metazoa; phylum Chordata; class Aves; order Passeriformes; family Thamnophilidae; genus Poliocrania; species Poliocrania exsul. The sequence goes on from JAWWLZ010000019.1 coordinate 16,007,680, forward strand.
AGACTGGTTATGGTTATTCCTGCCAAGAAAGAGTTTCCTGCTCCCATTGGGCCAGCACACCAAAATTCAGTGTCTAATAAAAGGTGCTGCCTTCTCTATGGTACAGCTTCAAACAGGCAACTTTTCATTGCTAAGAAATCTTTAAAGGTCTCCATCAGCCTCTAGTCATAAAAGTAAGACATTTGATCAATCTTTAGTTGTTTGAGTCAAGATTAATATACTCAGTTTACATATTCAATTGCAGCAAATGGAACATAACTCTGAACATTTTATTAATACCTTCTTAGGTTTTTTAAAAAATTGTTAACCAATTAAACACAATCCTGCTAAACTTCCTACATCACTGTTTGAATTTGCAACCCAGCAATGCCTGACCATGACTGTAAGACCAAATTAATGGTCCAGGGGGTGCTTCAGGCCTGAAGCAGAAA
>JAWWLZ010000019.1:16036447-16059480 GCA_035041345.1 Poliocrania exsul
AAACATTACACAACTTACAGCTTCAGCTGTGGGATGTGGTTGTGCCCATCACTGGAGGTTTTCAAGATGCAATTGGATGAAGTGTTTATAATTTTATCTGTTTTCCCTTTCCCATGAATGGTTGTACCAGATGATCTTGTGAGGTCCCTTCCAACCTGGGCTGTTCTATGATTCTATGATCTTACAGCTGTAAACCACAGTAGTGGACACTGAGAAGACCAGAACATCAGCCCCTCTGTGCAGATATGAGTGTGGGAGAGGGAATAAGGAACAATAAAAGCAAGGAAAAAAGTCATATTCAACCTTCTCCTTATTTAAGTCACACCCTTCCCACTCAGCTCTGCACACTCTCTCCCTGCCATTAGTCTGAGAGGTTTCATATACTGAGTTAACATGGCAATGGTTTTGTAAGGAGGCAGAGGGGCCTCTGTGATAAGAGCTTGGAGGCTGCCCCATGTCAGACAATCCTGCAGACACCAAGGCCAGTGAAGGGGGGAAGAAAGAGGGGGGGAAAACTGGTGTGACTGAAAGGAAGCTGCAGGAGGAGCCAGAGTGGAACAGGTTTATCCTTGAAGGAATGTTGCCTATGGACAGGACCCACACTGGAACAGTTCTTGAAGGAAAGTGCACTGATTTCTGATTAGAATTATGCCTCATGCACATACTTCCTCCAATTTAAGCCTTCACTATCTAGATGACACATGAAAACCAAACAGCTCCCAATCAGACACAAAGGTCAAATAGCAGTCATTGGGCTGTTAATATAAAATTCCTCCTGTTACATAAATGTCCTGGGGAACACAGAACTGAGCTGTGTAATGCCTACAGAGCACTTAGCCATGCACAGCATGGCTCTGGATGAATCAGCTGGAAAACAGAAAATAGAAAAGCAGCAGAATTATACAGACAGCAATGCCCTGGTAGCTTAGAAGTGGTATTATCACTTACAGGTGCAGTCCTTCAAAATCCATGCAGGCTGGCCTGTAGCAAACTGCACTTTAAAAACAAAACAAAAACAAACAAAACCCCCAAACAACAAACCTCTTAACTATCAAACCATTTCTGACCAAGAAGCTAAACCCAAAACTTTTAGCCCTCCCAACCAATGGAATATAACACACTGGATTTTTTTTTTTTAGCATTACAAACCTAGTCTCAGATGTCTATTTGGCTAAGTTTACAAAACTTACTACTTCCATATATTTCTTAAAAGCCATACTAAAGAAGCTGGCATATCCATATATACATATATTTATATATATATATATATATATTTTTTTTTTATATTTATATATTTATATATTTATATATATATATTTTATATTTATATATATGTATATATATAAATATCCTTTCCTTACAGATTTTAGCAATCACAACTTCAAGCTGATTCCTCCACACAACTTCTGCTTGTGCCTCTTTATTGGTTTTGCTTTCCCTGGGAAAACCCTATTCCTGGTACAAACTAACTGTGCAGGTGCACTTGGTGAGATTGTGACCTTTGGCATCACAGTCTAAATTTCTACCAGGTGCTTCACCAGGTCTGACACCACCAGCAAACAATCACATAGTTTGTTTTTTCCCCTTGGAGAAGCAAGCAGAATACCTGTTTCTTCTCCACTCTCCAATGCACTTATCTGAACCACAACCCAGAAATTGTGCAATTAGGCAAGTAGGTAACAGGTCAACTCATGAAAATTCTTTTTATCCCTTCACAGGAAAGCTAAAAGAGCAGGAACTTCTGACTTGATATGTCTTATTGAAATGGAAGCAGGTACAAAAAGGCACTACAGACATATGGCACTTAGACTTACCAAAATTATTTTAACTAAAGGTTTTCACACTGTTGAAAACTCTTCATACTTTGAGAGGAATTCTGGAAATGGACTGAAATACCAGTCTGCCTTATGACAGCACAGCGACCTTTCAGCCAGGGCTATCACATCTGCCAAGCACTTGAACTCCTCCCTGTGCCATTCCTTGGCCTTTTCAAATACAGAACAACCTTTTGCAGCCTGTTGTACATTTCTGCAAAAAGCATACCACAAAAATCTTATATTATGAGACTTCTCACAGATAGTGTTCTGCAAGATTATTACCTAAATATGATCAAACCATCCTCCTCTTATATTGTGATTCACTGTCACATCTCCAGACTAGTTATCTCTTTATGAAAGGATCACAGGGCTGCTGATTGCCCTGGAGACAGTGCTTGGACTATATATCATATCCTTACCATAAGACAGTTGTTTTACACTCACTTTGAAGCAGAGTCACTGTTGTATCATCATTGAAGGACAAGCCAAAGATTTGAGCCCAGAATTTAAAATTAAGTATTTTGAAAGTTATAATTACATGTAAGAATATCAATTTTAACAAACTATAATCCCTCCTTAGTATGAAAACAAGTTCTCACATCTTGGATTTTACCAACAAAACACTATTTTGTGTAGGTTAACATTTCTTTCACAGGAAAAAAGCTCAGCTTTACAGAAAGCACACTATTAACTATGTTTTACTTAATTCTAGTTTTTCAGATTTTCAGCAAAGTGTTTAGCTGGTTATTTACATTTCATACCCTCCATAGGAGCTAGTTTTAAAATTTCACCCTGAAAGTAGGCAAGGAAGGTATTTCAATCAGGAGAGGCATAAGCCCTTCAGGCTGCTTGGCTTTGCTGTGGGTTTTTTTGAGCTTGAGGTAAGAGCTGTGTATTACAGAGTAGATGATGTGGGGCCCTATGGCCATGCTGCTTATTGTAGGAACCCTCAAAAGTTTCAAGTTTCTTGCACTGAACAAGTTCAAGATGTTAATGCTGAGAGACAAACTCGTTGCAAAGAAGTTTCATATTGGTGAAACTGTGACTAAATTTACAGAATGCCGACAGATTAATCCAAAATAATTTAAATAATTTTTTGCATGGCTGATATTTATCAATGTGTATGACAACATTTTCAAGCAGTGTGTCACTCCTACAACCTATTCTCTACCTGTCCATGCACGTGATTTCAGTCATTGGACAAAATAAAATGAAATAGAGCAGCAATTTGCTGTCATTTCGCCCACTGATCTGGGGTGTGGGGTTATTTTTTTACTTAGATTTTGGCTCTGTTAAGAAACAGAATACACTATTGACTCCAAAAGTATAGCTGAGAACACCGAAAACACATTTTTCAAGCCTCAGGTCAGACTTAGCAATTGTTGACTCTTGTCCAGGTGAATGAGTTCTCAAGTCTAAGCTGACCACAGCTTGGAAACAACTTTCAGGTGCAAAGTACACATATAAATGGGGTGAATGTCTTCATTGCACTGAGAAAGCAATAAGCCCATCTAGCATCTTGTTCAATTCCCCAAGCCCTTTTCCTCTTATTTCTCCCAAGCACATTTACTTGGTACTCAGTGCAGGCAAACTGGCATTGTGCATATGGGAAATACTTATACCTATCACATAATTGCTTCCCATAATGCCAATTAAAGTTTATTGACAACAGATGTCTTAGATAATTATTTACTGAGTTGGTTAAAGCTACTAATTTAACAAAAAATCTCAGTTTTGAAATTGGAGAAGTGACTGCTGCTGTTTTCTAGAACCCTTGCAGAGCACCAACCACACTTACAACAACTGTCCTCAATCCAGCTGCAGGTTCTGTGAATTTGGTTCCTTGATACACCTGGAGAAAGAAAAAAAAGTATGCTTTTGTTTGTATCTTAAAAAACCTCATCTCAGTAATTTTGACTCATTGAAACAGTTGAAATTGGTCCTTTTTTTACAAACATGGAACCACATAGTGGTTCAGGATGACTGCAAAGCTGAGGGGGCATCATTTTGTTCATTATGGGACATGGAGTATTTCAGGCACTTGCAGTTATCCCTCTCTTTAAGTGATACTTCCTTAGCCAAGATGTGCATGTAGGTACATGCAGGAGTCCTGACACCCTTCACCAATATTCTCTCATTCCCTCACTTAAGCAGACACTTTGTGGCAAATGGCCTTTTTCTCCAAGCTCTGCTTCCACTGCAGAAGCTGAAAATCCACTTTGCCCTTATCTTTGGCAATAATCCTTCACTAAACCTCAAAGGCCAGCAGAAAACTTGTTGCAGCTGGGCTTCTAGACCAGAGAGCTATTGCTATGCTTCCTTGACCTGTGAGCTGGAATGATCTGAACACTGGAAAAGCAGGTTAGACCCCAAAGTAATCGAGGAAAGTATTTTGGAAGAGTGCGTTACCTGGGGTTGAATTCAAGAGGAATTTTCCTTGTGTTACGTGCTGGACAGGTGAAATATCATCTTTTAAACAGACACGGGAGATATACAACCACCTCCCGTGGTGCTAAAACCAAACAGAGCCACGCCACGGGGAGGGAGGGGACTCCCTTTTATTCACCTGTTACTCACCTGCGGTCAAGCCGAGATCGCGCTGCCACCGCTCCGGCACCTACCGGGGAGCAGCAGGAACCGCTGAAAAGCAGCGAGTCCCGCCGGGGAGCCCCCGGGGAGCAGCGGGTCCCGTCGAGAAGCCCCAGAGGAGCAGCAGGTCTCGGCGGGGAGCCCCAGGGGAACAGCAGGTCCCGCCGAGGAGCGGCGGGTTCGGTCGGGGAGCGGCGGGTCCGGTCGGGGACCCCGCGGGGAGCAGCGAGTCCCGCCGAGGAGCAGCGGGTCCTGTGGGTGCCCCCTCGGCTCGGGCCCCCCGGAGCGGCCCCGGCGGGCCATGAGGCTGTGGGAGCGGACGGCGCCGGGGGCCCGGCGGCGCTGGGCGCTGCTCCTCGGCCCGCTGGGGCTACTCGCCGCCGCCCTGGCCCTGCGCGGGGCCCGGCCCTGCCCCGACGACCAGCCCCGCTGCCGCCAGCGCCTCTACCACGCCCTGGAGCTGCCCCCCGGCCGCGGCATCAACTGCTCGGGCATCGTCCGCGGGGACCGCAGGGCCATCGAGGCGGCGCAGCTCAGCAACCTGGAGGTGGGGAACAGGAGGGTTCCGCTGACGCCCGGCGAGTACCTGAACATGACGAGGGACTGCAGCGCCTTCAAGGAGAGCCGGCGGTTCATCGAGTTCCCGCTCAGCCAGGAGGAGGCGGAGTTCCCCATCGCCTACTCCATGGTCATCCATGACAAAATCGAGATGTTCGAGCGGCTCCTGCGCTCCCTCTACGCCCCGCAGAACGTGTACTGCGTGCACACGGACAGCAAGTCCCCGGCCGCCTTCCAGGAGGCCGTGCGGGCCATCGCCTCCTGCTTCCCCAACGTGTTCGTGGCCAGCCGCTTGGAGAACGTGGTCTATGCCTCGTGGTCGCGGCTGCAGGCCGACCTCAACTGCATGCAGGACCTGCTGCGGAGCGCCGTGCCCTGGCGGTACCTCCTCAACACCTGCGGCACCGACTTCCCCATCAAGACCAACGCCGAGATAGTCCGCGCCCTGAAGGTGCTGCAGGGCCGGAACAGCCTGGAGTCGGAGAAGCCCTCGGCTGCCAAGCGGGCACGCTGGCAGTACCACCACGAGGTGGGCAAGGCCATCTCCCGGACCGCCGTGGAGAAACTGCCGCCGCCCCTCAGCCACCCCATGTTCACGGGGAACGCGTACATCGTGGTCACGCGGGGCTTCGTGCAGCACATCTTCGAGAACCCCACGGCCCAGAAGTTCCTCGAGTGGGCCAAGGACACCTATAGCCCTGATGAGCACGTCTGGGCCACCCTGACTCGCATGCCGGGCGCGCCGGGGGCCCTGCCCCACAACGACAAGTTCCAGCTCTCGGACATGAACGCCCTTCCCCGCCTGGTCAAGTGGCAGTACCTGGAGGGCGATCCCAGCCGGGGCGCGCCGTACCCGCCCTGCAGCGGCCGCCACCAGCGCTCCGTCTGCATCTACGGCGCGGGGGACGTGGCCTGGATGCTGCAGCAGCACCATCTCTTGGCCAACAAGTTCGACCCCCAGGTGGACGATGCCGCCATCCTGTGCCTCGAGGAGCACCTGCGCCACAGGGCCCTCTACGGCCAGGGGCTCTGAGGGGCAGCCGCGGAGACCCCCGTCGGCAACGCCGCCTTCCCGGGCGAGTCCCGCCGGCGGCGCCGCGGTGGCAGCGGGAGGGGATGGAGACAGTGTAGTGAAGGGAGACGGGCACAGATCTCAGGGGCAGCGAGAGGGGATTCCCCTCTTCCCCTGACGGACACGGACCTGGGAGACAGAGTAAGGGATGCCCCCCCCGTCCCCCTGAGCGGCACAGATCTCGGGACATTGGGAAAGGATTCTTCGCTCCCACTGACGGGCACGGACCTCGGGGACAGCGGGGGAGAATCCCTTGATCCCCTGAAGGGCACAGACCTCGGGGACAGCAAGAAAGGATGCTCCCCTTCCCCTGACAAGCACGGGCCTCAGGGACATCGGGAAGGGATTCCCACCTTCCCCTGACGGGCACGGACTTCAGAGACAGCGCGAAAGGATTCCCCCCTTCCCCTGGACCTCGGGGACAGCGGGAGGGATCCCCCTGGTCCCCCCGATCCCCTGCCGGGCGCGCACCTCGGCGGCCCCCGAGGAGAAGCGCCGCGGTGACCGGCACTGCGCGGCCCGCGGATGGACGGATGGAGCGCACCGGGGGCTCGGAGGCTGGAGCAGCCGGTGTGGGAGGGCAGAAGGGCTCAGCACTGCCCTGCACTGCCCCCGACCCGCACACACCGGCTGAAGGAAGTGGGTGTTGCGTTTTTCCTTCCCTTCCCGGGGCTGTTCGCAGAAGCGGCCCCGGGGGTGCTGCTTGAGACGGGCAGGGCCGGGGCAGGCCCAGCTGCCTCCGGGTCCTGAGGGCAGCCGAGCCGAAACTGGGCTTCATTTTCTCTTCCCTAAAACACGTGCAGCCGCCCGCCCGCCCCGGCACCGCAGCGCTGCCAGCCCGCACATCTGGCTGCTGCCTTTGCCTCACTCCAAACCTGCACTCTGGCAATAGCCATTAGCTATTGAAAACAGAGCCAACCTTCAATAAAACCAAAGATACTAAAATAGACGGCGCTTCGGTGTTCTGTGTCCTGTGAGGAGAACGGCTGTGCTCTGGGCAGAGCCATTAAACCAGTTAACCCTTCTGCACTCCCCTTCTCCCGCTGTGATGGGTACAGAGATGCTCATGTAGTCAACAGTGTGCAAACTTACATTTTTCTAATAACTTCATCTCTCTTTCCCTCAAAAAAAGGGCATTTTTGTGATATTGTGGTAATGTAATTGTCATACCCAGTAGTAGATATGGCCAGTTACATGAACAAACCAATCAGCCAATGTGTTGTTTTCTTAAGTTTCTGGAAGCTGAAAGAAAGATTTGTGAACTTCTGTATTTCACCCACATGTATTTTCCTCACCTTTCATGGATCCAACAGCTTTTCACTACCTGTAATGCTGAAGGATTAATTCCATTGTCTTCATACTACCAAAAAACTATTCAAGTAGTTTTTTTGTCAGTAAACATACTCACCTTTATAAATTTAAGGTCTGCAGTGGAGAATTGGCATCATACAAAGAGTATCTGAAGCAATTTCATAGCATGGGGCTACATTTAGATGAAGTTATGACTGCAGCCACACAGATCTTTAAAGCATTGAATCAAAAAGGATGAGAAGATGAAATAACTGACTTGAAAAGGTGTGTCATTGCAATTTTGTAGTCATTTTAAAGTGAACTTGGTTGTAAAGTAGTGCTGTTTAAAATGCCATGATGATTTCACAGCAAACATTGTTGGCAAGAGCTCTAAGTACTGGTAAGAAAAATCCCCAGACACAAATACCTGATGTATTGTTGGGCATTTGTTTATTCAAAAAGAGCAAATAAAGTAACAGGATTGCTGGTCCCAGGGGGGAACTATTTCCAGCTTATGTAAGCAGACATTTGCTACAGAGATTAAAGCTTTGTGCTAACCTGACAGTAACACAGAAAATACAAAAATGGTTTCAGCAGCAAATTCAACATTAAATAGAAAATATCTTCGTGTCTAGGAGATTCTTTTAGAACAAACAAAACTTCTTTGCCTCCTTAGGGTAAGAACCCAAGTCTCCCAGTGTAGCAGACTGCATTTAACCACTGCTGCCTAAGCTCATCTTGCTGGAGCTTTTTCACTTACATTAATACATATTAGCTCAAAATGGTCACTGCTGCCAGGGGGTTCACTGGGGGACTGGGATACCTTCAAGTTTCTGGCCTAAATCAGGCAAAGCAGGGTCTCTGTTTCTTCCTGTAGTAAAGTGTTGCTTTTCTCCCTTGGAAAATGCAGGAAAGAGGAACATGATCATGGAGACAAAAAAAAATCCCCCTATTTAACAGTTCTAAGGAATTGCATCACAATCAGACCCAGTCTGTAATAAAAACCAATTTATTTCTCTAAGTACCTTCTACCAAGGTGTTTTGGGGGTGGAAGGAATCCCAGCCTGAAACAATGAAAGATTATTGAAGGAGGGACCTCTATTATTTTGCAAATGTACTTGTAGAGAAAGATAACATACTTACTGAATTTGTTAAGTCATTTTTATTCATTTCACTCTGTAAATATGTTTAACTTCTTCAGCTGTTTCTTCTCTCAGAAACATGAAATATTATAATCAGTGTTTCATTTACTATTGACAGACACCTCTCTGACATAAAAATGTTGCAGGTGGAGAGACAGAGGCAAGTATTTTTTAAATCTGGGTGGGGAAAAAAGTGCCACTTCAAATCTGTTCCATAGTCACATTCAATTTCCTTGATCCAAGGACAATTTCCTGGTTTTGATGGATTTATTACTCCCAATTCATCTCAGATGATCTGGTTGCAGAAACAAAGGCTATCTTGTGCAAATTTATTTTCAACTCACCCCCTTTTAATAGTGACTTAATTTCTTCTGAAAGAATTAGCCTACTCCCAAATTCTAAAGGTGAACCAAGACAAAAAGATTCTTACAAAGGAATGTTCTCAGCATTTCCTCTTCCAAAGACATTAGAATTGACAGATTTATGAGTGCAGCCACATGTCAAAGCATTGATACAGAAAAGAAAGAAGAAAACTACTCATGTGTCCTGAACATTAGAAATAAAAATAGCAATAAAAATTAGCAAAAAAATAGCACTCATCTCTAATACTTTGAATTCTAGAGATCTCCAAGTATCTTGGAAAGAAGATAAGCTGGCATGTCAGAAAGCTGGCAACAGAGCACAGAGAAATCCCATCACTTGCCATGGTTGGTTGCAGAACTGACAAAAGAATAAAGTTGCAATGGAGCAGGAGCAGCTCCAGCCCAAGGTGGCACCAGCACAGCAGATTGTAGGGTCACCTCCAGCAACAGGTTAAACTCCACATGAACTTCCTCAGGAGAGTAAGGGGCTGTCCAAATAGGAAATAGTCATACCAGAAACAGTAACTTTGTCTAGCAAAAATCTGCTTCTGACACTTCTGTCTACCATCACTGACCAATCTGAACTTCAAATAAAACCCCAGTTGCTTAGGGAAGAAACACGTTGTAAATTTACCTTTCAAGATATGCATAGGAGGAAGATGAAACTGTAATTCTGAACTCTAATAAACAGATTTATTTTTCTGGTTTAAACCTGGCTTTAATTTATGGTTTATTTCCAAGTGCTTTTCACTTTATTTTTACAAGAAAAACTTAATGTGAGCTGCACCTGGCTTAAGACATATTTACACAGCAGGTCCACCTACAGCTCTTTTTAACTCTAGTTAGGAGGGTCCATCTCCTCCTTGCTCTGCACTTCTTTCATGCTCTGTTTGATCATCTCTGAGATGTCCTATAATAAAGAGAAGTCCACATTTCCCAGTACAGTCTTATTAAAGTGTTTTCTAACATGCTCCCACTGTTCTCCCCATCCCAAAGCTTTAAAAGCAAAACCAAGTTAGTAGAACCTCAACTGAAATGCTCTCTCCTAAGCTGCTGAGATCCTTCAATGCAAGTGTCTGTACTCTGAGTGACTCTGATCTGTCTCACTGTGCCAAGACATTGTGCAAAAGTACATAATGATCCTGACTAAACTTGTCTTCTGGAAATTCATTTAAATGCTTCCCGCTCTCACTTTGTTTTGTGTCTGCCTGGTAACAATTGAAGGCAGGTATTGACACCCCTGCCTGAGCAAACAGCTTCTCTTGGGTAACATCCTGGTTTGCACCCCTCTGGAATGGACAAAATCCTTTTCCTTGGAAACCATGTTTAAATACAGGCAGTCACCCACAGCCGCTCCTTATCCTTTGCTTTTCTTCACTTTCCTTTAGTTAATTTACTTCCTAAACAGAAACATCCATCCTCAACACCAAGGGGTAAAGGTATTTTACTCTCTCTCTGCTGCTGAGAAGTAGAAGCAATTTCCTTGAAGAAAATCAACAACAAAACAAACAAATAAACAAATCAGTCCACAACATAGAGGCAAAGAATCAAACAGGCAGTGGCAAATGTGCTGGTACTGTGGCAAGTGAGATGATCTGTCTCCTGCTGGACTCTGCAATAACTCAGTATAACAAAGTGCAGATAACACTTTCAGGTGTAAGTTCAACAAGTCTTCCAAGATCACAAAGTACATTAATCACATGAACTTGGCAGGACTAGCTGAAATTCAAACACAAAAAATAGCAAGTGGCAAAAAAGTTATGGAGAGTAAAGCAAAAAAAAGCAGAAACAACACTGGTACCAGAACCATTCACTGCCCTTTGCTCCCTCCTCCCTCAGTGAACTGAAACAACCTCCACAGAAGGAGCAGATCCTGGACAAACACCATCCCAGAAACAAGATTAGAGCCAAAAAGAATGTGTGCTACCAAGCTAATGTCACAATTCAGAAAGTTTTGGGAAAATACAGTAATGACTGTTTTTAAATGTTTTTCAATAATCACTCTTTCAAAAGTTTTTAAATAAAAGTTTATTACAGAAATTATTTTGAACAAAAAAAGGCAACAGTATCTGTTGTAAATTAAAAAAAAAAAAAGAGTAATGTTGTATTATGCCCTATAAAGTGAAGAAATGCTACAGGTATTTCTTCCACTGTCATTCTGTGACACTCTCTAGTTGGATTAACTCACAGCTGCACCACAAGGATTCAGGATGAACAGTCCCTTTCCAAGCTTCTCCCCACAAAGTGCTGCATATTAACAGACAATATTGCAGACAGACCACAGTTCTATTCACTCTGCTGTATTGGAACCAGTGTCTAGGAAAGAAAACAGAAAGTGAGACTAATACATACCCCCACTAAGCATAAAAGGAACCCACAGCAGCTCCAATACCTTCCCCAAGTTCAAAAGCATTCCCCAAGCATTTCAGAATGTGTTCTGTGCCCACCCACCCATCCCCTGCCCTGCCCTCCATGAACTGCTTGTGCTGGTTTCCTTCAGTTAGCCCAGCACACACCTCCAGGGCTGTGCACACACATCATTTGCTATTAACACATTAAAAATACCAAAAACCTTTGCTCTAACTTGTAGTGGAACCCAAACACTTCCCTGCAGTCAGCCACAAGCACATCTGCTTATGATCTGCTAAAGAGAAAGGCTTTTGCACACCCAACAACAGGAGCTCTGATGGGGTGTGGGCTATACCTTATTATGCATTTGAAATAGATGCAAAAATGAGCATGATCTTCATAAACCAACTTTTTTCTGCTTTTGGCAGAATCACCAATTAACACCAGGGCAACTTCTGACCATGCTACTATTGCTGCTTTGTTGTTTTCAGAGCCATGGACAAAGTCTGTAACTCCAGGATGGAGAATGACAAGGCAAGTGCTCACCATATTCCTTCAGCAAGTCAACTTCTCATGGGAAAAAAAAAGGCTGTAATGTTCATAGCAACTTTAAGTCAGCCAGTTCTTTAAATCTTATCTGCACACTTTATCAAGAGTGAAAACAATTAATACCTGGAAAGTAAGGTTTCCTCCACTAGCTATAATAAGGACACAGAAAGTAAACAGTAAGATTTTATGCTTGGCTAAGACCAAAAGTTGAGAAAAGAATAAATTCTGTCAACTCTTTAGAACTACAGCTTGAAGTGACTGTTGTAATCATGCCAGGATCAGGAAGCCATGAAGGACTTGTTTCAGAGGGCTGAGGTATATCTAAATAAAGCTTTTTCCATTCTCAGTTCTTCCTTTCAGCATCACTCCCTGAGGATGAAACCAGTGGCACCATTTCTCACATCTTTAGCAATATTCTGCCACATTAATGGTTTTAAAAGTTTTAAACCAGCTCGCCACAAAAGTCACTAAATTTTTCCAGTAAAGAATCTCAGGGAACAGTGAAAAAAGTATTCCAGGCAAGCAGATATGGAATGTGAACTTCTGCAAGCAGTGCACATACAGTGGGTCTGTTAGGCAATACAGAAATCTTAAAAATATGATTGGCAAATGCTGGTATAAGCTTTTCAAGTGCTTGTGTCTCCTGCTTTCAAATCCAGCAAATCATTGCTTAGACAGTTTTCTCAGACCATTCCTTGCTCAGACTGTTGAAGCACTCTTAGGATTTAATAAAACATGGTGCTCTCCTAACAAGGAGGTTAATACTGGAAAAATCACCACACAAAAAATAAAGATTACTTCTGACTTCCTAATTGCTCTGGTGTGTACTTCCCAAAAATAGGAGCACAGCAGTCTCTAACACCTCAGTGCTTGTGATTCAGGGAGCCATTTAGCTTGTTTTTGTTTCCCCTCTCATCACATGTAAAGGGGAGTGCAGAGCCCTCACTTCTGTCTGAGCAATACAGTCAGCCTGGCTTCAACCAGGTATGTGGGCAAAGCTTTCTATAAAAGAGCAAGTCTTGTGTCTCAGCTTATTTACATCATATTCCATACTTACTTTTTCCATCACATGCTACAATTTTCACTTTATCCACTTTCACAAGTTCAGTGACCTCCCTAAATTCAACATCATTCAGCACGAAGGTCCACACGTTGTCACAGAACCTGTAGGTGTTCAGAGACCCCTTAAAGAGACAAGAGACATTTCTATAGCAACACAAAACATGCTCAGTACCCACTGAATTCTGTCCCTTCTAGAACTGCCATAAAGCCAACAGTGAACCTGAATGCACACAAGCCTGGCAAGCAACTCTGAGGGAAACTGCAGCTTAAATGCCCTCCAGTGGCTGCAACTCTCAACACCAGCACAGTCCATCCAAGGGGAAGCTGCACAGGCAGGCTGAGAACTTGTACAACTCTCCTACTGTGTTCAAATGATCAGTATCAGAAAAGCTTTCTTAAAACATTGGGCCATAAGAAAAATAATTTACAGCAGTGATCTTAACAAGATGTGACTTCTGCAGTTGTTGAAATAAAGCATTAGTTTAAATGATTCATAATACAACTGAACTTTGGGCCATAAAGGGGTATCCCTCATGTTTGGTGTGTTACTGAGGATGTCAACATGTGAACCCTTGGGCTTTCCCCTTCACACATTTGAAATTAATAATTTTGAACTTAAGCTCTAACATTTTTTTCATTTATCCACTGAACTGAACAGTTTTCTGTATCATGTTACATACACAAAACAAGTGAAGTGTGTTAGAGAAATTACTTTCTTTTAACATACCTGTATTAGCTAAATATCTAACATCCCAAAAGCTCACTTCATTAATGAGTTCTACACAGTGTAGGGGAAGTGTTACAACAGAAGTTAGCAAGATGCTGGGTTTTTGGGTTTTTTTCCTCAAAATTACATTGAAGTTGACATTTAACAGCTTGCTGGCTATTTGATATTAATTAGGGCAGCTGATTTGGAGAAAACCCCAAACTTATTTTAATATGATACCTACAGAAAAGAGCTACAAAATGATCCACTGAAAGGGCAGACCTAAAACTGTCTTCACATTACAGATGTGGCTGAAAGTCTGTCCTCATCTCACTTTTACCAGGTACAGCCAAGACAAGCAAAATTTCCCTCCTCATCTGCAGGACACTGAGGGTGGCATCACTGTCAGCAAAGCATTTCCCTCTTCCCATCCACCCACCAAATCTACTGGATTTTTGCTTTCTTGCAAAAGATCCCTGGCAGAAGAAGGGAACAAGCCTTACAATTGCCTGCAGAACATACAAATAAACAGTCATTGTTTCAGAGTCAAAACGACTTTCCTAAGTTTTAGCTTGGAGGACACAGCTTTTAATGGCATTCTGCATCAACACTGTATCTCATGAGGAACTTTTACACATTGTGACCTTACCCTGAAATTCACTCTGTTCCTGACCCGTTGTGCCAGTGCTGAATTTATGGCTTTATCGAACTGAAGTAGCACCTGAAGGGCCAACTGAGGTGTGATTTGCTGGGACTAAAGTAATTAAAAAAAAAGGTTTTGAGTTGTTTCAAAGTAAACATGCAGTAAACACCAAAACTAAGGTACAAAGTTCACAGGAAGCAGATGTCTAGAAGAACAATTTACAAAAATACTATATTCCTATGTTTATTTCCTACTTTGTATTTCAATTCTGAGAGAAGAAACGATGTGCTATCGTGGGGTTTTGTGCTACACAAAGATTTGTCCTGATAAATATTCACTGGAAATAACCAGAAGTGCAGTAAGTTGATTACAACGTTCCAGCTTCATGTGGCTGTGCGTTATCATCAACAGAAGATGATGCCACTTACATCAGGCATTTTCTTTCATCCAGGACATAAAGAAAGAGACATCTCAAGTGAATGGAGGACCAAAAGCTTTTGATTTCAAACAATAAGTTTCCCAAACCTTGGCCCAAAGTCCCCCGTTTCAGTGCCTAACCCGCGCTTTCATGAGCTGCTCTCCCGCCCCACGCACCTGGATGAGCTCGTCCAGGCTCTCCTGGAGGCTGTTGCCCAGCGTGGTGTTCCTGTACAGCTGGTAGGCCATGGTGCCCCCGGCTCACCCACGGCGCGCTGGCTCTCACTGCCAACAAACAGCAGCACCATCAGCGCACTGAGCGGGCACTGCACGGCGGGGCCAACGCGCCTCACCAACCAACACCGCCCGAGGCTGTGGGACCGCCCGGGCCGGCTCTGTGCGCCCCGCTCGGCCCCGGGGAATCCGGGAACTCCGGGCAGGGCCGGAGCGCTCTGGGCGTCCCGGGCAGGGCCCTGCGCGGCCCCGAAACCCCCGCCCCGCCCGCTGCCCCCAACACAGGGAAGGTGCGGCCGCCGCGCAGCCCCGGCCCCGCCGCGCTCCGGGGCACGGTCCGGCCCCGAACTGCCCTCCCTGAGCCCCGGGCAGGCCCTCCATCGACCCCGGTCCCTCCTCACCGCTCCTCCACGGTAGGAAGCGCCGCGGCCCCGCCCCGGCCCAACGTGACCCGGAAGCGGAACCGGCCCCAACACACACAGAGACAAGAGACGGGGACACAAACACAGACACACAAGAGACACACTCACGCACAAACAAGACACACAGAAACACGGACACACACAGAGTGACACACAGACATACACACGCAATCACACTCACACACACACAGAGGGACACACCACACACCCCCAATAAAAACACCCGGGCCTTGGCCAAAGGGGTTTATTTTACACAGGTTTTCTCCCTTATTAAAATATATCCCATAATAACAGACGGCACATTCGCGTTCCCCCACGACACCTTGGAACACAGAAAACAAGCAGCTTATTTAAAAAGAAAGGATTGTAATATTCTTAAGAGGTAGGTGAAGAGTCTTGTACTTATATTTTTTGATATTAAAAGGGCAAAGGAAAACAATCACATCTGTGAAGAATATTACCAGCCACATTAAGCCAGTTCCACTATCCACAATTCCCCATCTCTGCTTGTGTGATCACTGCAGCTTCCTTGTGTCAAACACTGCACATTTCTCCTATCACACACATTGAAGTTTGTTTACACATACTAATTGACAATGGAATCCTGCCATGGTCACCCTTTACCTCCTGCTCCTCCATCAGAGCACCCTACTGCTCAGGCCCTTCTTGTTAGTAAAAAGGGTTTGTTCAGATGACTGAGTAAGAAACTGCAGAACTCCAAGTCACTGGGAATGTGAGTATCCATCCTCCAGGAATTCTCATGTGTGACTATTAATCTGGAATTCCATGTTAGACATATTAATTATCTGCTGAGCAAGCTAGAACAAGGAGCATGGTAAGAGAAGGGCTTGACTTGTGGAAAACACTCCAGTAGCTTCTCCTCAGATAATTTCAATATTAAAAAAAAGTCCATGAATTTTAAATCAGAGTAATCTGGGCAGTCCACATTGCAAAACTGAAAAAAAGATCTAGTTGAGCAAAGAGTGGCTTTAATTTCAGTGCTCTCAGTCATGCTTGAAGGGAATGAGGAAGAACTAACACAACTGCACCCTCTTCTCTTCACAAATGCCCTTTTTCCTGTTAGCTCAACACAGGGAACAGGATGCAATACAGGAAACAGTGCAGTTCAACTTACAATTCTGAGGGTAGGAAAGCTGCAGGATAGGCCTTTCCCAATACAAACACTTAAATAGTTGCTATATTTCAGAATGCTACTCTGACTAAAACCAGGTGTCCTTAAAAAGTATAATTAAAGCACTTATTTCAAGCATCTCCAACAACCAGTTGGTGAAACAAATCCTCTAGAGAATGACCTGCATTCACAAGGACTCAGTAAGAATTTTCACTGAAAGCTTTGTAAGGCACATCAGCTGTTATCCCTCTCTGTTCCTCAAATGAGGCTTTTCTGAGGGAGACTGGAATGACTTGAGAATTAGTCATCTCCAAAAAACAACAGCTTTTGAGAAGACATGAATTTAAACCACTTTTCTAGATTGCAAATATTGTATAAATCCATAGGATACACCAACAAAAATTTGACACTGAAAGAAAAGTACTTTTCACAAGAAATTTAACTGCTTTGTCACAGATTTAAAGTGCCCATCTGTGATGTAGTTCCATTATTTTAAGTCCAGATGTTTCAGAGGGTGGCAGCAGTGGAGCTGACAGCAGTGGGCACCAATGCCACCTTCTCCTCCCCATGACACGCTCTGAGGTCATTTCATAAAAGGTTCCATTCCCACCACATGAAATCTGGTCCTGAAGTCTGACACAAATTAACTGCTGAAAGGTTTGAAGCTGTCATTGGAGCATTTAAGTGTATGATGCCACAAATCTGCTGAAACAGGCTAACAAATACAGGCTAGTCCTAGTCAGGTGCAATTTGGAGTGTAGCTACTGTCTCTCAGGACACAGCTCCTCACAGCAATTAGTGCTACTTGTTCACTGAAAGTAAGGGAAAAAACCCAACAAAATGCATTGTTATGAACATGGTTATGTGTTATTCTAACTAGTCCTATGCTTTTTGGAATAAAAATTCTCCATTTCAACATCCCAGAACCTCGAAGATATCACTCTGTTTCAGCACTAAATCCTTACAGATCCCTTTCCATTCCAACAGACCATGGCTCTGCCATCCTACACAGAACATCAACAACATCCCATCGAGTCTGCTCACAGCAGTTTTTAATGACACTTCCTCCAAAATCCCTTTGCCACTTCTGCACACTCACCCATTGCAGAAATCATTTTCCTAAATGGCCCCTGCATTGAGAGCCCACTGGCCCAGCCTCTCTCTTCCAGTTGCACTCAGCAATAACAAGAGACAGGCAATGATTTATTACTATGCATGTGTATATAAACTAAGGAGACCTGCAAAGCACAGGTAAATTAGTGACTCATGAAATTATCTTCCCTGATCAGGGCTCACTGAATTTTAACAACATGAGTCTCACTTTTCAAAGGAAGTGCCACTGAAAGGTGATTGCCCTACAATACTGTATCTTACCACAAAGTTTATTCAAGTTTTGAAATAATTTTTATTAAAGTATGACATTCCAACTTTTCATGGTTTTAAATACTAAAATATATTACATTATATTATAGATTTCAAAAAAAGAAAAGTTTGACAAAACATTAACTCATAACTTTGGGACAACTTTGCTTTTTGTAAACATCCAGCTCACCATTAAATGATGAGCTGCAGGAAGTTAGAGGGGAATAATTCTTTAGTACACTTCTTTCTCAAGCTGCACATCTTTAGGGACAGAAGAACTGTTGTGCTGTATGTCCCTTCACAAACCATTTAGTAAGCACAGACACATCTCCAAAAGAAATCAGACTCCTGCAGCATGGAACTGTGGAATCACTTGGGCACCAGGAAACACAACAGCAATCCCATCATCTGGTAATTATGGCACATACAGAGGACTGGCTACTCTGCACTGCACTGTGCACACAGGAGGCAACAGCACACAGAGAACTACAATCCCTCCACTAAGAAGATGACTTTAATGAGAATTAACCTTTTTTCAATTAGGAAAAAACAGAAATGAGATAATCAGAATGTGTTCTGTCTAGCTTAGGACCCACACAAACCCAGTAAAAATCAGGTTTGGATGTGCCTACACACCACACTGCCCAAGTATCAGGAGTAAAAAGAGTCCATTTACTAACTCGACTTTGTATTAATCTGGATCAACATGAAATATTTTGCATTTGTATTCTGCCTTCAGAGCAGGCTCCAAACCTGATGGAAAGGATGCAAAGCACCTTGACATTAGTACTGCCTGTTGTACAAGTATGTCCTGCTTATTCATCTTTTGAAACTGCTGTAACAAAGGTACTTAGATCTGAGATGAACATCCCTGAACTGCATTTAACCTTCCAGAGACATGGGCAGTCTGCCCTCACCTGCCATCACTATGCTCTCAGAGTCTACATATGTATCATTAGAGACAGCAGATTAATTGTTAATTGGTAAATCTTGGCCATGGAACTCTCTCTTCACTGCTGTTTATCAGTATCAGGTATTAATCTGGTTGAATACAAACATATATTTTTTAATAAGGCAACTGAGTAACACTAACTTTAAATATAATTGAGAAGTGATATGTTTTGGCATTAAGACAAAACTGTGAGCACAATAAACATCAAAAGCAAAGGTTTAATATATTTGCTAAAACATTATATTGCTCAACTCCTGAATGAATTTATTTGCATGCACCTGTCCTTACAGGAAAAGTGTAATGTTTATCAAAAGATGTTAGAAACTTTTACAAGGCATCAACCAGTGCATTATGCTCACCTCAATAAACCCATGAACAGTAGTTGTGTGTCCAGGAACCTCTCACAGACACAGGTTTACTACCACTGTGGAGTGGGAAAAAACTTCAACCTTTAAAACTCTTTTTTGAAGGTAAAGTAGTGCTGGTATTGTGCCAAAGTGAGAGCTTTAGAAAGAGGTGCTTGGTCTCCAAGGATGGCACAGGTAGCATGAGACTCCCCACACTTGTGCCAAAACAATGCTCCTATGGCTGGGTAACTGTGTCACTCCCAAGCTCTACTGAGTATGCCCAGAATTCCCACTACTGACAACCAAGATGCATCCAGGAAGAACTGCAACAAACTCGTTTCCTGGTGGTAGCTGAGACAGTCTTGATGTGCTGAAGCAGAACCTAAATTCACAACTTAACTAAAAAAATTGATTATTTTATTAGTGACTCAAACAGTTCAGCTTCTGTTGTGCCTTAGGCTGAGGCCTTTGGCAGTTCTGCAGCCTGAACAATGGACTGAAAGGCTCCCAAGTTGAAGCTCACTCTAGTGAGGCAAAGGAGTGAGCCTGGGTTAGGTGTGTGAGCAAGAATAAAGGTCTCTACACTCGTGAAAGACTTTGTGTGATTGTTAATATCCAAGCAAACTTCTGCAACAATGAAGAAATGCACTTGACCATTTACAGCAAAACAGATTTATACAATAACAACAAGTAACTTATGGCCTTGCCTACCTGCAAGTGAATTCCTTCAGCAGGTACACACAATATATTGCTCAGTCATAAAAATATATATTATCTCTTTCCTTTAACATTTAGGTATATAAATATTTTACTGAAGAACATGCATCATTTAGATAAACAACTGCAAGAACATCCTCTGCCAAACACAGGGTTCTTGGACATTTAGCAGTATAAAAGGGTTACATGAACAGCTACTGAAGACAAACCAATACAGCAGTAAAGCAGTTCTTTGTGCTAGTCCAAAGCACCTTTTGCAACAGGTTATACAATACATACACAGAGAGAACACCAGTAACTGCAGCAGAGCAGCATCACTCCATCTGCATATTCTTCAGGCTTGTTTGGACTCCAAACTTACTGGTCACTTTTCTGCTCTTGTTTTCCATTCAGCTCTTGGTCAACTCTGCTCAGCAAAGGAAACAGTAAAATTAAGACTATGTTAACATGGTTGGATAGCTCTTGGATTAAGAAAAAACCCACTAGTCTTAACAGGAAAACACAAAGATTTCACATGGGAAAAGTTTTAGTAATTAAATATTAAATTAAGGGGGTTTTGTTTAATGCAGTCACAACATTCTTGAGTTCTTTAAAATATCTATTTTCCTATCTCCTCCTAGAAATTAATTAATTAAAATTAATTAAAAGTGTTAGGAAATCACTTAAATAACTATAGCACTTGAGAGGAAGCACATAAAAGGTGCAAGTGAAGTTTGACTACAGGAGAAAAAAGCAGGTCCTGTGCTTTTACTAAAAAATGCAAGCAGGACCATAAGCTTAGAGGTAACCCAAGACTGGCAAGCACTACCCCTTTGGTGAATTCACATGCTGCTGAATTAGCACTGAATTACCTTTAACATTATAGTAATTAAGCCAAGAAGGTATCAACAAAAGTCAGGAGCCTCCTTAACTGTAATCCATTTCCTACTAAGTTCTAAGACACTTGGAATGACCCAGGAAAAATTCACTATCACACTGATAAAAGAGGGGTTCACTCTGTGTCTTACTTTTTAACATCTCTCTTGGGAATAGCAAACAAAATGCTGCTTTGCAGAAACCAGGGAAAGAATGACAGCCCTGCACAAAACATCCTTTTCCTCTTTACAGTAAGAACAAGCTACAGTCTGAATTCTATCTGCTAGAAAAGAAGCTGTGCATGGAGTAAAATTAATTTTAAAACCAGCAGGAAAGTGAGAGACACAAAGAGTAAGTTTGTCCTTTAACAACTTGACTGACCTGTCCCTCAAACTACAACCAGCCAGTTTTTCAAAATGACAGAAACAATGGCAGCTCCTTTGGGCCATGAACCCATAAAAAGGGGAGGCAAGTTTTCTGTTTGCTTGCTTTTTTTTTCCCCTCCTCTTTTTGCAGGTGGAAGAACTGAAGCAAGTACTGCAGCAATAGGTCTGGAGTGAGGCAGAACTATTGTCTGACATTTACTGGAAAAGTTTCTTAAATTTGACAGATTTAGGACTTCAGGTTACACACTGCAAAATTATAATTAGAATAATTGCTAAAGAACCTTCAACACACCACTAGATTTACATGCTAACTTTCAGAAGTAATTTAAATTCCTTTTACTTCAATCTCTCAGTGTTGCTCTACCCAATTTAGACAATAAGCTTTCCTTTATACTTATGCACACAGAGAAAAAAATAATTAACACACTCCCCCCAAAGTTAGTAGCAAAATCTTTCAGTATATTTGTTAGTGGATGAAAAAATAACATATCCATCAAAAAATTTCATCAGCTGCTGGAATAGCTTGAACAGTTAGCAGGAGACTGCAAATTAACAAAAGGGAAATCCAAGGTTTATTAGCAAGGAACATAGGCACTGCAAATACAAACAGCACTAAAACACTAATTTAGATTGCAACTGTGCAAGTTAATCACTAAAAAGGTAGTGAATACCAAAAATACAAGATTCAGTATTAGAACTTCTTACAGAGTTGCATCTCTGCTAATGCAAACACAGCTTAGCACCTAAATACAGCTCATCTTCAGATATCAGTTCTCCTGAGAAACAATGAAATTTGATTTAGATTCATACAGAAGCACCACTTCTGCCTCTTTAAGGCTCAGCTGAGAACACATCTATCCCCTTCAAAGTGAGCAGCTGACATAACATGTAATAGAAACTATTGCCCAATATCTGTGTGAACACCCAGGTGAGTCCTGTCAGGTATGAACTGCCTGCAATACACCACAGTTACTTTCATGCATAGAAACTCAGGCACTAGTGCATGTTTATATTTACAAATGCTTATTCCTTTATGCAAGCCAATCCACTGGGGGTTAGTTGCAGTGCAAGTTGTCTTATGTAGATGCAACCCTAATCAAAATATGAATATACCTTTTCTGTTTCTTTCTAAACTTTTCATCTTCATACCTTGGTGAGGAAAAGTTTTATTTCAGTAAATATAACATATGAAAGCCAAAAATCAACAGAAGCTGCAAAGTAGTATTAGTGTCAATACAGTCTGTAGAAACTTAACAAGTTTTGAAACAGATATAATTAAGAAAAAATACATTGTAGTTCCAGCATTTATAACAATTAAACAAGAAGTGTTTCATTATTATGACATAAATTAATTCAATGCTACCTCTTGTATGGTATTAACATTCATCACTAAAATTTGAAGTCTGTATTCATAACAGTTTGAAGCCACATATAATCCTCCAAATCTGAGAATTTACTTCCTAAATTAACCAAGTTCAGCTTTTGCAGAACAGTTAAAAGTTCCTCAATACAGAAAGGGGTCTCTCAAGACTTGGAATGCCAGTGATTATGGATAACACATCCTTAAAAACACCCAGTAAAATAATTTTAAAGACAGCACAAGTCTGTTTGAGCATTGTCTTTCATCCCCACCCCAAGAAAACAATTCTCTCTATTTTATAGAGTTAAATTGTGGAACTGGTACCAGCCATTTGTGGGGCAGGAGGATTTGTCCAGCCTGTGCCCCTCTGCCTGCACAGTGAGACTGGGCCATCCTTCCCCAGTTTGTGGCCACCTATTATGGTGCACAATATACCACAGGTTTTGTGTGTTATACCCTTCAACAGACTGATCAACTTATCAGCAGGATTGTTAGTGCTGCTTGTCATGTTTTCATCTGGTTTAAACCCCAAGTTTATGGTTTCTTCTCTGTCACTGCACCCACAAAAGCTACTGGTGAAAGTATCACCATCATGTTTGAGAGAAGAATGGTGCTGATGTTAAAATGGGTATTTATATCTGGAGGGGAGGGAAAAAAATAGACTGATGCTGGATGCTGCCCTCACTTATTTACCAAAGTTGTTCAGAACT
>JAWWLZ010000019.1:16078673-16097707 GCA_035041345.1 Poliocrania exsul
ACTGGAGTTGGCCCAAGGGTTGGACTTGATGATCTGGGAGGTCTTTTCCAACCCAATCCATTCTATGATTCTATGATAATCTTAGGATCAATTCCTGGAACAGCAAGTGTTGGGTCTGAACGTACCTGAAAAATCATAGAAGTTTGTAATTTAGACTGATTAAAACAAAAGGAAGCCAACCCATGGCACTTCCATCAGGCTCAGCAGAGAGCTTGGCTACAGACACATCTGTGCCCAAAGTGCTTTGATTTGAGGGGCCTGATCCTGAGCAGCCCTTCTGCTCTGACCTGGGAGGGAACTCAGCCTGAGTTTCTCCCAGGATTAAATGCTTTCTCCTGGCTGCTCAGGGTCCTCAGACACTTTCATTTCCTAAGACTATTTTGTTTTGGTTTCAATAAGCAGGGACATTGGTGTAATGGTTCATTTATTCTGGCATCATTTGGTGACTGTTATAAAGCAAAACTTCTTTTTGTGCCTGCTCTGGCCTTCCTGACTTCAGTGGCAGTTTTGTTTGAAGTAGTAGGATGTTAAAAACTGATGAGATTCAGGAATAGACAAAGAATTTCTAGAAAAGATCTGGGAGGTTTGAGAAGACAAGAAAGCAGTTCTGATGGGGTAAAATTAATTGTTTATCACTGTTTATTGTTTTTGGATGAACTTCTCTTAAATGTCCTTTGAGCTTGGTCATACTCCAATAGTCTGGGCAAGATTCTCAGAGAATACTAATAGAGCTGGTGAACAAAAATCAAACAATCATTAAACCTCCAGAAACCACCACATCTCCCCCCCAACCTCCAAACATTACTCACTGTCATCACAAGTAAACACATAAACTTTGAGATCCCAGGGTTAAACATACAGAGTGTGGATAAAATTAAAGAACTGAAGTGCTTAAACAGGGGGTAGTGAGACCTCCAGCAAGCAAACAAAGTTTTACCTTTCTGCATGTACAAGGTGGTGCCCTTTGGCTGCTGGAGCTCCCCAGCTCAGCTGCACCTTCCTGGCAGAGGATGCCAGACTATGCCACAAGCTGAAGAACAAGAAACTGCCCACTTGTCTACCACAGCTTACGGCCCATCTTATCAGTACCAGCTGAAAGCTGTGGCAATTTAAACTAAATTACTACTTTATTAGGTTAATGACTAAAAGCTGCCTTTGCTGGCTCTACTATAGGAGCAGTAACAGAATAAGAGTTCCTAATAACCCCTCCTGAATTGGAGATAATGAATCAAAGCCTTTTGGATGCCTTTGAAATTGAGACTGACATTTACAAAAGTAATTTGCTGTGTAATTTTCAGTTCTGCTCTTTTCAGGACCTTGGCCAAGGAAGATCACAATCCAAGGTGGTTCCTTGTTGCCCCAATTCACAAACAATTCATGCAGACTATAAATTCCTCTGTGTAGGATGATGTTAAGCTGTTAGTTTTGCACAGTGAGGCCTTGGCTTTCTCTGGAGCTATTTAATGATACTGTAGCATCAACCAACAATGCCAAACTATTGATTTAGGGATCATTTAAATTCAGTGTTAATGATATTTGTTCAGCTATAGTCTGTGTACAAACCTCACAAATGAGAAATGCTCCCAAGTCCTTGAAACTCCTTCTATGAATATACTCTGGAATATTTAAGCCTTTCAATTTACTTCATGGTGAGCTGAATGTGTGAACTTTGCAATGATTAATGAGATCTCTGAGAATGGTGATGTCTCCCTCCAACACTGTTGCCTTGTAAAGTTTGCACCAAGTGCTTCCAGAGACCTAATTATCATTTGTGGGTATCAGCCTGTTTTCTCACAGGGTACTGTGGGTCTCCAATTCAATAGAAATAGGGGAGATAAGGAATGGAGTCAAAAGCACAGCATTTTGCAGCCAGATGTTCACACACAAAATGAAATCAATTCTACTTTTTGGTTAGAACATTCCCAAGGAGGAGATTTTACCTGAAACCAGAACTGAAAATCCTTTGCAAAATTCAAACCAACAGATTTGGCAAGAGGTGGGTTTTGTTGGATTCATGGGCAAGGAAAATGTGAAAAGTGCTGTCACACAGCACAGTGCTGGGGCATCATAAGCACCATGAGAAAATAAAAAGAAACAGACAGTAAGAGTTGCATCTGTTATGTCCCACAGCCTTCAATTTATCCCCCAAATATGCAAAAGAAATGAGCAAACCAGAAAGAGCTTCATATAATGGAGCAATCTAGAATATTGCCCTCCATATCCAATGCATTTCCAAACTGCTATTACTAAATATGACTCATCAAGATTAAAAAAGGAAAATAATGTAGTCAGAGCTGTTGTCAAGTCAGTATTTAATGTTACTTTTGGTATTTGCTGTGATAAGCACTAAAATTTGCACACTCCTTGATAAATCATTGTT
Source organism: Poliocrania exsul (assembly GCA_035041345.1). Taxonomy (NCBI): domain Eukaryota; kingdom Metazoa; phylum Chordata; class Aves; order Passeriformes; family Thamnophilidae; genus Poliocrania; species Poliocrania exsul. The sequence continues at coordinate 16,081,054 of JAWWLZ010000019.1, forward strand.
TAGCAATGTCTAGAGGGTCCAGTAAATGGTTTGAAATTGCCACAATGTAATAAATGGTTATTTGATAATGAATGAAATTGTTTGAAAATACTGTTAAAATGTCAAGTTTTAACATATAGAACATTAGTCAAAAGGAGTGCAAACATGGAAACCATAGTGACAGTATAAATATACTGCACCAAATGCATTTATTTGTACAGGGCAAATCGTAGGTGCTGGGTACAAACCAGTATAAATTGATATATGAAGTTAATTTCAATCTGTAAAAGTAATTGCATTGGTTTAACTTATTTAACTCTCCTTACAATAATATTTATAGCAGAGCGAGAAAGTAAAGAAATAAATGATGATAAATAGATAAAATACATAGGAAATGGGAATTGTTTTCCAGTTTAATTATGCTGTCACATAAAATTATCACAGAAATACACTATGCAGACAAGGAGAATACATTAAAATCCCATTATGCTGTGCAGAGTTGGCTAGTTTTTGTTGCTGTTTATTCCATAAATAGCTTTTCATCTTTTCTACTCTCATGAAAAGTTACACTTTGTAAAAAAATGAATTGGTGCAAGAAGGACAATATGGGCTGTGTGTGGTTGGCAGAGCAGAGCTGGGAAGGAAGAATGTCATGACTTTGTCTTCAAGAATAAATCTGGTCACATCTTCAATTTGATGGAAAAAGAAAATGCCCACTCAGAACAAGTAATTTTCCTTCTCCTGTTTGTCTCAGGCACAGCTCTCACTGGAGGGGTTTTGTTTGCGTGGCTGTGCTCTCCATCCCACAGGCTCATGGCTGGGGAGAACATCATTGTAACTCCAGTAAACATTGCAATCAAAGAGCATTTGTTTTCTTCTTCTTCCAGCCAGATGTTTGTGGCTTCAAACTGAATTTCATCCCCTCATTTCTTTTCATGATGCATTAATGTGTGTGGTGTTTTTTATCCTTCTGCTTTCTGTGTCTTGGTCTGAACACAAGATGCAGCCTCAGCAGAGGCAGAAAGGTGCATGTGTTTCTTTTATTCTTCTGGTTTTTTTCACAACACTTGCACCCCATTTTACTTTAAAATAGCCATCTGCTATTATATAGGTAGGAACATTATAATGCTGTAGTTAATGCTAATAATATGCCTTGTTATTTTCATCTCTCCATACCATAAATCTCACTGTGTTTTTAAATTTGAAGCTTCCAAAACTGTGTGATTAAGTAGGAATTGGTGCTTTACTTGACTAAAAAAAATAAAAATTAAATATTACTCTTTAGGGCTCCAAAAAATATCTGGAAAAATAGGATTCTTCAGAGACTTCAAATTCAGAGCAAAGTTTTTAATAGATATGTCATTAATTTTTAGAATCTTTTTTTATTTTAAACATACTAAATCAGAGGCACATTAAACCTTTAGCCTCTGATTGATGGGTTTGGTCAGTGAGGATAAGCAACACCCTGAGTAGAAAGGAAATCTTTAGAATATGAAGAGAATAAGAGGTGCAACACCCAGAAGATGAGGCATCTTCTTGTATGAGATGAGATTTAGGTCATCAAAGATACTCCCAGTACTTGTCATATCTGTGTAAATTAAATGAATGGACTTTCTCCAAAACTTTATGCCAGCTCCTTAAAATTATGTGTATGCAGCAAGAATGATATTTTAAAGCTGTCTGTTGCTCCCAAAGAATGGCAATAACTAAAATAAGCTCTCATTGGCCTTTGGAAAGGATCATTTATTATTCTCCAAAATGGCCTGTTATTTACAGTTCTTATTAAAAAAATCGAACGTGGGAGACATTCAAATTCCAACAAAGTTGGGATACTGTTAAACTTGCCTTCTAACAGTAGCAAATGATATTTTGGCTCACAGGAGTGATTTATGGCCTTTCCACTGCCACATGAGCATTTCAAAGGACAAAACTGAAAACATCATCTGGGTGTTTATGCAAATCAGAAACAAGGACCTTCATTCTCTTTGTATTTTCTGATCTTAATCCAGAGTCCCTTCACTGACACATACACAGTTCTGGCTTTGGGGACTAACAGGGGTAAAACCCCCTATTTCTCTTGCAATAATTTTGTTTCCTAGAAAATTAAACTACCTATGTACCAAATCAATAATTCCTTAAAAGAAAGGTACTGCAGTGGTTGTGGTATTTTCATTTTTGAAAAAATGTTTCTGTAGGTTCTACATGTGAAAAATTCAATGTGCTTTTAAGGTTCAACCAGATAAATGACCCAAACAGAGACATTTTGATCATGTGACATAGTTGAGAAAATATATTTTATCCTTATCTATTTGAAACTTTCACCACTGTATAACTATATACATGTATATAATATACACATACAAAATACTGCAATTTTTGACACCTTCACTAGGTCATTTTGTTTGAATAGCAAAGCAGCAAACAGGTTCCTAAACAAAAGGATAATGCAATTTTATTGCTAAAATCTGAAGTGAATGTAATGCTTCCTCCTACTTGTGAATAACTGCTATCTGAAAATATGCCTCTATTAATATTATTGAGCAGGTGACCACTCAGTGCTCAACAGGAACTAGCAATTAGTGTATGTAAATCAACTCAGACAGCAGCATCTCAGTTGCTGTTCTGCATAGAGGAGTAGTTAATTTGTAGGAGTACATATTTCCAGCCCAGATTTTAAAAAGTCACGTTTTCTATTGCTGAAAACCTCAATATCTACAATATTTGTTGTGCATTTTATGATTCTTCCTAATGCCCTTGCAAACACGTGTAATAAAATGCTAACAAACCATCATCCATTACTTAATTATGTTTATCCAGATGGATAAAGTTGAGGTGGGGGAAGCCTGTGGTAAAAATATTGTTTCCCATTTGGCAAACAGAGACTACAGTTACAGCTTAATTATTCCTTGTAAAGCTGTGGAGAGATTTTCCTGTTAATCATACTCAGGACCAGAGTTGATTAAAAAAAAAGTTGTGGATTTTTATTTTTTTATGGAGTGAGGTTTAAAAAGTGTGTTGACTCACAGTTAAATCCATGTCCTCTCCAGTAGGGGATTTAAAGGTTTGGGAGGCTCCTTGGGAACTTCCCAGGGAGCTTCTCTGACAGTGATGAAACACCTTCCACAAGGCAAGACAAATATCTCAGAAAGCAATGCTACAGTTGCCTTCAGAAACTGTGCCTATGGAAAATAGCAGAATAATTAATCTTAATTAACAGAAATACTTCTATGTTTCAGCAACCAAGTGCAAGAAAAATAGAGGTCAGTTCTAGAAACCTTTTTTTATGAGGGTATCCAACTAAATTCCAAAAGATCACTTCTGTGCAGAATGATGGCCATGTAGTAAAGAATGCAAGTTCTCTCTGGTTGTGTTTGTCAGTGCTCCATGAGATCTTTTCAATTTGAGATCTTTAAAGAGTGTTTTTCCAAAGCCAATGCTATGCCAAACACCACAGAGCATGAGACATTAAAAGCAAACCCAGAAATAGTCTTGTGGTACCGTTGATGTGGCTGCAAAGGTAGCCCAGGAAGTGCTTGCTGAGAACCATCAGCCAACCTTCATAATATGTTCTTCAGCAGTTACTGGGCAAAAATGAATGTATTCAAACCAGCCACACTGAATTTGTGGAGTAACCCATGGAAATACCTCCTTGTAATGCTGAAGCTTTTCATCTTCAGTCATGAGGTAAATCCCTGCATCACTTTGCTGCATTGGAAAGGATGGGTTGGCAGAGGATTGTTTGGCATGTGTGTCTTGGCTCCAGCCAGCTGGGATTTGATTAACTTCTGTGTTAATTAGCTAAGAAATTGCTACCTGCTACATATTTGGAAATACATACCATGAACAGTTACTGAGTTCCCTTCCCATCCTGGCACAAAGCCTGCCCTTGTTGCATGGACACAAAAACATCACAGCAACATTTTAAAGGCTGTCTGAATTCTGGAGATCCATTCTTGTAATACTTTTTCCTTTTTTTTTCCCCCCACATGGGAATAAGCTGGAGGTTGGTAAGCACTGGTAAGAAAAATTGTAATATACTTTATGTACAAGGGTTGAAAATCCGTTCAGTGAAGGTATAAAGTAGAAAAAGCTTAACCCAGAAACCCACACAGATACTGTTAAGATCTCATTTATCAGCCTAACTGAAATGTTGAATTAATCATTCTTGCATAGATTTGAACTTTTACTACCAGATCATTTATGTAAACTTAGTAATTTACTACTTGATTTGATTATTTGCCTTCAATTTTCTGGACATGAGTGTAGTTCTTGGGCAGCCTACTATGAAATAATAAGCAATTCCAGTAGGAGTTTTAACAATCAGATTAGTAGTTAAAGAATAATATTAGTAGTGCTTGAAGACATCTTTGTGTTAGAAAAGATTATAGTGTAAGAAAAACAGATGGATTTTTTTTATTTTCTTCAAAAACAGTTTATTAGAAAAAATACAAGTACTTATTTCCAGGGCTTTCTACACATCCTCATGTGGCAATGAAGAATCTACAGCAGCACAGGGGGAATAATCAGCCCTGACCACTCTCACCAGGGGAGGGACAGAAAAGGTGCTGATTTGGTGTTTTTCTGATTCCAGGCCAGCAAAAATCTTGGCACACATGAAAACACAGTCATGTAAAAGGTGCTTTTAAAGACTTTGAAGGATTTGTGTTCCCTTCATGAGACTTTGTTGTATCAGTGTAAAAAAAATCAGACTGATGCCCTTCCACATCAAGAAAACTTTTTTACTTTTCATTTAATCATTATAAAGTAGCAGGAGCTTTTTAATTTTTTTTTAAGCTTAGAGGCATCCTAAATGAGATCTGCTTTTAATATCTGAATTGGCTTATTGTTGTTGGGGTTTTTTATTTAAATTGACAGGAAAAAAAGGAAAGGAAAAAACTTAAATGTGAAAAATCAGCTTTTAGGGGAACTGCTTATGATACTAGATGATAGCATACATATAGTTAGAAAAAGCTGAATTAAAAAGAAATAAGAAAACATTTACATTAAGCATGCCATGTATGGACATAAAGCTTTTGAAACTCAATATAAACTATAATACTAAATATAAATATAAATATAAATATAAATATAAATATAAATATAAATATAAATATAAATATAAATATAAATAACTACTGCAAAACACAGAAGCAATTTCATAGCCTTAAAAGCATTGCTAAAATAGAGCCAACTCTCAGCAAGACAAGAAGGATCAAACTCATTACTGCTCACATGTTCCTTCAGACAAGAGCCTTTCCACTGATCAAATATTAAGCAGAAGAACAGTCAGAATTGGCCAGTAGTAAAATCTATAACAGAAAATTCAGATACCTGCAACTTCCTGCTTTTTAGACCTGACTAAGAGGGGAAGAGGTGTTAAAATACAGCAATCCCTGCCCAACTGCTCAAAAATAGTTCCAAATGCCCTTCCTTCTCTGAAGGAACTTAGGCCATTAAATGAGGAAAATACAAACCTTTACTATGTTAATTGGAGAGGCTGAATCTGTTCCCCAAATGGGGTCTGTGCAGACACAGCCCACCTTATTTAAGGCAGAAGAGGATAATTGGGGTCACTGTTCAGGAAAGCTCTTGATCACGTGCTTAGAGGAGCTGATAGCCTGAAAAACCCACCTAAGCAGTTCCCTGGCACAGGGGAGAGTTAACATATGATGAGCACATGGAAAGGCTGACTAATTTCATGCCTACTTAGAGTTCAGACAACATGAACTCTCATTTCTTACTCAGTTTTCACATGTGAAGGATTTCATTTAACTGTGGGATTCCTGGTAACAGCTGGAATTTTTCAGCTGATGACATTTGTATCGTGAAGCTTAAGAAGCACCACATGTGATGTCTTAGGAAACCTTCCCTCAAAGTCCAGATCATTGGAGCATCTTCTTGAAAAGAAAGTCAGATATTGGGGAAAAAATTTTAAAGTTTGGGAATATAGACTAGTTAATATCATCTAAGAGAAAAAAACCCCTTCTTTGACATTTCAGAGTCTTATAAAAAAAGGTAAAATCTGTTATGTTTATATTGACATTATAGTAATTTTCTGTTAGAACCCGGATCAGCATTCAGCAAATATAAACAGATGTCATATGAATATTACAGTTTCTGACTTACTCATTGACTGAAATAACTGTAAAACACCTTAACAAAACAACAGCAACAAAGGTTAATATTGAAAGCCTCATGTACAGTCAACTTGTCCACAACATCTGTCTGCAATTCTAGACATTACCTGGTGGGGTTTTTTCCACTCTTGGTCTTTACCCAGACAAATTTTCCATTAATTCAATTGGCATTTGACAATTAAAACACAAAATACAAAATGTTTCTATATTTTCTCATTCTGCAGTGGTAATGCTGAATAACAGCACGAGCAGAAGCACAGCGGGACCTTCTGCTTGTCTTAACAATCCAATTTGTGGTATAAAAATGCTATAGAGAGCCTTACTTAGCTGAATTTAATGTCTAATGTCACACTACAGTAATGGAAAGTGTGAGCCAATATTTGCAAATAGATACAAAGTCCTTAGCAGTAAGCTTAAGTGAAAACTTCAATATCATTATCAAAGGAATATGGGAAAAAGTATTTGTCTAAGTCTGTAGGAAGATTTTAAAATAATATTTTCATTCCTAGCTCTGTAAGTCTGGAATGTCTCAGTACTTTGCTCCTGAGAGAGAGTTCACATTATCAGTCACAGGACTGAAATGACGTTTGGATTTTCCAGTACTTGGAATTCTGAGGTTTCCTTACTTTTGAATTTGGTCTCTATGTGAACAGAATACAGTGGGCAGGTGAACACAGCAGTGCTTACAAACTGGAGTTTTGAACTTTGCTCTCACCACAGCTCTGCACTAAAGACCAAATGTAACCGGTCACTGCAGGTAGTGACAAATTTAGAATCAAGACAGGGGAAAAAATCATCTGCATTCGAGTCATATGCACAAAACCTAACAGAGAAAAAGTGCCCCATCACTGTCAGATGAATATTCTATCAAAGCTGCACTCACATGCTGTTCTATTGAGATTAACTTTACCTGCTGAATGCTGTGAAATTTATTTCGGTGGCCCATGACCACCATCTATCAGCCCCCGACCCCTATCTATATAAAACAATAAGCATGATCTTAAGGCTGTCTTAAAGGCTGTCTGAGAGATGTATATTTACTGACATATAACCTGACTAAAGCCAAACATCATTACCCCTGTGACTGATTGGAGGGCAGTCATAACTTAACAGTTTTATTTCCCTTCTACAGCTGAGCTCCTTGACCACGGTGGCTGAGCTGACATGGCATTTCAAGTCTTGTTACCAGCTCAGTGGTTCTCTTATTTAGAAAAAAAAAAAGGGAGGGATGGGGGACAGGGGGAAGCTGGAAAAGAAAAAGAAAAGGGACCTCTTTATTTAGCCTCTCCATCTTGATCATTGCTGATGGGCTATCAATAATTTCAACTTGGTTAAGCAGCTGGCTGAAGGTTAAATAAATTCTGCCTGTTGTTTGCATGATCACACACCTGAATTCATGAGTTTTAATTTGAGGTGGATTTTATTTTGATTGCTCCTTTTGAGGTTCTTATGCAGAAAAAGATAGTCTAGAAAAGAAGTTAATTTGTGGAGAAGATTGAAGTCAATGGGACAAAGGAAATACACTTTGAAACCTCTGAAAGAAAATCTCTAAGTATGGTAATTTAATTGTTGAAATCTAAGAACAGCTTTCACTGATTCATAAATGAGTCATGATTTCAGAGGAAAACAAAGTAGATCAGGGCATTTTGCCTGCAATGTGTTCAGTTATCTGGTGCTCTGCTGTTTATGACATCCAGGACATTATTTACAGCACAACCACCTATGTGTCTCAGGCCATGTGGGCACTAATATGCTGTTAATAATGCATTCTGTGGACTCAGCATTCCTCTTACTTGCATCAGCTTTATTGTTTATTTAAATACTTACTTCCTGGGAGTATTCCTGTCTCATTTTAGTACCAGAAGCTCCAAGCTCAATATGAATCAAATATTTAGCTGTATTAGAGTGATTTTGGAACTAACATGCTCCTTGTTACTGAGACACAAGGAAAATGCACACTGAAATTTGTCTAAAATAATCAGAATAGTGACTTAGAAAGCAGGTGGTGTGCTCTTAAAGGAGGAAGAGTTATGGTTATGTTTTGGAGACTCATCCAGCTGCTTTGCCTCACACAGGTTTAAGTGCATAGGCTGCTTTTACACACGAGTTGATTTTTCATAATCACATTACCTGCTTTTTCAGTAGTTTGCTGCTGAAGGGCAGTGAGCTTGTTCAGAGAGAGGAGTCAGACTCAGGTCACAAATCTTGAGTGCAAGAGCACACACACTCACAGCTAACCCACACAGTGAGTGCCTTGGCCTGCTTCCTTCAGCTTGTCCTCTTGGAGACAGAGAATTCCCAATATCTACAATAATATCTGAAGTTTGAGACAGACACGTGGTGTTCCTCAGGGGCCAGTACTGGCACCAGCAGGGTTTGGCATCTCTGCCTGTGCCATGGGCAGTGGGTCCAAGGCACCCCCAGCAAGTTCTCTGCCAACACTGAGCTGTGTGGAGCAGGTGACACCCTGGAGGGAAGGGATCCATCCATGGGGAAGGGATTCATCCAGAGGGACCTTGATGGGCACAGAGCTGGGCCTGTGGGAACATCATCGAGTTCAACAAGGCCAGGTCAAGGTCCTGAGCCCCACCTGGAGTTCTGCATCCATCTCTGGGCCCCAAGTGAGTGAAGGACATGGACCTGCACTTGCCTTTGTTGAACTTCAGAAGGTTCTTCACCCATGTCCAGCCTGCTGAGGTTGTTCTGAAGAAGGACTGCCCAGCCCCCTGGGGTGTCAGCCACTCCTCCTGACTCTGTGTCACCAGGAAACTTCTGAAAGGATTCAGAGAGATTATTCTGGCTTAGGAAAATATATTCCTCTAAGGTGATGACCACTTTGAAATTAAATTCTGTGATATGAGAGTTTTCAAAGTGCTTTATTCATTACAGATATGACCCACAACTTTCATTTTTTCTTTTTTAAACAAAGTTTAAAAACTATTTAGTGATACCATTGATTGATGTATCTACAGACAGTTTCTCTTTTCTGACTGAATGGTGTATTTCTAGGTGTTGATACCACATAAAACATTGTAGAGGTTGTTAGCAAGAAAAAAACATAGTGCATGATGTACTTCTCTTTCTTTCCCTGCCCAGAGGTCCTTTGCCAGGGAAGATGCTCTAATTCTCCCCTGTCTCAAAATTAGCAACACATCCTGCAAAATCTCTACAGGTAAAGAAAACTGTTAACCCAGGAGGCATAAATCAGATTTGCTGCTAGAAACGCTGTTTCTTTACCAAATTCCTCTAAGTCTCTCAGCTGTCAGTTGGATAATCCTGCTTGATTCTGCACTCACTGTTCCAATCCACATCGTGTTCATCTCTTAGTCCAGTGACAGAATTTGTCTCTTTAGGCAACAAACCTGGGGACCAGGATATATCCACCAATAGATTTTATTCCACTGAAGGGTAAATTAAGGTGGATTTGTAATGTCTTTGTTTATCTTAAAAAATTAAATATATTGAAAGAACTTGAAAGCAGATTTAATTTAAAAGAAAAGTAAGGGCATTCTATAAACAGCAGCAGATCTCATCCAGAATATGTCACATAAATATCATACTATCAAACAAGAAATGTAAATTATCATACATACTCTATAATTGAAAAGTGTATTATACATTAGTGAAGTCACCCATTTATCTAATCATAATCAGTTCCAATAAAATCTCATTTAGGAAAGTTGAATGTAGTTCAGGGTGGATGGTTATGAGGATATCAGTCATGTGAGTGTGCACAGAAACAGTTTTGAAAGATAGTTCTTGTCTGTAGAAATGTAATTATTGCATACCTCATCTGCAAGAACTTCACTGAGAGGGGCTGGCTCAGGGGCACTCAGAACAGGACAGAAGCCAAGCAATTCTACCAAAAAACTCTGTCTTGAATGATATTTCAAGAAAGCTTTTACTCAAGACATTTGCAAGAAATCATCACAAAAATGATATGATGTTCAATGCGAGTAAGGGGTGGTTCAAAAGCAGAGGAAAAGTCCTGATACATCATTTGAAGGTTCTGATGATGTTCAACAGCTTGGAACTAAACCTCCCACGGCTTTATAAATCCAACCTTTTGGTAGGAGAAATTCTGACTGAGCAAACATATGCAGGTTTGTTACAAAGGGTGGTAAAGAAAAACAATTTGCTATCACTGCTGCCCTTCTGCTGGAGCATTTTAGATGAAATGGCCTCCAGACATGAACAATGAGTGGTTTTGTTGAGCTTGTTGACATAAAAAGACACAAAAAGACTAATTTTGCCATTCCTACATTCCAAATGACTTAATCCAGCAGTAATGTGAATAAAATGTCCGTTGTGGCTGCAGTGGAAGCAGTGAACACTTAATTTGGTACCATTATCTCTTCTGAAATTATCATTCATGTTTTTCCTTCTGTTTCTCCATTTATTGTGCACAGCTGCTCACTAATCACTTGCATAAACTTATCTTAACCTATGGATTATTTATGATACACCTCTCACTCTTCCAACATTGGTACCTAAGCTGTAGTAATTTTATTTCTTCTGTGTGTTCCACAATTCACATTTTCTATACAACTGGTCCCCATTCCATTGGGAATACTCCCCCACATACATATTGATGGCAATATTTACATGCAGGTATATTCAAATCACTTTTGAATTGATCAGTAACATGAAGAGTTACAGCTCAAATGATCTTCATTAAAATGGGGTACAAGAAGATAGAAATCACATTTGACAAAAAGAATATCCACATATCCACTAATCTTTTTGCTACTTACTATGCTCCAGGTGTCAGTGTCCACCAATACCCATCAAATAATGTAATTCCACCAGTTTCTTATATTGTGATATGTTTGTTTCTCCACAAAATCCTGTGGATTCTCAACAGAAGGAGCTGCTTCTTCAGAAACTCCTGGGGAAAAAATAACCATTTTGACCCTCCTGCTTTTGCAGCTCTAGCCAGCCCTGATTTGCTCTGCTGTGCCTGGCTAGAGGTACAACCCTACAGACATGCAATTTGTCCAGTTTTAATAATTTACAACAGACTAGGGCACTTGGAACATAACCATGATCATCTACAGGAGTGATCAGGATACCTTACTCCCATTTTTATGTTCTGTTGCAATATTTAAAAGTAGGAGAGAGCCAATTTGCAAGCATACAGTCTGTTTTTGTAAGGAAATTACAAAGGAGTGGTCAACCAAATGTAGACGGAAACCAGACTGAACCTTATACTTGCAAACATTTAATGTTAGAATTGGCTCCTGGGTAGATATAGGCCATCTTCCCACCTCATTGTACCTCTTAAAGGGGATGAGAAGATACAGACCATCTTCCCACCTCATTGTACCTCTTAGAGGAGATGAGATGTAGACAGGTCCAAAGCTCCATGTGCAGCTCTGCAAGAAGCCACTGCAGTGTCATTCATTTCCACTTCTAAGTAGGCTTGTTTGTGACTCAGTTGACCTGATCCAAATGATCTGCTGTTCTCACACTCCAGCCTTGAGAAGATCTCCACTGTGTGGCCCTTCTGGGAGGTGTCCTTCACACCAGCCAGTCTGCAATCAAACCCCAGTGAAGGCAAGAAACGCTGTGTGACTTTATGGATTTCACTTCAGAAATCCATCATTGCCTCCTCTCATTATAAGCTGGATATTCTCCTTGCTGTTTTCCTTCTCAAATTGTGAGAGCACAGACCATGGGAGGAGGAGTGACATGCTCAGCATTTCCAAATCCTGCCTGGAAAACCCCTGAATTAACACAGGCCAGTGCTGGAGTTGGCACTCAACACACACACACACACCTGGCAAAACTGTCTTACCCAGCTCCACTGCACAGGAGCAGCATTGAAACATCTCAGGCAGTGTCACATAATTCTAGTCACAGAACACAGTACAGAAAAGAGATCTAACTGATCTCCACAGAAGAAGATGATACATTACTGTTGTAGAAAGGCCAAATAGCATAAAGAAGTAGATGGGTTCAGGGCAGGAATTTAAAGAGAAGATCAAACACTGCAAGCACAAAGACTTTCACTGCTGGAGAACTGTGTCTAAGGAGATCAAGAGGTGACAAGATGCAGAAGGAATGCTATACTTAATATTCTGTACCTAGAATTAATTCCATTCTCTGACTGTCCCAACAGCTTTAAGAGATCATCTTCATCTCAACCTGTAAACAAAAGTACTACTAGTTATACCAACTCCTGTAACAGTATTTTGAAAATTCACTGTTTAATATCTTGATCTCAGTCCTGAAAGATTCAGCTTTTCAAAGGGCATGAAAGACCTCACTTAAAATCTGTGGGTATTGCAAATTATGAGAACTCTAATACACTCACACTCCTTACAGAACACTTTTTGCAGTCCCAGCACAATGTGTGAACTTTCAAGTGTTTCATTTAAGAAAAATAATTCTACAGTAGGAAAAAATTCTGTGAAGTTCCACAGAAAGGTAAAACCTGCTTACTGTTCTCCTTCCCACTTCATACCATGTAGCTTAAACCAGCAGTGAAGCACTTTGAAATATGCTGGGCCTTAGCCAGCAGTTTAAATGAGTATATGTGATTTAGTTCGTATTTCCAGGCCTCTTTATTAAATACCTCCCAGTTCCATCTTGCCTAATATTTGATCCAGCAAGTTTAATGACCATTCCTTCATTAAACATTACAAGCTTTTTAAGACCTTGACAGTGCTGCATTTCATTCAATAACCTAGTGCTGCTACAAAGTCAACACTGTGTGCCAAGTTAATCCCTCGTGTCCACTAATTATGGCCAGGGCTGCAGCTCCTTGGGTGAGCCCGAATCGCTGGGGAAGAGCAGCATTTCCAGGCCAATGGATTCAGCGCTCCAGCCATATCTCATGTCTTGACACTAGATGTCAGCGAAGGGTAATTGTTGTCTCAATTTAGAGGCCAGCCCAGGTAGCTGCTAGCAACCCCTGTTAATGTTTTATAGCAAAGGTGAAGTATAGCTTAATACAAGCATCTGACATATATTACAATAAAAAAAGATATAGTTGTCTAGTGTTTTTAAAGTCGTCATAAAAGATGAATAATGATGCAGTTTAAAGCTAAAAGACAGCTGCCAAGCTGAATGGCCATGATGGATGGCTGAACACCCAGTGTAGAGAAAACCTCTTCCCTAGAGACCACCATCCAAAAAATTAATTACTACGATTCAGCATCTTTAAATGTGCCACTTAATATACTGCCACCATAATTAAATTTCCAGCCCTGTGACCTTGAGACCATTTCCTGAGATAATAAATGAGATCAAGGTTTAATCGATGCAGATGCAAGTGGAAACTGTCCGAGGAAGCACAAAACCATCACAACGTAGTCAAGGTCAGGAGAGGAAAACCAAGTGAAGCTGCGAATCAACACTAATTGCTTCCTTATGATAAAAGATGTTTATTTTAATTTGCTTTATTTGCAAACAGTTCCATTGTATACTCTCTGACAGCAGCTTTTAAACTCCAGCCACAGCTGAAGTCAGTAGAGGGCATATTTGTCTCCTTGTAGGGAAGCACTTGCTGTAGTGAGTGGAGCCACATTCAGCAGCACACTGAGATCTGATAACCAAGCTCATCACACATCAAACAATACAGAGACAAGAAGCAACCCACTGCCTCAGGTACACTCCTTCCTCTCTAAAGCAAGAGACCAAACAAAAAAGAGGAGACTTTGGGCAGAGATGTGGAGATGTGAAGGCTATTTTATGTCCTTTTGAAGTCTGAGTGTCACAAAGTGTGGTCTGACTTCCACTGCTGGACTTTATTGAAGAGCTAAATCAGATACTACATATATATATATATATATATATACACACACACACACATATATACATATGGTGTCTGATCAATATATAAATATCTACATATATGAGACCACCTTAAATACATAATAACACAAGGTAGAGGACCTATTATTTTAACAGAATATTATTGGGGCTCTTCTGCATGTAATGAGTCTGTCTCTGCAGCTAAGTGAAGTCTCCTTAATTGTGTGCTGCTAGAGAAATTAGAACTAGCTGATGGGGAAGGATATAAACTAAAAAAAAAAATCCAACTTTTTGAGACCATCCTTGTGTAGAGTTAGGCTTCCTCACATTCCAAGAAGCCTAGAGGGAAAACAAGCACATATTCTGACACCTAAACACCCAGGATTTTTAAAGGCATGGAAGCCAGCAGTGAGAAGACAGAGAGGTGAGACTGTAAAACTATGCAGATAATAGATCTTTAAATAATAGTACTTAGATTGTTTTGTAAAATAGGTGTTAACCAACAGTATCAATCCTGTCAGCATCAAATAGAGTCAAATATGAGCAGCTGTAAATTCTGGGGTGAAAATGCATCTGATACAGTAGAAATGACATCCATAAATATCTCAAGCAAACCAAGGGGGCTGGGGTGGTACAGAACCCTGGGGAGGGTCTGGGAACTCTCAAATGTCTCCACACCACTAAGGCCAAAGCACAAAAACTTGTCCCAACCCCAAACTCCACTCTCCATGAGGGATTAGAGACTTCCACATGAGCCACAGGACTGTGCCATCCCCTGTCTCACAGTCATGGTAATCCTGCAAGGATGTGCAAGTGAACATTCTGAAGGTGCACCGAGGAGGATTAACACAATTATGTCCTGGTCAAAAGTACCAGTACCACTGAGAAGGGGAAAGTGTTGGTGAAACAGCTGTCATGGCTACAGAACCATGCAACAAAATCACCTTGAGGACTCAGTTGGGCTGTAGCTCTGAAAGATGGGTAGAAGAAACCTCGAAAAACAAATTAACTAACCAACCAGCCAAAACTCCAAGGTGTTACTGTCTCAGAACAAAATCTTCTGGAGGATGGAGATAAACAGTAGAATTTGACTTGGTTCAGGCTGAGACAATACCACACTGAAAAATAAACTCAACATTAGTTGAAACTTGTACCTCTTCCCCTTTCAGTCTAATGCAGTTAAATTTGGATCCAAAATACCTCCTGAAGTTAACACTTTCAAAATTTCCACAGACTTTTGTCTACCTTGGTGTGTTGGTAGATCAGCTGGGAAATTCATTCTGCCTGTCTTGAAACTTCCTCCTGTCACTCTGTATGTACCAGTAAGGCCTTTAGAGAATGAAAGTGAGGGGAAACAAAGTCTTTACTCTTATCTGACAGGCCAGTGTTGTAAATAATGCACTGTTCTAACACCATTCTCAGGAAGTCTCATTGCATGACAAATGCCACAGCCTGCCAACACTGGCAGTTCCCATCTTTTCTTATTGAAAGATCCATTTAGATGTGTCAAGACAACCTGAAGGCTACTTCTGATAAGAACAATGGGCAGTTTCAAAGGAGAACAGGCAACATTTCAATTACAAATTTCTATTTTATTTTTAGCCTAATTTGGTCTCTTTGTTATAAACAAGATGTTTTACATATGCCTAGTAGTAATAATTGATAGTTCATGCTTCTGTGTGTTATACTTGTTAAAATATTTGCATTTAAAAGCAAAGTTGGACTTCTAGCTCTAGGCTATGTATGTGTCTTTCCTAAGGAGTCTCAACTAGAAGAAACATTTTGAATTATAATTGTCTTCCAAATCCCAAATTAAGAGAGACAGAGCACTGTTAACCCTCACTTAGATCACTTATCTATGTGAAAACAAATTGTGATTTGGAAAAGTTGAGTAGAGACCCAGTCTGGACTCTCCTGACTCCTCCTGTATTCCATCACCAAGATTAGACAGATGAGTACAGATTATTTAGGCTGCCAAGGGCTGGAAGATCAGGCTCAGGTAATTACAGCATTAGAACATATGTACTTTATGAGGAGATCAATTTTACAGTTAAAAGCTTTATAGCTTGGTTCAGAAAAGCCAATTGCTTGAAACTTTGCAGAAAGTGGTAATAGATTATGGAAAAAGAGATCCTGTGTTTACAACTCCTGCTGAACTCCTCACATGAGCATTTATTACCTTCAAAAAGCTGTGTTTCATAGAACCTGTGTGGGACTCAGGAAACTTTACATTGCATGCACTACAGAAATATGGAATAGATATGCACATAAAGTGTTTTTAACTGAGGCAACTGTAAGAAAGAATATAATGCTTGAAGACTATGATTTTCAAAAGTGCCTTGTTACTTTTCCATGTCTCTCTTTGGTGATGTGCATCACAAAAGAGCAGGAGTACTCCTCCTCAAGGGGCTGAGGAGACACCAACATCTGTCTCTGCTGCCCCTCAAGGGAGGGCTTCTCACACTATTCCCCTGCTCCAGCATGGGGTCCCTCCCATGGGAGACAGCCCTCCACAAACTTCTCCAACATGAGCCCAATCCCACAGGCTGCAGTTCTTCCCAGCCTGCAGCATGAATCCCCTCACAGGGTCATAAGTCCTGGGGCTGCAGGTGGATCTCTGCTCCATGGGAGCTGCTGTGAAGGTGGGTGTCTGCTCCATGGGTTTCATGGGCTGCAGGTGGATCTCTGCTCCATGGGCTCCTGGGGCTGCAGGTGGATCTCTGCTCCGTGGGAGCTGCTGTGCAGGTTCCTCCCTTGGAGAATCAGTTAGCCCAGAGGTA
>JAWWLZ010000019.1:16097807-16113761 GCA_035041345.1 Poliocrania exsul
ACCCAGCTGAGAGAGTCACCCCCAGCATCCCAATCCAAAAAAATGAAGTTTTAATTAGCTTTGAAATACTTAACTGTCCTTGACAAATATGGGCACCAACATGTTTTGCTGGAATAAGAGACTTTTTCTTAATAGATTCCTTTTCCACATTCCACACTGAAGATGAGAGAACTAAGTGCTTACACTGAAACAGTAGGGAGGCTTATTAAATCAATACACATCTGTTAGATAATGGGCTCTAAGTCAAGAATGTTATTCTGAAAACCTCTCAGCAAAATGTTGCTTGTTTGGCACAGTTTTCCTGCAGCTATTCCCTGGCTGAAGGATCCCCTCCAGAGCTAACCATCTATTTTGTAGTGTTCAGTTCCTAACAAGCGTGTCCAAACCTCCCTGCCAAACCGAGAGGATTCTCCTAAAATCTCTGACAATATTCTCAATTATGCCAGCAAGTGACAACAAGATGCTGGGAAGTTTAAATCTCTTCATCCCCTAACAGAAAGTTAAGGCCTTAGAAACACTAAGGAATAAAACAGGAGCCAAAAATCCTCTATAATAATTGCAATGTACCAGCAACAATTTGTAATGACATCTGAAATACTACAAAATTATATATATATATATATATATATATATCAGTACACAAGTATAAAATACATTAATGTATTAAATATTTTATTACACAAACACACAGGACAGTTGGACCCTGCAGCCCTTTGGTGTGACCTCACAGCTCAGTGAGCAGCTCCTGAGTGTTCCCCTCTCCCTTACAAAGCCTCTCTCTCCCACTGAGTCTCTTCCCAGTCTGTGCACTCCCATCTTTTGTCTGCCTTGCTTATTTTTGCTACAAACTGTGTGAGGCAAAAGTTGCCCCTTGCAGTATCTATGAAGTGTTCAGCAATTTCCTTCAGAGTCCCTGGGCACTACTGCAATAAATCTGAGTAAAATAATATTTACCCAATTAGAAATGGGTAAACATCTTACCTTTATCATCCCAGAGTAAACACATAGTTCCATTCTTAACGAGTGTGTCTATATTATTTCAGAATGGAACAGTAAAGAAACTTAAAAATTAACATATATTTAATAGATGTAATTGTAATGAATAGGAGCCTGTGCAAATAAAGCAAGATGCTCTGAAAAGATGGTAGGGAATGCAGAGAGATCTTATGCTTCTGAAACTTCACTCACTCATGTTATTTCCATTTGGCTACTTCTGTAATATTTGAATTCATGTTTTAAAGGCATGCAAATATTTTTGCTGTAGTGGAAAACATAAATGAAAAATATACATGTAAGGCTGTCATCTCCTGACTCACCAGGGCAATTCCTCAGACAGGGGCACCACTGGGCATGTGCAGAGAAAATAAAGCTGGTGATGTTTGCACACTAAACAGTGTGAATCACAACACGAGATCAATATTCATCTACCCCTTATAAAATCTTAAGGCCTTTTCATTTAATGAATAAGATGCTGCACAACAATAATCTACACTTTTCCAAATTAGCCACAAACCATCTGGTTTCTCTCCAATTACTTCATTTTTTTTTCTATATCTCTAAATGTTACTGACCTAAAAAAGATTTCATCAAAGGCAGTAGGAATCCTAACCCCTCTAGCAACTATTAAATTGGTCCACTCTGTGTCCTGTGCTGACAAATCATTATACTCCAGAGCCTTACAGTCCAGGGTAGTATCTCAATTAGAGATAAAGATGAAGCAACAGTGTTCCAAATTCATCCACCCATCTACATTTATTCTTAAATAAAACAAAAAAAAATCAATATACAGTGATCCCTAGTCAGCCATTGGTAAGTTCACCGATAATAGGATACTGTTTCTGCAGTAAACAAATCAAGTGGTTTCAAATCAACAGTTTAAAGTTCTGTGAAGTGTCCTACCCGAGTTTAACAACATTGGAAACAGCAAACTCTTCCTTTTTCTTGTGTTTTGTTCCCTTTTGCATTGAACAAACTGGACTTGCACATAGCTTTTAATTTAGAGTTTGCCTTGGCAAGTGCTCTGCTTAGTCAGAGAGGACTGGCTCCCAGAGGTAACACATTCTGAAATTCAGGATATCCAGAAGATAACAGTGAAATGATTCAAAAATACATCTCCTGAATGTTATTAATTCCTTCATTTTTTTAACTGATCATCCCAGTACAGAGAGAAGAGTCCAGCTTAGCCCTTCCATCTCCAATAAAGCTATGCCCAAACTTGTCCTAAGGACCACAGAATTTATTACCTTTGGTACTGAAATACCACTATCATGTGCCAACAGTTCAAGAGATTTCAAGTAAGCTCAGAAGTGAAATGAGAAATTATTTTTGGCTTCTAATAGACAAATACTGTACATAGGGCTGAGCTGTGGTGCCCAATGCTGAACAAGGATGGGAACCAGTCTACTTTCTGTGGATCTTTTAAGCTCTAAATGCTGCATGGATGCTGAAAGTAGGCCCTTGTGTCTGCAGGAATGGAGCATTGTTTATGCCACTTCTGTAATGCCACTTTCCTAATTTTATAAATCCAGCCTATCAGAGGCAGCAGCCACTAAATGGCAGGAACTGCTTCATCCTCAATTAAGAAAAATAAGCAAGCTCATTTCTCCTCAGAACAGCACTTGGGTCAACTCTGTAATCAAAAAAACCCCTAAAAATCCCTGTGCCATTAGCCCAACTAAGCTGTGGAGTTACAGTGATCACTTCCAACCCACTATGGATTTTCCAGTCTGGGTGCAGTAACACTTTTTCCTCTGTGAGACCATTCAGAGGGTGTTAAATACAGCCATATTCCACTACTAAGTTGTTTGGCACCTACAGGAACCATCAGGAGACTCTCTGGCAGACTTTTTATTCTCCTTTTTATGAGAACATAAGAACTTAGACTACAGCAAATTCTCCTTTAGGCACCAAACATTGCGAGTTGTCCGTGTATTTGGAGTGCTGCAGCCAACCAATGGAAAGCAGTTTGCAATGACAGCTGTCCCACATGGCCTGGCATCAGCAGCCCCCACTGGTCTAGCCTCAGATAATCAGGATTTTAAACCCAGAATGGCTCCCTGGATGGTTCCATAGGCAACTAGACCCCATAACTCCCTGGATACTTCAATCTTGTTGAGGTGCTCAATATATTTTGCCAGAATTACATTTTGTTTTGGTGAATCAGGAGAGAATGTGGAAAATGTCTTAAAGATTTTATATCTTCATGAGTTCAAATTCTTATAAGAAAGCCTTTAATTCAAATGCCTTTGATTCATCTTTTTTCCTTATCTTACAGATGCCTCAATGAAAATGTCTATTGCAAATTAAATTTGAAACACCAACAGTCTGTCATCCCATGGTGAGAGTTTACTGCTTATGTTTTACCAGTATCTTCAATTTGATCATCCATTTTTTCTTTCAAAGAACTCAGTGAACCCATGGGCCATTTCATGCATTTCAAGGCAGGATGACTTTAATGCACCACAATGTCCCCTCTGTCACACCTGAGAGGGAGCCACTAAACTGAGAGTGCCATGGCTGGCAAGGGAGACAACTTGTACCTTCAGCAAAGGATTACTTTAGCTATTAGACAAACATTAATTAATTAATCAGGCTGTTCCAAAGTAAAGTACAAACCAGACACATACATTGATGCTGACAGTTCATCCAGTTTGGGACAGTGCAGCTTTAATGCTTTACCTGCAGCCTTAATGCTTTACCTGGAGATGTGGTTGCTCTCTGTTCCTGTGTCATAACTTGTTCATTTAAAACTATCATTTTAATACTGGAATTTTTATTTTGTTCTGAGTAAGCTTTTCTTAGTCAGTGCAGTGTCCTATGTATTGGTGGGTCAAATTTCAGAACTAATTTGAAGTTATCTTGCTAATAGATATGTACAATTAAATACTCCACTGTAGTCCAGTGCTGTCTAACAGGAACTCTCTGAAGACAACTCTGTGTCAGTTTTTTATTCTAAGATCATTAAGCTGTTTTTTCCCCCTCTGGAGTTTAGAACTAATTCTTCTCATGGCAAAGCTGCATTTTACTGCTATTGATATGGGAGCAGTGAATATTTACATTGTGGGTGTAAAGTATTGTAAACAGATCTCTGTGGCATAACAACCCTCACCAACTTCAAAGGCCTTTGGAAGAAGCCCTGATTCTGACTACAAAATTCATTTGCATTACATCACTATCTGTAAGGAAACAGCATGATACCTACTGTGAAATGGATATTCCTGCCATATCAATCTTCTTTAAATTTAGTATTTTAATATGACCCATGACTTAATTCACCTTTTGTACTGCTCTGTTTGATTATAATTTTATCTATTAATCATGTTAATCCAATAGAATCTGATTTAATCAAATGCAAGTCAGTTACTTCATCAAATTATATTCTTAATGAAAGACATTTTTTAAGATTGAATACCAATTAGGGATGTGTTTAGAGAAGTGTGGCTTTCTTTAGACCATGGGAACATTTGACTCTCCCTGAGAAGGTAATTTTCATATCCACTTCCAGGTCAAGTAGTCTGAAGAACAGCCCTGAGCAGACACTGAACTCACAGCACAGTTGGTGCCTGTGCACACAGGGACTGCCCCTCCTGAAAAATATCTGTAGTCTGGTCACAGGGAGGGGTTAGGCTGGGCAGATTCTAAAGAGCAGACCATGTCTGGCCACAGGAAAATTAGAATTAAAAGCAGGCCTACACTGGCCAGTGGTTGTAAACCTGGGATAGGACAATTAAACATACCAGCCTCAGAGATTCCTGAGTATTCAGATCCCAGACCCACAAATTGTTTGCTCAGAAGAGCTTCCCTGACCATAACAGCAAATTTGTTATCCTTTTAATTCCCCTGCAGCTAAAACTCAGAACAACCTCTGTATTTCATAAGTTCATTTCTGCACCCATTTGACCAACTTCCACTAAATCATAAACAAAAATTCAAGCTCTGGAACATTATGAAATAATTAGTCATGTTTTCTTTTTGTTTGACCAAATGATCCCTCCTGACAGCAGAGAGCAATTGATCTGATAGAGGAAGGATGCAAATAACTGATCAACATGGCCAATCCAGCCCTCTCAATTCCATGTGTGAAAACCTCATATTCACCTCTCCTTCTATTTTATTCACATCAGTTCTTCTTTGGTTGGGTGTCCTGCAGCCTCCTGCAATCCAGACCTGCTTTCCTGGCAGCTCTGACAGCAGAGGCTCATTCTGCAGGCAGGTCTATGGACCAGCCTTTGCAGTGGGGCAGAATCTGGGCATTCACCCCAATACCCCTTCCCTTGTTCTTTACAGAGTATAAAACAGTTTGTCTGCTAAATAAGACACCTCTACCTTAAGTCATGGTTCTGTGCCCCTGAGGTCTTAGTGGTGCCCCTGCACACAAGGGGCACTGCACTTGGCAAGTGAGTTGTTCTGTCACAGCTGCAGAGGCAGCACAAGGGGCACATTTATCAGAGTATAACCCATTCACAACCCAGGAACTGGGGAGAATAAAGGTAAACAGACCTCCCAGGCAGTCCAAACCAACCCAACATCAGCAAACCTGTTAGACTGGTGAGAGACTCCAAGCACCTCAGTATTGTGAGCAGACTGATGGAGAGTTTGGGACAAGCAGAGTCTCAGAGAAAGTTTTCATTTACAATTAATATTTTGGAGGATTAGTAATTTTTAATTTTCTTTTTTCCCTTTTTTCCTTTTTCTGTTGGTTTCATTTTCCAGGAGAGGCACTTGGTCAACCTCACTAGTCCTTGAATTAGGCAATAGCAAGTAGGAAACCTCTGAGGCTCCAAAAAAGTACCACAACTGCCTGCAGGAGGCTGCAGGAAGGACAGACCAGCCTCAATCCTGTTCCTCTCTACTTTACATCTCATGTTTCCTTCTTAATGGGATGTGTCAACCTGGTCCTTGGTCCTGTCTTAAAATATTCTGGGTCTCAATGCAAACATTTGATATATGATGCAATTATTCTGTTGTGTAAATGGAGGATGTCCCTTAACTAAGGTCATTCAACACAGTGAGCTTTTAAGTGGCATTTCCCAAGTCCTAAGAAGGTGGTGCTTGCTTTCTAGGCTGAATTTTAAATCTCTTGGCTTCAATGTTTGTGCTACACAGCTGACCAGAAGGGAGTCTGATTGGAGAGTGGGGCTGCTTTTATCCCTCTGGTTATATACAGAGCACTTGGAAGGCAACAGCCTTTCAAACTTCGAATTTACATAGCAAAGCAAACCCTGAGAATGTCAAAGACTTGGCCCAGTACTGAGAATAGCGAGTGCCATAAAACACAAACCACGTTTTGTGTGCAGATACACTGCAAACACAAAGAGGGATATTTCAAAGAAACTAACCTTGATAAATTAAATTTGTTCTTTTGCATTAATACTGACAGATAATAATACCTTACTGAAGAAGTAATCTCCAGTTACATTGCTAATCTCCAATTTGAGTAATAAACAATGCTATACACATTGATTGGGCAAGGCTTTCCTGCACCAATTCTGTGGTTATCTTAAAACCATCATGCCCATTTAATTGCTATGATTAGAATTAAAATAATTTGAGTTCTAAACCCGTTCTAATGCTCTACATTCTTTTACATAAACAAATTAATTGTTTTAATTTGCTGTTAATCTAATCTACATAAATATTAAGCAAAAGAGACACTTGGGGCTTTTGAAAGAAATGCTGCCAGTCAGCCAGAGCTCCAGTTTTCCCACAGAACTGATT
Source organism: Poliocrania exsul (assembly GCA_035041345.1). Lineage (NCBI taxonomy): Eukaryota > Metazoa > Chordata > Aves > Passeriformes > Thamnophilidae > Poliocrania > Poliocrania exsul. Next base: position 16,104,525 of record JAWWLZ010000019.1, read on the forward strand.
GATGGCGTGTAATGTAGTAAACAATCTATTTTCTAGCTCCTAACAGCCCCATAATGTCCTTGTTTCTTACAGTAACTGGATTGCCAATACAGTATTGACAAAGCAGTGCCAGGCTGGGCCCAGCTGACCTCAGGGCACTGCTGTTCTCTCTGGGCACATCCCACAGGGGCAGCGTGGCCAGAGCTGCAGCTGCCCGAGGGCAAAGCTCCCAGTGCCCGGGCACACCACACCTGCACTGCCTGGAGAGAAAGGGAACTTAAATATCAGGCTGCTCTGTGTTATTATTCTCTGTGAAAACCAGGTATTGCCCTCATATCTGCACACACTTTTATGGGTTTGGACTGAAATGCCCAAGACAAGGGTTACCCAAACACTGCCAGGCACCTTTTGCCATCTGTTGGACATTGTGAGAAATCATAAAGCTTTGCAAAATTTCTGAACCAAACTATTTCCTTTCTCCAAGCTCCAAACCAGACACACACATTAATGCTGAGAGTTCATCCAGTTGGGGACAGTGCAGCTTTAATGCTTTACCTGCAGCTTTAATGCTTTACCTGCAGCTTTGCAGTTACCTAAAGATGTGGTTGTTGTCTGTTCCTGTGTCATTACTTGTTCACTTAAAAGAAAAACCATCATTTTAATATTGGAATTCTTATTTTGTTCTGAATAAGCTTTTCTTAGTCAATGCAGTGTCCTATGTATTGGTGGGTCCAATTTCAAAACTAATTTGAAAATCCTTGTGGCCCAGCACTAAATACCAAATCCTGGTTAGCACAAAGCAGGGCAAGATAAAATTATCCAAAATATCTGCAGTAGCTTCAGAATTCTATAGAATATAAATATCCTGAATGTTTTTTGTGGAGGTTATATGAAAATATGCATATAGAAAGAAGTAAAAAATGCTGTATATACGTTAACTCACAGTATATACATTAATGGATATACATATGTATATACATAATGAATACACATTAACTCTGTTTTGGAACAGGTAGCAAAGCCTTGTGGAGCTCCCCTTCAAAGAAAACTAAATCTGTAAACATTCTTCAGCTCAGTAGCACGGCAATTTCTGTTTATTTTGCAAGTGTGCAATATATCAGTGTTTCAGTCCTTTGCCAGAACCACTGACTGTTCAACTGGAATTACAGGCTTATTGAAGCAGTAACCACTGATCCAACTGAGGATTTATATGCACTTATATTTTTTGTCAAATAATAGATTGAACAGATTCATATAGAAAATAAAAGCTATTACAGTGTATCATTAATAAAAATATTCTTAAGGCTTGACTGTCCAATTCAGTGACTAAACAATGAAGTCATGTTTTAATTAGCCATGTTAGTGCTGTTAGAATTGGGCACAAATTTCTGCGGTGTTATCACACACCAAATTCCAATTTTCTTATTCAGTTTTTCATTCTGATGAACATTCCACTATACTCTCACCCCCCAAGTTCTTAACAATTATATTCTTCTTTCTGAAAGCCTTTTTCTGTCAGCTGCAGTGACTGGGGGGTGCTGGCAGCTGCCTGGCAATTTTAGCAGCTCTGGGATAAAGCAACTTGGTCACTCAGTGCTGTAGAACTTGTAGCCACACTCCTTAATCCTTCTGCTCACCTATTGTCCTGATTTTATCATAGGATCTGGTTCTAAATTTGTTCTAGTTCATACAGCTCTGGGATTTCCCCACCTTTCCCCTTTTCTCCTTTGGTTTGGGGACGTGCAGCCAACTGACATCACAGGTCATTGGTACACATAAAAAATGAAAAGTCTGCTTAAATATTGCCTGTTAGTACTGCAGCACTTGAAGTCTCCCCAAATGATCCCTACTCTCATTTACATGACCTAGTTAATTTTCCCCTCAATGCTTTCAAACAGAAAGACATCACTAAATTTGAATGAACAATCTCAGCCTCATCCTGGGCTTGCATTAACACCCCAAAGTCAGAACTGCCATGCACAAACCCTCACCTGTGCTGGCTCCCTGGAGCTGGGCTTTGTGCCATTGCAGAGGGCACCTGGGTGCCTTTCTCTGGCACAAGAGGAGGCTTCCAGCCCTCTTTAACCCTGGCTGAAGGTAATTAAACTGCTCATTCTCTCAGCCCGGGGTGATTCAGCACAGGAGTTCTGCATTTGCACCCAGCCCTGCTGGAGGAGCCAAGTGCCTGCCCGATGTTGTGCATGGCAGTACCCGAGTGTCTGAGCAGTTCCCTGTACAACAGCCAGGCTCTTACATGCTTAGCATTAATTACACATTTAAGACAGATTTGCCAGCGATTACCATTAATTACAACTGCAGTGATTTTGGTCCTTCCATGAAAGTCAGCATAAGTGTATATGCCTTCTTTACAAAAGTTTCTGAAATACTATCAACTCCAAACATAAGGGAAAATGACAAGTTAAAAGAATTCTATATATTTATCATGGATCTGGTATAGCAAATTTAACTAGGACTGTTCACAATATGACCTTTTCCTTTGATTTCTGCAAAGGGCTATCTTTATTCAGTAAATGTGTGTGGTGGAGCCAGACTGAGATGGAGAGACAAGGAAGCAAATGCAGGGCTAATAATGATATAAAGAGATTTAGACTTTTAGGAGTCAAGTCAATTTTCGTCCTGATTGATCATAATCAAATACAATAATTGCCAGTTAAAATACCCCTCCAAGAGGGCTCAGTGCTGTAAGGCAGCACCAGCAAAGCTCAGCTTCAATGTCTGTTAGGAGGGCTCCTTTCACAAGCCATGAAATGGTCCTAAAGTGTAAGCTAACAGATATGGAAGCAGGAACTGCTTTCTTAGGATAATCCTGCATTGTACAGCCTGTCCTTCCCTGATAGCCCCTCACTGAGGGCACAGGCACTCTGAGAACTAGGGAAATACTGAGGTTTCATTTTTGTAAGACCTTCAGAGAAGGTGCCAGTGTTGCTTTCCTTCAGTGTTGCTGTTCCTTTGAGCCTGATTCCCTGTCACACACAGCCACGTTGGTTGTGATGAGTTGTTAGTGCTGTTCAGGCAGGTTTTATCCTGGCACTCAAAACTGATCAAACACAGAGCTCAGGGGAGGAAGGAGAACATTGCACCTGTTTTTTCAGGTTCTTTCCACATCTGTTTTCTTTGTATAGCTGGAAATTCAGAACATTTCAGACCTTCACTTCACATACCCTGACACAGACTTTAGGCATGTTTTGGTGTAACTAGCAACAAAAATTATAGTTATTGATTCACTAATCTGCTACACCAAAGCCCCATAACATGCTTGGAGCTGGTAATGGTTCATCAGGAAAAGGAAAATCTTCTCCAGTGCCTTATCCAAACTTAAAAAGCAGATTTTTTTTTAGAACAGCAATGAAAATTATCAGTTCAGCTCACATGGTACTGGAATGATGAAGATACGTGTTTATATTGTGACATATTTATATCTATACAATAAATACTATCATAACTTTCCTCTGATAGCTAATGATTATCTAAAACATCCTTATCCTCAGTCACAATTTCTAAAATGAATTCCAACCAATATTTTCTATTTGCCTAGTTTATATTTAACTTGCCATTTTATCAATTAGAACACTATTCAAATTTTTTTTTCTGTTTTTAAGTTTTGACAATGAAAATGCATCTTTCTAATGACTATATGAAAAATTAAAAATAATTACATATATTAATTTATAGCTATTTACCCATAATTAAATCTGTATCTAAGTGTCTCTCTGTGTAGCTAAAAGACACAAGGAAATGAGAAATGTATAGTTTATCTATACACATAATAAAGGCAAAATAAATACAGGCTAGTCATTTTATATTATCCTTTTGATCTCAGGCTACCAGTGGAAGACATAATCTTTTATTTATATTATGTGAGGTAAAATTTTGAAACAGGATTTTCTGTGCCTATCTTCCTGCTCACTCCATAATTAAGCCTGTAGGGCTGCATGGTTTAGTTTTTAATGCTGTACTTGTCAATTGCTGTTATCACTAATTTAAAGTTCACAGCTCCATAGATCATAAAAATATGAGGGCACACCAATTTATATCTATATAAAAAAACAATAAATAAAAAGACCCCAATGTTTTGAGTTGAGGGGGTGGATAAGTTTTCCTATGTTCTCTTGATTATTGAATTTCAAACAGTGCTGATTTACAGGGAGCACAAAGCTCTACTGACTTGTACTTTCCTCCATATCTTCCATTTATCTATCTATCTATCTATCTATCTATCTATCTATCTATCTATCTATCTATCTATCTATCTATCTATCTCCTATCTATCTATCTATCTATCTATCTATCTATCTATCTATCTATCTATCTAATTAAGATAAAATTATTACCTTGATTAGTATGTTAGCCTTTTTAATTAACTCCAAACTTGCTAACACGGTCAGTCCTACCAAGATCAGAGCTGACACTCGCCATGAAGAAAAAGCATCTCTTATTTTACACAAAACATTACAAGGTCAGATCTGTGCCTTTCATCTCTTCCCACCTTCACCAGACTGAACAATAGACAGCAACAATCCTGTGATATCCACAACTAATTTATCCCACAAGCAGACAGGTAGCACTGCTGCCTGCATAGGTGCAGTAAATAAGCAGCTTAATGGTAGCCTTTCAGGCAGGAGGGCAACATATCACAGCATGGCATTTTTATAATCTTCTTGGCATGCCTAGAGCCAGGAGCCAGAGCTGGGCGTGTGTTCCCTCTGCTGTCGGGCTCGGGATGCACGGAATCGTTAGATTGTGACACATCGTGCCTTTAAGCAAGTTTAACTGTTTTATATCCCCTCTGATCTGCAGCTTTGTACATCTGTTAAGTTGTCTCTTAAACTTCAGTCAGCACATCTGTGAGGCTGATCTCTCTGAAGCTCATTGCGTGGCTTGGGTTGTGCACAGGGGTTCTTTGGAGCTGGTCAGTGTTTATTTGCAAGGAATGCCTTTTGTATTAGTGCACTTGCTGAGCTGGAGCAAAAGACCAGCCTTAAATCCTTACAGGACATCTTCATCTGGCAAAACCTGAATGGGACATTAGGAATTTGTTCCAATAATTTGAATTATAAATTGGTGAAACAAGCAGGTTCCCTTTTCTTTATGTCTCTGAGCAGAGGAAACATCTCCCCACTCAAAAGATGTTTTGCTCTAGAGACACAAAAGAGCCACTTACTGGACTTCTCTGACAGAGTCCCCCAGGAATGCTGATGAAATGGCCCCAATTATGGATAGATGCACTAATTTTCAGGTGCACTGACTACTCTCTTAACCTCCCAATGATGCTGGCAGGATTTCAGATACTATGGCCTGTCCACTTGCCTCTCTGGCAGGAGGCAGCTCTCACCAGCCAGAGCCCCCCAAACTGCTGCAGAGCATGATGCAGGCAGTGCTGCAAGGAGGACTGAGCCAGCAAAGCAGAAATCCCTTTGAATCCCAGAAACAGTTGCAGGAGTCCCCTGCAAAGGAGTGTGTGTCAGCCAGAATGGCAGCCTGAGGATCTCTGCAGAGAGGCTGAGACCACATTTATTCATGCAGCTGTGTTATTGTGGTACACTCTGCATGGAGAGCCTTCATAGAAACTGCAGGCATAAGGAAAGAACACCTGAGTGGTGCCCAGTACAGCAGGTTTGGATAATGCAGAGACTGGGTGATGGCATTTAAAGATGCCTGTAAGCATAAACTCAAAGTCAGAAGGGCCTCACAACTTCTACCACACAGCCACCAAAATGCAAAGATCCTACAGTAAACCTCAGGCTAAAATAATTCTCTCTGCATGCACTTGTCAGCTTGCTTTTCACATTTTTTTTCCTTGGGAAGCTTTTCCAAGTGAGGAAATACTGCAAATAAATAATGCAGAAGGTTATGAATCTTTAGCTTTATTTCTACCTTGTGCTGAAAGGTATGAACTATTATTTTGTCAGTGGAAAGTTATAAATGGCCCCTTATAAACTGGCAACAGAAGCCTTTATTCAGCCAACATCAGCAGCAGATGTGTGCAAGTAGTTCTTGTCTACACTGATGTGAATGACAGAATTCCCCATTATCTTTTCAATAAGTAAGAGAAACTCAGGCACTCAATACCTGCTTTACTGCAGGATGGATTCTTTTGAGGTACTACCCAGATCCAGGCACAACTTTTAGTACATTCTGCCAAGATATCAGTGGAGATCACATAACTATTCAGCTAAAACAAAACTCCTGAAAATTATATTTAGCCACAGAAACTGCTTTTTTATTATTCTCACAGCTGGGATTTCAAGCACTCTCATAAAAATATCTCCACTTCAAACCTAGAGGCCCAAGAGCTGGAACAGAAGCCTTCAGGTTAGAGAAGATCAAAGGAGCCCAAAAGCAGGTCTGTGAGAAGTGTGTGTTTCTCAGAATTACTCTGATGCAACAGTTCTTGAGCTGAAGGTGGAAGATGCTGCTGGACAGAGGGATAAAGGAAAGGAGAGGTTTCTGCCCAGGTTTGCTCACCAGGATCCTTTCACACCCTTTGCCATCGTGACAAACAAGACCATCTGACCTACTGGTGTTGCCCGATTGCCAAGAGGTGCCAACACTACATTCCAACATGGACCTTCACCTGCCAAGTTGGGCTCTTCTAGCAACTCCTGTGTAGTTGTAGTTGCCCAGACAAGTTTCCTCTCCCCAAAATGATACCCTCTGTTTATAGATATGATGAATTTTCCAGAGCAGTGAGAACAGACTTCTTAGTGCAGCATCATTACCCCTTTGCTTGGCACAGAAGGAGCAAAGAGCTTGTCTGAGCTGGCAACCATCAGGCTTTACAGTCTAACAAGTTCCACGACTATAATGAAAATCCAAAGACCTGGAAACAATATACAGAGCTTCCCTGACTAATTTTATTATGCAGACACATTTAATAGCTCCTGTTACAATCACATTTATAGCAGGAAAACAGTATTGGATTGTGACTATCACACTAAATCGACATGGATTATCAGTCATTAAAAAGGAGCAAAATTAGCAGCAAGCAGTAATATTTTACACTTATCAAATCTACAGCTGGTCAAGGTTCATTACAATACTGTGCAATAAAGTCAGGAAGCATTGGCTCATTCTACAGAACATTTAAATCTCTATTGTATTTGTGTAGGATATAATTTCTGATAGCAATAAAGCCTAATAAAAGTTACACCCCGATGAATAAAGTGTTAATAAATTGACCCAAGACATTTAAATGGCTAATTATGTTTGAGATAAAGGAGGATTCACTTGTTTCTATAGATTGTCTGAAGCTGTACTCTAACCAACTACAAAATTATTTTATATAAATATATCTTTGATATAAAATATTAATAATTCTAGCTCCTTTTTCAATAGATTAATAATTTATCAGAATTTCCTAACACATTTCCTATTCATCAAATGACTCATACCTCTCTTTAAATCGTCCAAGCTTTGCATAACTTAACTTTAACTATTCCCTAGATTTTATTTTATTTAAAAGTATTTACACCAACTATGTTTAGCTTTTTCAAAGTAAAGTAATAGAGGTTTGGAAACCTTTGGTGATTTGCTCCTCCAAACCACATCAGAGACAACAGTTAAAGTAGGAATTGCCCACCAATGTCACTGGTTTCCAGGGTGCTGAGCTCTTGGTACTGGAGGAATAGTGATTTTCCTGTGGGAAAGGACTGGGGTGGTAAAAAAGGGAGGCAAAATGACAAAGTCTTGTCTTAAGAAAAAGAAAAAAATGAAAATTACAGGAATTACTAAAATCAAGGTGGTAGGTTTGTTTGGGGGTTTTCTGGTGTTTTTTTTTTATTTTTTATTTGATGTGTTTCTGTTTGGTTTTGGTTTTTTAAAGAAGTTGGGAGGAATTCTACATGTGAAAGTGAAGCAAAGCCTCTTGAAACACACAATGTTTCCCACATTGCAAAATTAAAATGTCTATCTCTTTGCTAACATGTACTTAATCCTTTTGTTCCATTTGGGAGTCAGCTGCACAGGAATTACAATTCCTTATGACATGGAGATTTTAATTTTGGAGCAGCTTAGTCTTCTTTTGTGTTGAGTTAGAACTGACATCTACTATTGCTAATCATGTCACCTGACAGGGGAGAGAGGGGGACATTCCTCCCAACAGCTTGTTAGGTTTCTTCTCTAGGAGTGCTGAAAGGAGTCCCCTTACCTGGCTGACCCATTTTGAAGATCAGGTTATGTGTAGACACGATTTTTATTTGGCAAGAAGGCTAATTAGGATCATACTGGACATGAACTAAGCCATTGCAGTCTGCAACTGTTGTGTCTCTCCTGTCACACTCATCTTCCAGCATAAGCTACAGAGTTATAAAATGTTCTGGTTTCTGGAACATTTATCAGTCTTGAGTAACTTTTTACAATGCAGCCCAGGTTAAAGAAGCATTTACAGAGGCAGATGATCCATTCCCATGCTGGCACATCTGGACACTGCTGAAATCTTCCTTGACTGATTCCTTATTTTTATGAGATGACCGGCACTGACAGAGAAGACACCACAGCTTTAAGAAGGCTGAGTCCTTTCCCACTGGTCCTGCTCTCGGAGCTCTCATGTGCTTGTGTCAGATAAGCCCAAGCCCTGCCCTGTAACCCCTGGGGGTGTGAGTGCTCCTCCCAGCCATGCTCAGCACCCCTCCAGGAGCCCTGCCGGGACTGTGCTCTCTGTCATTGTGTCTGTTTGCCAAAGGAGCTGCTCAAATCACAGCTCTTTCCTGACGCACCTGCAGAACTCCCCTCCCCTGAGCCCACTCTCCTCAGCACATCATCTGTGCTGACCAGGGTGGGCAGTTCCTCCTCTTCCCTCTCCTCCTCTTCCTCCAGCCCAGACTAACAATTTTCATCCCAGAGGGACAAAGAAGGTGCAACGACAAAGAGTTCCAGCTTCTCTTCCCTTTCACTTCCCTAGCTCCCAGGGAGCTTAAAGCTGAAAGACACTGAAGAATATAAGAGAAAAAATTCTAATCACTTCTCTTGCAATTTTATGCTTTCCTCACTAAAAGGAAGGCCTATAAACCCCCTACATTGTTAACCTTGTCAAATTGCTTTAGTAGATACAAAATCTTTCACTAGTGATCAGGATGAAAAATACCTGATCATATTTAACATTAAACAAAACCCAACTTGTATTTTTTTAAGGTATGAACACATTTATCACAGGTGGCTAAAGTTGCACTTACACAAACATGCAGAGGTAAAAACACTTCATAAAAGGCATTTGGCACTCTAAGCATAGGTTGGCTCACC